>VYXC01008640.1:884704-1058898 GCA_013397175.1 Platysteira castanea
TGCTCCTCTGCGCTGCCATGTGCTCCGCTGTGCTGCCACAAGCTTCTGCAGGCGGGTCCCACAGCCCGCAGCTCAACTCCATCTTATCTCTTCCCACATTTTCTGTTCTCTTGCGCTGCTTTTATAACTTGTTTTGTCCTGCTTTTTATGAACTATACACCAGAACAACCCACTTATCAACTGATAGATTATTCCCTTGGCCTTGTTTTATTCGCATACTATTTATAGTGTGTGTTTTCCTCTACACCTGTGAAAATAGCTGAGTCTCACAGGGGCCTGGCTACAGAATCTTGCTTTTTGAGCTGGATGAACGTTTGATATGAGAAAGTGAACTCAATTTACTTTGTTATATTCTGTTTTATGTGAATTTAGATTTTTTTTTAATAATTTGGTTGCTGATTTACAAACTTTATAGTATTTTATTGTTACTTTATGTTATGGTGGATGTCCACCAGATGTTGTTGCAGTGTGCCTGGTCTTAATTACGACGTTCCTCTTCCTGAATAATATAGGTTTGACTTTGACATATTATTGTTAAAGAGGAATACAACAATTAGGATATACCAATTAGCCTTTTTATTTCCCAACAGTGAAGGAAGTACTGAACTGGTTCTTTGCTCATTTCACTGAAACTTGAGCCAGGTGTCTGCAGAACTGCAAGCACAGAAATTTCTAGCAGCAGTAGAGTTGTACATGTACTCCACATAATACAGCTGCTGATTCTTGTACATTCTCTAATTTCATCATGTGTGGATCGGAGGTAAATATCTTACAGGTTAAGCAATACTGTGGATATTACATGTAAGCTCAGAAGATCAAATGCAATGTAGTCATACAAAAGCATTTTTAGCTCTAACTTTCATGTTGTGCCTACTCTGAGGAGCAATGGTGTGTTTCCATCAGTGCACTTGCATGTGTTTAGTTTTCATTAACAAGTGCTTGACATCGAATGCAATGTTAATTATCTGTAGTTGTTGTGCCCTTGTGACTGATGTTTTTGACAGGGAGGCTCAAAATGAATCAGTGTACAAATAAATAAAGAATGGAATTTATGAGCTCAGTTCTGTCTTCTGTCATCCTTAAGTAACCAGGCAAATTCAAGGAGTTCAGAGACAGATAATCTCTACGTATATGTGTATTACATACTATGTGAAAATTTATTAGAAAAATAATATGTATTGATCTCAGATTAAGAGATGTAGTTACAGTTTCAAGGTACAGGAATTTTAATTGTCATTGAGCATTTTAAGAATGAATGTGGCATCAGACTTGACACCTAATTTTTTTTGAGGTTCTCTGGAGTCAACACACCGCAGTAGCCTTAGATACAGAATAGCTAGAAATGTATTTTTAAATCAATGTTCTCTTCACACTTATCAATATGATCCATAATTAATACCTTCATAGAAGGAGAGTCAAAAACTCTACTGGGCCTACTTATAGAAAACTGTCTTTGCCAAACCATAGGATTTAAACTTAGGTTGCAATTAATGGCCTAATTTGTAGCACTGCAAGATCTTGCCCAGTAGTAATCTTACTTAGAGACAAGTTTCTGAAGACAGATGACATCAGAAGCTGTTCTGACAGTGTCAAGACAATACTGCAAAGTCTTCAGAAGTTTTAGATTTATGATGATGAGATGATCACTACAGATATTGGTATCAAATAAAAGGGTCTCATCCCACAAAGACAATCGCAAACAATAATATGGAGATGATCAAGCCCAGATCATGCAATGAATAAATGATCACAAGAAGTAATCAAACAATTTGCAGATGTTATCATTCCCTGTTGAGAAGCATTTTGGAAATAGAAGTTGCCAGATTTCAAACTCTGAGTTTACTTTTAATAAACTGCTTCCTTATTCATGCAGTGGGAGATGATGGGGGTTTTTTGGTTTTATGTTTGGGGTTTTTTTCTCCAAACAATCAGTGATGCGGCATCAACTACTGAGTTGGCAAGCATTACTGAATACGAGAATTTGTAATGGCAGTTTTTGCAGTTTCCATCCCAGACTACATCAGAAACGAACACTGACCTGGAATCCCACTTAAGTGATTTATTTTGCATCTCAGGATAGATGTTTTTCAGGTTAGCTCATAAACTAGCTCTAAACATTGTCTTGCTCTTCTAACTGTATAGTATAGATGTTTAATACTCATATGATAAAGGGGCAGCATAAGGATAAATAAAATAGCAAATCAGATTTGGTTAAGCCATCTGTTCTTTTTAGCATCTGATTACAAGCCAACATCACATCAGTTGGCCATAGCTGAGTAAACCTCAGCCTATTACAGAGAGCAGAGCATTACCTATATCTCTGAATAGATTCAGAGGGAAAATTAATTTTTGTGTAATCAAGGAAATAACAAAATCCAAAAGGAGAATGTATGGTAATTTTCTTCAGGACATGTATTTTGTCTTAATGTAACTGAAGGTAAAAACAGTGTCAGCAATTTCAACTTTGTTGTAGTTGTTTGCTTTTCAGATGATTAAAAATACAGCCTCCTATGATATTGTCACTCACAAAGAATAGTCCCTGTAAATAACTGGCTACATTCCAGCTGAAATTCATCTTTGAAGTAATTTCTTATTTCAGTTTTTGGAATAGAATTACTCTAGTACTCCACTTTGAAAAGCATATGAAGGCTAACCACAGACTGATAAAAGGAAAAAATACACATCAATGTTAGTATTTCAGAAGCATCCTTTATCCTACAAAGCCTTTCATCCCATTTGTTATCAAACTGAGTCCAAAAGTCTGAGGATAAATAATGTCTGTTTCTCTAGGAGTTTCAGTAGATAGGTTTCCTGAATCCAATTGTTGATCTACATTTTTAAAAAGTCCACCATTTTTTAGTCACAAAATATTGTCGGTTCTTACCATCTCTGATTGACAAATTTATCTTCTTAATGTTGTTTGATATTTATTATGTTCCAGTAGATCAGCATTGTGCAAATCTTAACACTGCTTATGCATGAAATGTAGCAAAGCCCTAGCATGTGCCCCAGACCAGGCACATGTATTTGATGTATAGGCACCCTCTTATGATCATTTATTTGTTAAGGTAATATATTCTAACCTTTGTTTTGAAGAGTAATACTATTGAATATATTCTGAAGACCTTTGAGAGTACTTTGAAGAGGCCAGGATCAGCAGAATCTGCTATCCAGCATATGATCCAAGCTTTCTTGGTTCTCTCTCTTTATTTATATTTTATTAATATTGCATCTTTTAATTCATCAAAGGCTTTTTCAACTTTAGGGCCCTGGGACATGCTCACATCCTACTGTTTCGGTAGCCATGTGTAGGTATCTTCCTTTTTTTTTTTTCGCATTTGCAGATGCTACTTAATAGGTGAACATATACTGGATAGGAAGAGAAAAGAATGGAAGTTATGAGATCAAGGGTATGGAGCAAAAAAAGAGGGAGCTCTCATGACTTTGGGATGTGTTTGTACTTCTGTTATTGACTCATCAGGTGAGAAACAGCAAAACTTGTAGCTAGTTCTTTGTAGAGTCAGTATATTCTTGCCAATGTATCTCCTGTGAAATAAGTATCATATTTTTACTACTGACCTCTAAGAATCAGGATTAAGACTGCAGTATTGCAGCTTCATTGTATGATCCATGCACAGCTTGCTTAGGATTTAGAAAGTATTTCATTACCCTAGCTAGAAGTTGAATATATAATGTGCATTCAAATTCATATTTGTTTGAAAAAAGGTGTGAAATTTACTAAAATAGAAGCATTCAGTAAAGGTATTTGCAGTGCCAGAATTCCCAGAAACCAAGCATTGAGAATCTGTTTAGTGCTAAACAGAAAAAAAAGATGTTTAATGAAGCAATGAGAAGGACAGATCTCACATCCATTGGTTATGGGCATCTTCTGCTTAATTAGCTGGTGCTTGGGCTGAGCTTTCTGTCATGTAGAAGACTGTGGCCAGTTCTCATACTCGAGCCTATGCCAGGATCTGTGTGAGGTTGGCAGGGTCATGGCAGGACTCAGTGACAGCTCAAAGACACACAAAAGCATTAGGTCCTTCTCCTTACAAATTTAAGGCACTGAGATCAGTGTGTGGTGTGAAGTGAGATCAGAACTACAGCAAAAAGTTCCTACTCTAGAAAAGTACTCGAGTAACGAGATGCTTGGTGCTCTTACTAATAGAAGTCTAGGAGTTTCTCTTCTGGAGTGAATCACCACATCATTTTCACCTATAAATATCTCCAACAATGCCAGAACCAAATGCTGATGAGGTGGTGCTAGAGTTGTTCTGTAACAAGACACAGAAGTGTCTGCCCACTGCTGAGGCCTCTCCAGGGTATGTAATTCAGATTGTTAGCACGTTGTCTTCCTCAGTATTCCTCTAACTCCCATCCTGGGCTCAGCAGGGGCTGAAGGTAAATCAGACTGTCAGTGTGCACTCATCCACCTCCAGGTTTAACAGAAGGATTTAGACAGACAGGTGGATCTCCATTTCATCCCACTAAATTTGATCCAGATAGTGATGCCCTATTGGTGTTAACAGAGCGCAGCAGGATAACCGTGAGTGGGAGTAAAGGCAGACAATAGTTAATGGGAGAGTCCAGGATGCATTAAAAAAACATCAACAGGAAAAGTTCAACGAAGAGAGTGGGCTGAGCAGCTTGATTCCACCTTTAGGCCTAACTGAAATTTCTTTTTACAGATTGCTGGGTAATTTACTGTTCTGTTTTGCTTTTTGTATGTGATAGCCTTCATGGGTGATGTAAATCATGAACATTTTTCTCCTGCATAGCTTGTTTTTCATCTGCAGGCTTGATAAATCTCAAGCCTACTGCTTGGATAGTTACCTTCAACTCTGGATGATTTTGAAATCCGGTGCCCTTTGCTGAGAGGCAGGTTGTATCAACTGCTGTTATACCTGGGCAAAGGTCAGGGAGTTCTACCATTTCAGAAAAACAAGACTATTTAGAAATTAATGAAGTTTTCTGTTCACATCTATTGAAATAACCCAAATGCAAAAGCTACAGATGCAAGTAGAACTCTACTATAATCAAATAAAACTTTGGCTAATTCTCTGGCTTCCTTCCCAACAAAACATACATGAAAAGACCAATAAAATTAGTTCTCTTCTTACTTTCTAGGGGAGTTTGGAGTTAGATTTCACATAACATACTGCAAAAAAAGAAAAAAAAAAACCCACACTGAAAGAAGCACATAAAAAATACCAAAGAAGTTCAAATAGATTCTGCACATCAATTTGTTCATGTAAAAATATATTCTTTCTCAAACAGACCAACAGTTATTAACTGATGAGAAGCATTCATAAAACTCTTCTCAAAGCAACTAATTGGACTAATAATCTATATTTGGACAGCCTTATTAAAACATGCCAATTGCAAAAACTAGTGAGAGCTCACTCATTACAGGAGTATGGGGTAGCAGATTAAGCAGAATGAATTAATCTTGGCCCTCTTTGTTCCTCTGTGAACATGTAAGTAAACAAAACTCAAACTGAGCAGAGAACCTGCCTGACTTAAGCAAGTGTATTAGTTATTTGTGAGACATCATGGGGAAAAAATGAACAACAAATCAAATGCATGCTACTGAGGGGTGTGGAACCAAATCTGACTGAGGTATGGTTTTTTTCCTAGGTTCCTTTCATTCACAGAAGGAGTTCAGCTACAAAAGATAAAAGTAGACTTTTCAAAATTTAATAATTTGCTACCTTTTAGTAAACACTAGGTTTCATGGAACAAAGGAAAACACAGAGTGCAAACCATTTATCTTGTCACCATAGTCAAATCTCATTTCCATGAATTTATCTGAAAATAAATTCAGTTGGACAAATGTCTGCTAAACTTGTATGAAAAGGGTCTCAGTGAAGCAAAAGAGAAGCAAGCTGCAGAGCATAAACAACACAATTCTAGGGAAATACTTTTGCCTGCACACATGGAAGTGTTAGGCATCACAGATAAGATAGCTGCTTTAAATTCAGTATCCAGATTCTTCTGTATTACACCCAGGCAACTCCAGATGTTTAAATTATTTCCTTTTTTTTGCTTGGTAAAGCATGATCGAGAGAAAATATTCTTTATACCAACATGATTGGCAACAGTTTGTAAAACTAGGTTGTAATACACAAGCACTGGGACTGAGCAGGTCTAGTTTTAGACACAGGCTTTTTGCTACTAATTTAACTCTGCTGCTTAGTTATATTTTGGTGCACTTCTCAGCTTCCAACCCTGAAATCAGATCTACTAGGAAGGAGTGAAGGAGGAGTAAAGAAAGAGACCATGCTTTGATCCTCTGCCTTCTGAAACATCACAGCTACCTGAAATCCTTACATTTTCTGTGAATTATTTAAAATATTTTCAAAAAAAAAAAAAAAAAAGTATTTTGATGTGGAAATGTTGTTGCTTCATAGGAAAGGTGGAAAAGGCATCCAAGGCCCAGTGCTGTATTTTGTCACACCCGTGGTGTTCTGTGACTAAGGACTCCAGCCACGGAGCAGCTCAGCTGCTGGTTGTGTGCAAATGTCATCAGGAAATCTGGTCCAAGATCCTGGCCAGATAAAATAATAATTAAAATATGGAATATAGAATTCTTAGATATAGATATAAAAATACTATTTTCTCCCCCATAAAACTCCATAATACTCCTACCTTACCTTGAGAAGTTCCATAATGAAAGGTGATGTTCCTTCCCTGTTGCGGTTAGCTGATTTTTACTATTATGCAGCTTGTAGAAGGGTTGGGGAATTTTTTCCTCTTGATTTGCTGCCGAAGGTTTTCCTACCTAAGCAAAGCTGCCTTTTGGTTTGTTCAGGATGTTGTTCACATTGGACTTTGCTTTCTCACTGGAAGGCTTAAAACAGAATATGTGAAGTTTGGGATTTTGCTTGGTTTTGAGTCATACAGTTTTTAATGAAATATTTTGCTACCTTAATGTGTTTTCTGAATTAGGTAAACTGCTGAAACTTCTCTGATGTTTGAAGAAACTGGTAACTGTTATTAAATCAGGAAAATGAGAACAGGTCATGATGTTCAATACCTCCCTCTTTCTGAATAACAAGCTTCTGGAACCTGAACTAGGAGATTTTGTTGTGAATCAAAAGTGACTACTTTAGCTTACTGGAAATAATTCTGGATCATGTTAAGGATTTATGCAGAATGAAAGATGAAAGAATGCTCTCTTCATTAACTTTATCCTTCATCATGCTCGAAGATGTGACCCTAACATCCACAATAGTTAGTTTTGTGGTCTTTCTAATTGTCACATTTCAGGACATTCTGATGGCTTGAGTGGTGGGTGGGTGGAAGGTGGATCACTTTGTCCAAAGCAGATTTGTCACATTTTCATGGGAATTGCTTGGAAGAAAAACCATTCTCATGGAACCATTTCGTGTCACTTCTCCTTTGAAGCTCATTCTGGTTATCTTCCTAGCTATTAGTGATTTTTGTGGTTTTTTTATGGGTTTTTTATGGGTTTTAAATGTCCATTTTATGTAAATGGACATTTATTCTTAAAATGTCCCGAGCCCGAGCCAAGAGACTGGACACTCCTGCGCATTCATGTTCAAGTTGTTTATTGTTTCTTATCTCTCAGAGTCTGGAGCAAGGACAGCAGGACCTGCTCCTCCAAGAATTACAGCAGGAATGACGACTGAGAAGGCCGTCTTTACCTTTTTATCTCTTTCAGGAAAACCAACCAAGTTCTACAACGTATAATTATTTATCGATCTTTTCCAATTAATTTCTACCTTTTCTTAACATGACAGTGCTACCTTCACCAATCGACCATCATCTTCGTCACAGCAGAAAATGGAGGAGAGAGAAGAAAGAGGAAGGGGAAGGGCACCGCCCTTTGCCCTCCATCTTAACTTTTTTCCCTCGTACCTCCATAAATCTAAAACTACAATCACCCAGTGATAAGCTAATTACGCACTTTCTATTTTGTATTTCATCTCTCAATGTGGGCAGCGTTCTCCGATGACACGGCTCAAACATGGTTGTGTGCTTTAGTCTCGAGTTCTGAAACAGCCTGGCATGGCTCCAGACCCCCCTGTACAGTCCGAAGAGTATTCTGGGCTGCCACACCTAGCCACAGAAGAAAGGAAGCACCTGCTTGTTCATTCTCCTCACACACCTACTAGGTAAGCAAATCCTGCTTTGGTGATCAGTGTAGTCACTTTGCTGTAGTTGCACTGGAATGTGAAGTGGAGCCTTCCACTTCAATGGCAGTTTTACTGCTGCTTGTCCTTTGGGACCAAAGAACCACAGAAAATAGTGGGAACACAGATTGGAAGTCAGAGGTATTCCAGACCTACTAGCAAACAGCAGCATAGTGAGAACTGAAGACCTTGAATGATAATAAAATAACTGAAGTTGGTAAAAACTCAACTGATAGAGCTCTCATGTGGAACATATTGTGTCTAAAACCTAACAGGTCATTTCCTTTGCCTTTGTCTGTAAACATGTTTTTCAAATTGGTTTCAAGTTGGTCCAGCTGCTTCAAGCCCAGTATATTGAAAGCATATTCATATGACAGATAACCAGCAGCTGTTGTTGGAAAATTGACAAATGAAGGGTAGGTGTTGCTTGGGAGTATGAACTTGTGCTTCCAGACAAAACGTCTTCCTCAGTATTTTGCTCCTCTATGAGTTTTTCGTTGCAAAGGCTGGGCCAGTGACACTAAGAGGCCTCTTTCTTTCTGGGTACAGCTCTAGGAAACGTAGCAAAGAAAAAAGAAACAAAGATCCTGGTGGATGCTTTGGTCAAGGCACTGAATGACAGAGAAAAGCTGCCCTTAATCTCTCTGGAATTGTTCTCTCTGTTAAAGGAGATACTGTCATTTGTTAATCCTGGCTCTGGTTTTTTCCTACCCATAGAAGTATTTTGTATCGAAGATCTGGCAATAGTGTATGGGGTAATACATATAGCTCTGTGTTCCAGAGGCAATCTAATCCATTTAACGGTGTCCTATCTTCTATCTCTTTGATTCAGACTTCTTTTTCAATCTTTTTTTTAATCCCTTCAAATACGGTTTAGTTAAAATACAGGAAAGTTACACTTTTCATGACTGAAAGAAATATAATTTTCCTTTGTTTTGATTCTTGTCTAAAACACTTCATGCTTGTCCTGAGAAGGACAGAAAAATGCCACAATCCATTTAACTGGCAACATAACTTGCATATTTTGTATTTCAATCTATCAAGATACATGCTGCTTTAAATTTATTGCCATTTTGAACCTACAAATTCCACAAAAACATTGCTTGTAGCTGTCAAAGACCATACATCTTCCTTAGTGAGAGAGAATAAACATACATGTTTATTGTAGTTTGAAGTAGTCAGAACGTGTGTGCCCCTTCAAAGTTTCAGATGCACTCAGGGCTTTTCATGGAATTTTGAAAAACAATTATTGAGAAGAGTGATTATGAAAGTAGTAATTTTCTCACTGATGTTATTTTTCTGTAATTGAGAGTTAGGCAGTAAGAGCATTGTGTTTCTCTCTATTTTTTTTCCCCCACAGTGCAATCCAGAAGGAATTTTGATTTATACAATTTTTCTTTTTTAATTCACTCTGCCCTGAGGAACTGCAGGCAGGCAGAAGGCTAGGAGACTGCAAGAACTGAAGCTTGTATATGGAAGCAAATATAAACAACCTGACAAGCACAAAGGATTAAAAAAACCCCATAAAAATCTGCATTTCAAATAGGCTTACACCACGAGTTCTTAAACTTGCGGCTAAGGCCACACGGTTAGAGAAAAATTGCCTTGTATAGTCTGTGTCTGTCCACTCAGAAATTGTGCTGACCTTCATTCTCTTCATAATTTCCTAGCATTACAGAAGTGGTAGCTTTCCAATTACTTACATGGATAAAGGGTTTAAATGTATGTTATACTTCTTTTAGTGCAAGGAAAGTGTCTGCTTCCTAGAGACCCCTTTTGAGAAGTGCTGACTGAGGCCACACTCCAATACAGCCACAAGGATACAAATATGTGGAGCTCTTTGCAGCTCATTGTAGGGAGCTGTGTAATGTTGCAAGTTGATTTTGTTTTTAAGTTGCATTGATATTATTTTAGGCACTTATTAATTTTTTTCCATTTGTAAAAATTGCATATTCATAAAATGGCTGTTTAAGGATTATGATCTTCTAGGAAAAATGTAATAATTTTGTTATGAAGTAGCCCAGTGCTGACAAAAAAGAAATTTTTTTTTGTTTAAAAATAAAAATTGAAGTTCTCTAAATCACAGAAGTGAAACCTTGATAACTTTTACTCTTCTTTTTGTGTTAGCTCTTCTGAAGTCTTGTTCCAATAGCATTCAGAAGTAAACTCTCTTGGACTGTTGTTTTTAACTCTTGTATGGATCCTCACTTGTTTGACAGCTAGGCCAATTTTTTAAGGCCAGAGGAGAGAAGGGAGTTATATTTTACATGTAGAGTCAAATAACTCATAGACTTTATAATCTAAACCCATGTTTCATTGTAAGGTTTGAAGAATTTTTGTACTTTTTTCAGGTCCCTAGTATCAAGGTTTCCAAGGGGAAAATGATGAACCTTGTAAAACACATGTGTTCACAGTACAAAGGGTTCATCATAAATATAAGTCACTCATGCCTTTTTCATCATCTAAAAATAACAGCATCAAGCAGAGGCTCTCCTGCCATCTTTGAACTGCATATCCTGCTATCAATGTTTGGAAGCTGTTTGGTGGAAGAGACTGCAAGTTCTGAAAGAGTCAAAAGTAGTTCAAGAGCATCGATCTTAAGTTGTTTCCTGTGAAACACCACCTATGGTAGAGGAATACCATCCCAAGGGACAAGAAGATAAAAAACATTATGCTGAAATTGTGCTGAAGCTCTGCCAAGGCCTTTTCTAATTCTTCCAAGCTTATCACAGGCTGTATTTGTCTGATATAAATCAATGTTATCAGTATCATGAACTGCAACCTTAGCACAAGGCCAGTGCTGTTTGTAGTGAACGGCAGGGGATTTGCCTGCTGGTTTGAACTGCAGCAAGAACTGAGGAAGCTGATGTCTAAGAACTGAACTATTCCGTCAGCTCACCCTCTGCCTCAGAAATGTCTCTAAACCCATAGAAAGTTCTGATCAAATAGTTAGTTTATGGCTTGGTTCCAAAGCTGGATAATCTGTGTCATTCCTGATGGGTATCCAAACTATCTGTTCTTAAAATTTTCCAGTGTTAAGGTGCCAAAATGTCTCCTTATCTGTGTTGCAAAAAGAAGTGGTTATATTTGGAAAAAGTTGTTTATGAATGGATTAAACTGATTGAACTTTTAAATGTGGAACCCAAGTCTGATTTCTTGCCTAATGAGCCAAGAAGAAAATGGTGACGGACTGTTGCTGCAATTTCAGGTTGCCAATATCCCATTTGACATTGCACCTCTAAGGGGTTTTATCACTAGGCCAAATCTGTCTGCATTGCACATTACTTTCCTACCTGTTTTTTAATGCTTGTCAGGTGGACTGCCTAGGTTTGGGAAAAACCTTTAAATCACCCTAAATATCCGACAAAACTCAAACTTGTCCCCAGGTGAGATGAGTCTTAAAAAGCAGCTAGATGCTAAAACGAGGCTGAAATTATTTTGACAATCCTAACCAGTTGTTAAGGATTCCGAATTGGGATTTATGGAGGACGCAATGCTAGCGCTGGGTGAGCTTGAGTGGAAATCTTTTACATTCTGGTCTCTGTTACAGCCCCCTCTCAGCCCCAGAGACCACTGCCCAAGTAACCTCAAACCTCTCAGTGCTCTTCTTTTGGGCTTGGTGAGCGTCACCTGGGTGAGACACAGCATGGGATGGCCAAGCAGGGCCATGGAGATAGAGCTGGGCTAGGACAGGCTGGGCTGGGACAGGACCAGAGCTCAGTGTCCATCAGCATCACTGGGGCTGGGGCGCACAGCCCAGGCTGGGCTCCAAGGGGCTGCTGGGCCGGGGCCGGGTGGGGAGCCCCCAGGTGCTGCTCGTCAGGCTCATTAAGGCACAAAGGTGTCCTCAGAGCCTGGGGTGGGCCCTGGAGCAGAACGTGTGTGCCCTGCTGTGGGCCCTGCCAGGAGCTGGGAGGGAAGGGCAGCACCCAGGAGCGCCCTCTTGAGTGACAGGGCACCCCTGCTTGGGCTGGGGGTCTCTGTGAGCCCTGTGCTGGATGGGGAACAAGGTCTTTGTGCTGTGAAAGTGAGACACGGGTGAAAATGCTTCCCATTCAGCAGGACCAAGGCCATAGCCTCACCAGCCACGGACTCCTCACAGCGAGAGGATGGCACTGTTTTCTGGGGTAAGCTGATGGTTGAGTGGACATGACAGGATCACAGTGAGCTCCCTGGGCTTGCGGCAGCTGATAAATGAAGTGAGCAGACAATCATACTTCGTGTTCTGCTGGTCAGTGTCCTGGTGAAAGGCAACCATGAGCTCTGTGAGCTGCATGCCAGCAGGGAACGTGAGGGCTGCCAGCAGGGAAGTTACGCCGTGGTTGGGTTTGTCTGTGCATCTGTAAGAATTCATAGAGCACCATTTGTGCTTGTTGGGCCAGGAAAGCACGGACATGGCCAAATCCTGATCTCAATTGCACGTGCACAGCTCCCAAGGCAGCAAGGCTGCATCCTGGCTCAGCACTTGGCCTAATGAGGGCTTGCAGGATTGCAAATAATGTGCACGGCACACTGGAGAGTGAGCAAACCACTGTTCCCTGTGTAGCTGTGCTCCGCTCTGCAGCATCTGTTTTGCTTCATCATTTTTTAAAAGAAAACCACAAATATTTTTCACTAGGGAGTTGATAAATAACAGTGCTTATACTTTAAAAAAAGTTTTAGTGCGGATAAAAGTAAATCTTCTAGTGTATAAAATCCTTATGCTTTGATTTGAGTATTAATTCACAGATTGTCTCTTATTATGTTGTTCCTAGCTCAGTAAATCCTGTGGGGTTTTCTCCCTCAGGAAATCACATGGGGTGATGTCTTAGCGTGATTTATTTTTATTTGTATATCTAAGTTTGCACAGAATTGTCTTTCACAGCAGCATTTTTACATGAAGATTTGTATTCCTTGGAAAATTTGGCAAACTGGGGCTTATTTAACAATTTGTCAATGAAACTTTAAAGGAAATCTGTTGCAACTTTGTGGATACACGCAATGAGTGTGATATGGTAAACTAAGTAGCTATTTTAAAGAGATATGGTTAAAAGATTATATTACATTTTTTTCATTCTCAAACAGCTTTCTGAGAGGAAATGTTGTTTTAGCAAATGGCAGACTACATGTATGAACAGGAGCAGGGCTAGACTAAAGTGTAGTTTTAGCATTTCTATAATGCTTTGTTGTCTTTCTTGTCTTCATAACGTTTAATTTTAAGATCAGACATAATGTGGAGATCAACAACAAAGCAGGAGAAACAGTGCACATGTGAAATGGAAGAGAGAAATCTGAGCTCTCTGCTAGGGAGGGGCTCTCCCTGTCAACTCTGTGCTCTCACTTGGAAAAGCAGAACAGGAAAACCCCTCTACTTCTAGATGCTGATGGCATAAGCACAGGAAGGTGTTCTCCTCTTCTGGAGAGAGGAAATGGTCTGTAATAATCGTGTGTTTGATAGATGCATCTGCTTGCCTGGTTGGGATGGAGACTGCTGTATTTTTACCTTTCTTTATGGTTTCAAGCTGATGAGCTCTGCAGTGGTGTTTGGAGTGAGCTGTTGTGTGTCTAAAGTTTTGAGCATTTTTTTGATGTTATAGGGTTAGGATTGGACCTTTCCAAGTTTATTGAAATAATGTGATTAAGTAAGTCAAAGACAAGGTTCAAATAACAGAGAATACGAAGACAGAGAACCTTGGGAAACAAAACAAAATAGAAAGGGCTATACCTAAATAAAGAGAAGAATGTGTGAAATGAAGAAGAAAAACAGACCCTGAGATCTGTGCTTTTTCTAAATGAGAAAACAATTGTAGTAAATGCACCCCCTACCACTCACAAATCCTTCCCCCAAGCCCCCAAACCAAACAAACACGCAAAAATCAACAGAGCACACAGACACACACATTCCCCTTTTACCATTTCACTGACAATTTCTCAGTATTGCTGTTTTGCATTAAGCACTTAAGGCAGTGTTGCAATTTAGTTGCTGCAGGGCTATTTTCTGATTTTTGAATAGGTGAGTGGAAAATAATTTGATGATGGGTCTGAATGTGGTCCCTGCTGTGAAGAATTGTAGAAGTTCTCTGTTCTGTCCAAGTCTTGTTGTATGAACTTGAAAACGAAAAGCATTTTACATTTCATGACAGGGTAGAAGTAATTTCTAGCTACAAAGAGAAAGGCCTATCATGATACAAATATTGTGGAAGTGCCTGGATGACTTTGTGTAGACGTGACTTTATTGAGATACTGATTTTTCTTTTTATAACATACATCTCGCTGACAATAATTCTGACTGAATTTATTAGAATTGTTTAACAGTATTTTATCTCCGGTAATTCTTTCACTATATTTGAGTGTATATTTTCTATTGTTGTACAGCATGATCTAAGTACCAGGTACTGAAGAACATATTGCTACCTTAAAAACTGCTTGGGTGACAAGAATGAATTACAATTATAAATTAGTCCAGAAGTCTCCTATTCAACAGTGGCAGCTTTAGCAAAATGTTGGCACTGAACGATTAGCTGGTGCTAATCTATGTATTCAGTTTTGGATAGTCTAAAGAAGATTTGATGTTTTGTTTCCTGAAATAAACAAAAGCAGCTTCTGAACTGTCAGAAAACAACAGTAGTTCTTAAGGGCTAATTACAAATATTTGTCATGGGGTCGTAGTTGTTTCATGAATTCTGCTTCAATCAGGGAAAAATACTCTAAAGTGCCAATAAAACTTTTTATGCTGCTATGGTTTCCTCCTGCTTTCCTCCTCTCAATTTGTGACTTTATTCCACTGTCTCTGTTATTAAGTGACACTTCACATGGTTTTAATGCAAATTACTTCAGTCTCTCTGGTAGTGAGGCAGATTCACATCAGGTTAATATCCTGATTAGTATATGCTACAAAGAAGTGTGAGGTACTGCACAAACCAGACAGGATGGCTAGGAAGCTGCCTCACAGCATAAGGAAATAGAGTGTTTAATTTTTTAGTGTTTTCTAGATTGGCTTGACTGTGTTTAAAGCAACCTTTACAAGCAGATGGATCAAATGCTTAGCTCCATCATTTTGCCTTGATCTGTTCTGTATTCTGCCACTTAGACGATAGCACAATGTTTATTTTCATATCTGTCTTAGAGGAGATAAGATGGTTTTTCAGATACTATTTTTCCTCCATTTCTGAAGTGAACAGTACATTGTGATATATTTTAGAATCTAATGTCTCTTTATTGAAGCCCGTAACTAAATTCCAGCTGACATCAGCGTGAGCAAGATTCAGTCAGTGTTTTGTGCTTATTTGACAAATTTCTTTTCCACATCACAGTGCCAAACTGCATATTCTAAAAGTTCTTCAGTATTGTGCACTACAGGTGATTGCCTAGTTTTCTTTTTTCCCATAATCTTAAAAATGCAGTCTCACTTACCAGACTTAGCAATTATAATCTTGTCCACAGAACAATACCATTTTAGATGGGAATAAAACAGATTTTGGCACTGTCCAACAGAAATCTTAAAAGGGCTATTTAGACTGCAGATAGGAACAGCTGTGACAGGTTTATGGCCAGTGTTTACAGATCTGCTTTGACTTCTCTAAATCAATGTCAATGCTTGCTATTACAAGGTGCAAATTGAAGGTTGAAATGTAGAATATCAAGGGGTTTAAAGTATACTTAAATGCACGTTTACAACTTCAGTTCCTATAATTCCTGAAGATTTATATCTTTGCAAGAGCCTGAAGTAATGTTGAGCTTTCAGACAACTCCTGCCTTTTAGAGAGGCTCTTAGTTTGAAATCGTATCATTTTCATTGCAGTGAAATTAATAGTGGGTAATGCAGCTCTAGGAACCACAGCTGCATTGACCTGTCTTCCAATATTTATTGTTCAGTGTATATTTTAATTTTTACCCTCTGTTTAAAAGAATATTTTATGTCCTGTTACTGAGAGGCCCTCTGAAGGAGAAAGAAATACTGGAACGACTGCCAGCAAAATCCTGTCAAATGCAGAGTCAGCAGTTTACATCTCAAATGCTGTCTAAATTGTGATTCAAAGCTTGTGCAAAAGAGTGTTTGTTTGTTTTCAAATTTGTTAGAGACCTCCTGAGAGTTGCTCTGTGCTTTCGAGAAAGCAAGCATTTCCCAAATTAAAAACATATAGGGAGTCTTAGATTCCTTTGTTTTCTGTGAAAACATACACTTAAAAACAATGTGGGATTAACACAATATGTGTTGGAGCAAATTGTTAGTATTGCCCATGTGTTTTTCTCCACTGTTACTTAACCCCCAGAGAGTATTTCATGCATAGCTGTTAGGAGAAAAACATAGAGTGGAAAGCCCAAAATTTAAGTGTAGACATGATGAATTAAATGCAAGGCTTTGCCAAACAAAAACAAGCCCTAGTGTTTGTTCTAGTCCATACTTCCAGCGCGCTGGAGTGTAGCAGTGACATATGTATGGTATGTGCTGGCTGGCAGTCAGTTATCAGGTAATGTTATCAGTAAGTGAAATGTAGGCGTTGCAGGTATTGCATAGTAGGTGAAATTCGGGGATATCTCTACCCACAGTAATTTCTGTTCAGGATGTCATTGGCTCCATGGCTGTATGGGGCCAGGGGAGGACAATTTATTTTGCAATCAGTGAAACTGGATTCCCTTGCCGTGCTCTGAGCACGCCAATATTCTGTGCAGGTTTGAATGCCAGGGGTGACGATCTCCTTGTAGCTGGAAATTCTGGAGCTCTGTAGTGTTGATCAGCTTCTCCTGTGACATAACCAGATCATCAATCAAATGATATGTCAGGAGAGATAAAGGCATGTTCTGCCATGGAATAACCTTGTCAAAATAATTGAACTAACTTGGCAGAAAATTTAGCCTTTAAACAGCTCCAAGATAAGCAGTGAAGTGAAAGGAAAATTTTATCTTGCATGAAAAGTTTGCAGTTGACTTTTGGGCTGGAATTGAGATCAAAATTGGAATATGCCTTTAGATTTTTTTTTTTAAATGTACTGTGTACTTTTTTAGTGTCTTGGCAGTATTGTGATTCAATTCCACGTTTAAATCAAATGCATTTTTCTGGGTCACAGTACTGAATGTTGACATTTTGGTACTGATCTCTCAAGCTCTTAAAACTTATTTGATGTGCACATTAGTGATGAATCCCTCATGAAAGCAATTGTAGGAGCACATGCCTTGGTAGAACATTATCTAGGCTTGAGCAGTAAGCACAGTGTATTTTTTCCAGTAAATGTTTCAGGTCATCTTTAATTAATAGGATATTGAATCACAAATACTGCTGATCAGAAAAAAATTATGAGTAACTTTAGAATTTCTGGGATATAAGCTGTACTGATAATGTGCCTTTTTTGGAATCAAGTGTTCATGTCAGACTCTGTACATGATTCTACTTCATGTTGCTGAGTTAAATATAAAAACACAGTTACTTGTAGGGTTAATCAGAAACAAAACTTGAGAGAAACCATCTAAACATATGGTGTGAAGGATAAGTTAAACTGACACTTCCTTAAGTTACTTTGTATTGTTTTAATATTTTCAGTATTTCAAAATATGACCAGTCTGATGTAGATGGCTCTCTGAAAAAGGTTACTGGTTTTGCAGTCATGTTAGACAGAAAGCTGTTGAAAAAGCGGTGTTTTCTTTTTAAACAGAACAGTGCATATCTGCTGGCTACTCTTATGTAAAAATTACAGATGGCAGTATAGAGACCCATCAAGTAAAAAATACCAGAAATATAATTCTTCAGAATTTAACATGTAAAAATGGCACTGTATAGAACAGTCTAGTATATAGACTATGCCTTTCTACTGCTTCTTTCCATTTGTATCTACAAGAATACTATCACGAAACTCAGTTTCAACATTAACACTGCTCTGGTAGGTGACATTACATTTCATGTGCACTTATTTATGTTCTGTCTTTGAAAAGTATCCTGCAAATCATACACATGGCCTCACTTTATAGGTGCTGCTATACAGAAAGAGCTTTGGGTCTGCAATCTTGCTTCTCATGCTTGGAGATCTTTTTACAGTGCAAAACATAATCCTTATAAAAGCTTAAAAATTACTTAAATGAATATAAAATTGTTAAAACAAAGTTATTTTAGATCCTTTAGTGTTCCATAGGTGTTTTAAAAATTAAACATGCATAGCACTACTGAAATACATATTTTTACAAAATTAATTTATTTCTATTTTGTTTTCTTGTTTAGTTGTTTTGGTGTTCTTTTTTTTGTGTGTGTGTGTGTACTTGTGTATGATGTGATAAACTAAGCATGAGGAGAATTCAGGCTAAACTAAGCAGGAGAAGGAGTCAGGCTAGGTATGCAAAGCTCATCTAAGCCCATAGGTAGTACGTTGTTTTCCTTTTCCTGGGTGTATAATTATCTGATGGATTTCAAGTGCAGAATTCAACTTTTTTTCTGAAAGAAAGGTCAGTAGTAGCAAAGTGGCTGCTACTGTTTTTTTCCCAGTATGTGACACTGTAAGACACAGTATGAAGTGGGGTTTACTAGAGTTATGCAAGACTAAATTACATTTTATTTTCATACAAATTGGAAATGGCAAAATCCATTCTACCATTCTTTTCAGGGTGAACTCCTCCTCCCCTCCCCAGTCCCCTCTTACTATGCTGGAACCTAGTGGTGTTTCCACTGAAGCCACAGTACGATGTGGCACTGCTTGTATGCTAAGTGGATATATTTGCATTGAATACGCAGCTACAGGCAGCCTGAGTCTGGCATTTTAGGGCCATTATTCATAATGTAATGTGATCCTGTATTTAACACGATATTCTAGATAAATCGGTCCCTAAAATTAAATTTAGTTTCTAAAAGGTTAGGCCTAAATTTGGCTTCAAACTCCAACCTGTATATAGAAAAATTAGCAATTTGCTAGGTCTCCATTCCAAGTAAACTTTATTAGCTTAGCCTGTTCTGGGATACAGAAATGAATTACTGAACTGCTGTTCTACATTTTGGAGCTAGCTGGGTATCCTCTCCATTATGAATTGCAGACACAACCTGTTCATCTCAAAGATTTAAGGGAGAGCTGGGTTAGGATATGGGTTAAAAGGAATGAGGAATAGCGGTATAAAATGCTACAGCATTACACAGAAATACTTTAAGGATGATATTGCCTAAGATAGATAGATATATATATATATATACACAGATATATATATATATATAGCTGTAGTTATACTGATAACAGTGTAGTACTTACAACAACACAGAAACAGATCTCTTTCCTTTGGGCTTTACACAGCAGTGGAGAGGACTTTCACAAAGACATTTATTGATGACCTGCATGTTTTTAGTAATACTTCAGACTATCAAAGTTGTTATATAATTGAGGTAAACTTCTACAATATAAGACTGTCTCTATTGAAATAGAAAACATTTAACATCCACACTTCACAAATTACAACTGCACAAAAATATTGAAAAGAAAAAAATACCCAGTTTTTGTTGCCTAATTTGCCACATACAAAGCTGCAGGCCATGGCACTAGTCCACTAAAAAGACCACACAATGCTGTTCTTAGACATGATCTGATCTCTCCCTCGAGTGTCCTGTCACATCTGCAGAGCTCTCTGGTGACAATGAGCTTGGCAGCTGGGCTGTAACATTAAGGATTTGTTAGTTCAGCCTTGGCTGGGAGGTCGCTGTTGAGGTGCACTCAGTGACTGATGGAACAGCCCTCACTTTGCACGAGCTGGTGGGATGAGGGTCTGGCCAAGCCTATAAAGCAATGCAGAAGAGCAGGGTTGGAGACCTGCCCTTGTGAACGGTGCGGGAATGGTTTGACACATTCCAAACTGAGCAGGCTGTTATTAAGAAACTTAGATTCTCTCAAAACTTTGTGGAAGATTTTAAGCTGAAAGATTTACTCTTTTTGTATATGTGTTTTTTTCCCCCCTCATCTGGTGCAAAACTAAAACTAAATATTTACATGTAATATTTCCAAATTCAGCAAGTCCCTGTTTTAGGCCTTCTCTCACCCTCTCCCAAGTATCTGTTTCTCCTTTCAGTGGCAAATATCTCCTGGGAATACCTGTACTTTAATATACTTAAAAAGGAGGTCAGGTTTATCAAAATAAACCTTTGCTGAAGCTATTCAAGCTAAACTAAACCTGGAAAACTTAATTTATTCTCTGCTGCTGTTAGAGTTTCAAGTAGGTAATGGGAACTATCACCTAAATAGTAATGCTGGTAAAGTAAAGGACCTTTGGTCTTGTGCTTACTCTGCAACCTCTTGATTAACAACGTAAACACAAGGAAATTGTTAGGCCAAGAAGCCAGATTAATCCCCACTGTATCTGTAATGATTTTGTTGAAATTTGGGCTAACCAGTGCAGATTATATAGTATGATTGGATGGGCATACAATGGGTAAGCAAGTAGAGAATAGAGCACAAAACATATAAAGCACTATTGCACAATAAATAGAAATAAATATTATGCATGTACATGTCAAATATGTGATTTAGTAATTATTCAGCAGAAGAAAGGTGTTCATTCAAATAAATAAATAGAATTGTGGTGGAACAGGAATTGTAATACCTGTATTTAGGGTTATATGCAGTTCCCATTAGTACTGACTTGTGTTTCTCACAACAGGAGAGTACAGGGATAGAGTTTGGAGTAGTTTACTTTGGTCATCCTAGGAATGACAAGCACTGTGGATACTCCTTTTATAAATAACTACATACTATTGCATATTAATTAAGTTTGTGTTCTTTAAGGACTGGGAGTTTGTTCTTGAACACCTACAGCCAGTTTTGTTTTGGTATTAAGAGGGCTCAACCCAAAGTTCCTGAAAGATGGCAAAGTCATACAGAGACAAATCTTACTCTCTCCCTTGTTGGCACTGGGTAGGTCCTTGCACCAAAGAATATTCTGGCCACCCCCCACCTGCCCCTGAGTAGGGACCACATGGCCAAGGGTCCCCAGCAAAGGCCAGACTGTCCCCTCTGTCTCACCTGTGCTCTGCCTGCCCCACGCACAGGTCTCCAGCCCGCAGGCGGGCAGGGCAGTGTAAGGTTCAGCAACGACCTTTCTCAGCACCTGCCTTGGTTGCAGACGCATGATGGAAATGGCGTGGGTGTCTCTCCTGGGCTCTTCCCTTACCTGTCAGTTTGGGGTGTTGTGAAACTGCAGGATCTGGCTGTACACAGTAACTCTGTGCTCCAAAAGTTTGCTTTGTGCTGCTAGCCAGTTAGAGTTTCAGGACAGTTTTATCTCTAGATTCTTTTCAGTATCTGCTGATTTGCTGTATTTTTATTCTAAGGAGCTAGCATATTTGGCAGCTAATAATTGTTTTCCTGCTCCTTAGCAGAACAAAAATTTCCCAGCATTATTTAACAGCAGCTTTGCCCTCCACGTTTTTTGTCTATCTATTCAAGGTCAGTGTTGCCCTCAGAGCACAGCAGCTGCAATCCCTTCTGACCTTTCCGCCAGTAACACAGCTGAATGTGCATGCTCCTGCTTTTTCACGTGGCGCAGGTGGCACCAGTAGCCTCTTAAAAATGCAGGATCTGGCATGAAATGATCGAAATCAGTAACCAATGGCTTTGATTTTTATGTCTTCTCTTGGAGTAAGAAGAGCTCTTGTAGTAATGCAATCAATGTTTGCAAATGAGGTCCCTGTTTGGTCCGTGGGGACACTGGGTTTCAGTGACCAAACGGATGAGGAGGGGATGATGAAGTGCTTGCTTAGACCCCATCAAGGAAGTTAATGGCCTCCCAGATGGACAAGTTTGTGTTTTATTTATACAGGAGTTTTGTCACAGGTGAGGATCTTCAGATCCATCAGGTGGCAGGGAAGCGTTGCTGTTCCTTCCTGTAACAACTTCTGAGATGTAAGCAAATTTGTGGCTGCATCCAGCAGGTGGCAAGCACAGCACACTGAATTATGGCTGAACACAGATGCTTCTGCTGAGGAAGCTCTCGATGCTGCTCAGCATGTGCATGCGTGTCCATGAAGAAAATATACAGATAAATGGCAACCTCTGATGGTCTTTTGTCAGCTTACAGAGTTCTGGGGCACTGGTCCTGTTCTGGGTGCTACTGATAGTACATTGGGTTCTTGCCATAGTCAATTTAAGCAAATGGCTGTCTCACATGTAAGGATATAAGCTAAATATAAAGTATTCAGTATATTAATTTAAATACATCTTTAAATGACATAGCTAAATGACATTCAGGCTTCAAATGTTGAGATACTAGCTTGCACTTAAACTTTGAATGAAGGAGCTTTTTTTTAAACAGACGGCTTTAGAAATTGTGACTCCTCACAGTGCCTTGTGACATATGAGTAGATATTGTTCCTATTTTGCAGCTGGAAGAACAAAGACAAAACTGAAAAAAACCTTTCCTTAAAATAAGTGAATGAAAGAGTAGGAGGATTACTAGACTTGGTCGTAGTCCCATTTTTCCTTAAAAAACATTAAACTAGAGAAATAACTTTGTTGTTGTGTTTTGATTTTGATAATCAGAAAATGTGGATAATCCAACCACTCACTACTTGAGACAAAGCCACATCAGATGTAAAATTTTGAAGATTATAGATACTGCTTATTGTCAAGGGTCACGTAATTGTCTACATTATATATTTACAGTTTTGGATTTTTTTTCTTGAGTTTTGTAATGTCAAAAAGTATTTATGAACTCATTTATCTTTGAGGACAATAAACGGGTGTGACTCAAGAATAAATATTATCTGCAGCTCATTATTTGAGGTAAAAAGGACACATATGAGGATATAATTAATGGAAACTTCCTTATTACCTTTCCCCTCCATTTGCATTGAGAGTTTGAGCCAGACTTTAATTCTGATTTATGCTAGTTTAAATCTGAATTTGTTCCATATAAATAAAACAAAATGTTCTACAGGGAGCAAATATTTTATATAAATGGAGAGAAATTATGCAAAATCCAAGAGTAAAGTTTGATCTCGGAGGTTTTGTGATGGGACTAAAAGTGTTATTAGTTAAACAGATACATGAGCATTGTCACAATTTTGCTTATCAGTATATTAATTTACTAACTGTGCAGGAATTTGAAAAACTAAGTAGATTTGATTAGCCGGTAACTTCTCTCACTGAGTTATTATAAAATACATATTGCCCTGGTTATTATAAAAAATAGTTTGAAGTTTTCTGATCACCTCTTTCCCAGAGCTCATGTTTTCAAATACAGAATTGTACTTTTAGCCATGCAGGGTACGCAGTCAACTCCCTTTGTATGTAAAGTTCTTCAAAGTCAGTAAACTGAGTGAACCCCATTTTTATGTCCACGCATATAGTTATTTTTTAAAATTTCCATAAAAATACCCACTGGGATATAAATGTACATTTCTGAAGCAATGTTTGAAATGTATGAGTAGGACTATAAATCGAAAAATATATTTATTCTATATTTAATAAATAAATCTGCATTTTATTGCATATATTATTATGAAAAAATTGCCATTAAAAAAAATAGTAGCATAAATCAGAATAAGACCAATTTCAAGGACCTTAAATTTCCATTTGAGTTTAAAATTTGGCCTCTATATATAGTGTATATTTGAAAATATATTATAAATATGATTATAGGACATTTATGTAATTAAGAAAAACACTAACAGAACAAGCCACAAAGCTCCACTCCTTCAACAGAATAGCTCACATGTATGCAAATCAGGTTCTTCATATTCCATGTAATTTATACAAGCTTTTCCCTTTAAAACACCTGTGAACTTAAGTTAGGAGTTTTCCCTCCCCTTCTTTTGTAGCTCCAAGCAAACAGCAGGATGCTGGCAGGAACTCTGGCATGCCTGTCCAGTAACTGCTTTCAGTAAAGAAACACAAAATGAAAACCAAGCAGTCCTCTTTACAACGTAAGGTGAGAGGTCACTGCTGACTCTTTACAGTATGATTTTTCTGAGATGATCCAGTGTTACTGTAATGAGCTGTGATGTTCAGGACTGCAGATGAATCTTGTTTTTGCTGCTTTGCACAGAAGGTTGTTCAAAAGAAGAACTTTGCGAAACGCCTCAATCGGTGTCGAAAGGCCCGGCAGTCTTTTTAGTGTGCAAGCGGATATTTTCTGGTGGCCGATAGGACAGGGAGCTCATTTTGGTTGTTAGGCTTGGATGCGTGCTGACATTTGGTGGGATGTATTTTATTAGCTGAAGGAAGTATTTTTTAAAGTTTTTTCCAAAGAAAACATAAAAAAAAGGATTCAGACAGTTGTTAAAGTAAGCGATACAAATGGTAAAGGGCATAGCTGTATCCACAATATCGGTGATTTTGCAATCTGTTATTACATGTAATTGAATCAACACATCCAGAAAAGTGAAGACTTGATGAGGAATCCAGGAAAAGAAGAAGAAAAATACTATCGCCACAATCATCTTAAAAATATCATCATTTCTAGTCTTATTTTTTTGAATTTGATACGCTTTCTTCAGAGTCTTCCAAATTAAGGTGTAGCTTGTTAATATGATCAGAAAAGGAATTAAAAAGCCCAGCAAATTTTTGGATAAACCTAATCCGACCCGGAGCGTCGTGTTATTGCTTTCATAGCGAAACCCGCAGACTGTCATGTTCAAATTCTCAGCAAAGAATATGTTGCGGTGAATGATGACGGGCAAGCTGGCCACGCCGGCGAGAAGCCAGATGGCAATGCAGGTTATTCGGGCTACAAACATGGTCCGGCGGATCCGCGACTGCACCGGGTGCACGATGGCCAGGTAGCGGTCGATGCTGAGGCAGGTGAGCAGGAACACGCTGGCGTAGAGGTTGAAACTTATCCCCGCCGATGCCAACTTGCACAAACAGTTGCCGAAAGGCCACTGGTACTCCATGGCTGTGTAGGCTGCCCAGAGGGGCAGAGTTATCAAAAAACACAAGTCAGCCAGTGCCAGGTTGAGAAGAAAGATGCTGGCTACTGTTTTTAGTTTCATGTAGCAGTAAATGACAATAACGACCAGGCTGTTCCCGAATATGCCTATGATAAAGATGATGCTGTAAACGGTTGGAACCATAATGTAGATGTAGCTGTGCCTTCCTGAAACGGGACAGTCAACGTGGATTCGTTTAACAGTTTCTTCAGACGAGTAATTTGGAATCATCTTGAACTCTTCAGCTATACCCTAGTTTCAGGAAGAAAATGTGAAGCTCACACCTAGGCAGGGAAAAGAGGACAAAAAAGGTATTTGTGATAGGAACTTAATTTTTAAAAATTCTCAACTAAATGTCAAGTTTTTTCAAGGTTAATACAATGTATCAATGCCTTAGAATTTTAAAATAAGGCATCTTCAAATGTTTTATCAACCAATTCCTATTTTAATACAGACTTTGCAGACGAAAACAGGGGTAAGAATGTTAGGACTTGGATGAACATTTTTAGATTCTTTTAACATTAATGAAATCTAAAAATACCTCTTTCAAATAACAAAGTTCTAATTTAAAATAAAACTGGTTAGTGAACATATGTCAAAAATAATAAGAGACTGAAAACAGTAGATAACTATAAATTGAGGGGAGTCTTTAAATTATTTTCTTTCCATAAATAGGTGACATATTTAATGAGCTAGGTTATTTAGATATCTCAGAAACTAAACATAAGCACTCTGAATACTAATCAATTATGTAAATACAAACCGCAATGAATTAAGAAAAAAAGTGACTTTAGGTACTCATTTGTATCTAATATCAATCACTAGAAATTTTTATCTATACATGGGCTTAATTCTTTGAGACAATTTTTACAACACAGAGAAAGATGGAAACACACAATCTAGTATTCTGCTGTACCAAAAATACCTTAAATATTCAGAGGTTACTTTGCTCCCCATCTGGCTTGGAACTATGGTATTTAATTACTAGCGAGGGAAAAAGAATCCATGAAAATCCAGACATGTCCTGATCTGTTGCACATTAATAACTGCACAAAGAGTTTAAGAAGGGTGCAAGGGGGAACGTATTACTTTTTCTGTTGCTGACAAAATTGATGTATCCAAGAGTTGAAGTTGCATTTCTGGACCACAGTAAGTGTACAGCACAGATATGAAATCTCCTTTCACAGGGCATGTGTTTGGTTTGCCAGGGACTGTGCCTTCTACAAGAATCATTTCCTTATTAAGGGCTGATGACTTTAGAAAGCAGGTAGTACAGTGTGACTCTGATACTAGTTACTTTCCAGAGGCTACAAACATATAGTCTGCCCTGAAAAATAATGGCTATTAAAAAAAAAAAAAAAGATAGTTATTATTGCAGAGTAGTTTTTACTGCTGTTTGTGGGATCCTGACAGCTATAAGCCTAACCCAACTTGTGCTGCTTAAAACAAAGATTAACTGAAATACTTTGGCTTCAAAAACAAAACAAAGCAAACCCCAAACAGCAAAGAAACCCTTTGTAAGTGTAAGACCCACCGTAAGACCCCGGGCAGTACAGATTCATTCAGAAAGCAGAGATGCCCATCATTACAGACACACCAGCTATGTTGTTATAGACGTGGCTGCTGGTTATTTGAGTAGTGCAGCACTGATGTTCCTTCTATAAGTGTGGAATGCCCACTGAGTGTAGTGTTTGACTTGCTCTTGTTAGAAGATAAAGCTTATTACAAATGGATTGTGTTTTTAATAGGGAAGTGAGGCACAGATTTGTTTCAGCGAAGCCCACACAGGAAGTCTGAAGTGGAGCCAGGAACTGAACCCAGAATACGGGCTGCAGGTAGCATCTTATAAGCAAGGTCACCCCTTGGCTCTTAGTGTTTTGAGGACTTGTTACTTCTCTATCTTAGCTCATGTTCTAGCATATGGTTGCATTAATAACCTGACTCATTTCTGCAAAGCTAACAGGGTAATTTCAAGACTTACGTCCTTGATAATTCTATCAGGTTTAGAATATCTACTAAAATGCAACTAATAGACCCTTTGCCAAGACATGCCATGCAACACTACCCAGTCTCTTCAATTAATTCTGTGAATTGTTGCTTCAGCTGGTATAGATGTCTCAAAATGTCAGCAGCTATTTTTGCCATGTTTAAGAAATTAAATGTCAAGCAATAGAGCTAACACATAAGGTTAGGTAAGGTAAGGTTCACCATTCTGATCACATGTGGCACTCTAGTACATCCTGAGCAAAACTTGGCTTTTAAACTGTACTAAATCTCAAATACAAGGTGTTTGGCTCTGGGGAAGGTCAGCCTATCCCTGGGACAGGGAAACCATAACAAAAAGATTTCAAGATAAGTCCTCTTATCTCATTGGCTGGTTATGAAAGTAACTTTGACAGTAACTGATATGTTCTGCAATATCAAGGTCTGGCAATATTTACCCTGTCCCAGCTACATGCTGGTGCTGTGTGGTCACTTATAATGCTTGCTCCCTTTCATACCCGCTATAATTACAGCCCAGAACTCTGCAGTGAGCAACTGGAGTGAAGCTTCTGCTCAGTAGATCACCTGGGCAAGTTCGACAGGCGATAATGAAGACCAGGCCCAGTTAAGGCTGGGCAAGACCTTTCTCGGTGACAAGATTAACCAGTCCCTGGTACTATATGGCTCTGTGTGTACTGAGTGATAGATTCAGTGTCTAAGGCAAATCCAGCTGAGGGTGAATTTTCCCTGTTTGATTCTGTGCCATGGTAGATGCCACGGCAATTTTCTCATGGTCTCTTCACACACCCCTTCAGTGTAGTATGTTGTGTTGTTTTGCTTCCAATTTCCCTTTTCTACCCACATGGTGACCTGTACTGTTTCACGTTAGTAGCTTTAGTTGATGTTAATTAATAGCATATTTTCTTTCAAGAAAGAGTAACAGTGATTCTATTACATTTTCAGAAATGTGCTAAAATAAACAAAAAATAATTGAGTTGGGAGACTTGTGTCTGGCACTCTAAGGTATTGAATTCCCTGAGCATATCCTGGAGTGCTTGGGAAATAAAAAAAAAAGGCAGACCAATTCCCATGAAGAATCAGGAATTTTGTCAAGAAATAGTATTATACATCAATCTATCTCTGTAAGACTGTGTAATCCTTCTGAAGTTAAAGGTTTTGGTGTAACACTGAAGTCAGTGGAATCGTGCAAATGATGTGTCTGATAGGCTATCAGTTTTAAATTATACTAAGGAATTACAATCAATAAATAAAATAACTCCATCAATATTTTCAGTAAATGAAAAGGAAGTAGAAATACATAATGTGGTTGCTTTTGGGTAAACACATATGGACTGCCATCTGTGTATCTGAAAAGAGTCTGAATGTTGCTGTGAGAATGAACATCATAGGAGCCTACATTTGAAGCACAGTAAGGAAGGCACTGCTAATCCCTAATGGAATTTTTAAATTTCCTGGAAATTCTAAAGTTTCAGAGCTAACCTCAGTTGGATCTGCTTCCTTGAGCACAACTGTAACTTCAGAGCATTAGGAAAAGCTTCAGTATTGGAGCAGGTAATTTGTTCTGGAAGGCATGGGCCCATGGCAGTGCTGAGTAGTGAGAGTGGGCCACCATAACAATGTGAATTCCTTACAGGCAGTGACTTATTTTCCATACCACTGTATTTTTGCCTGTTATTCTCACTTGCCACAGTTCACCTGCTTGTCCCAGGATCAAGGCTGTACACATTTATGCAAAGTAGATACTTTTACATAGGAGGAACTGCAGATTCTTTTAAAATGTTACAGAAATAGATGGCTGGTACAGCTCTATGCTGGCAGAATTCAACAAAGCAGGTTAAACCACTGTCCAGTTAAATGAACATACTGAAGTTGTGCACACTGATAATTCCATGTAAAGTATCTCAAATGACCTGTGTTAACATAATGATAATTTGATCATTTTAAGGCTGATGCACAAGGAGCTGCTTCTAAGAGGATTGAATTGATGTGACTGTGAATGGTGTGGTGACATCAATCTCAAACAAATTATCTGGTGAACAGCAAACCCCTGTTCTGAGGTACTGTCCTGTTTGACCTTTTATCTTTTTTAATTACAATGATTACAATGAGTCACTGATAATTAAATGCTTCAGACTGCTCTACCAACTATTATTTACCACTCCTTTCATTGCTTCTGTTGGGTGAAAATGCATCCTAATTGAACTGCCTGTGGAAACAACGAATGCTGGGCTCATGCAAGGTAAACAGCACTTTGCCTACTTAAAGATAAGATAGCACTGGCTGTGGGTTTCTGTGAGAAGTTCATCAGCTATAAATAGGTAAGCAGGTGGCACAAGTCAGATTTTGAACAAAACTGTACTTAATATTTGCTTTGACAAAGACTAAACAAACTCAGGCTGACCAACCCTGCCACAGTTCAGCCATCTTACCATTGGGTAAAGTGCACTTTCCTTCTTCTGACAGTAGGTGGGTTATTTGCTTTTCTTACAAGTGAGAAGATACTGCCATGTTTAAGAGGATGCTGCATTCTATTTTTATATAAAATTTTTGCACAGGGAGAAAAGAGAATGAAAAATGTTTGGAACAATATGCGCAGTATATTAGTTATGTTTATTTCTTTCTAGTGGCATAAACTTCCCTTTATCTTAAGAGTTTAGTCCCCCCCTTTCCTAATTTATTTTAATTGCTGAGAAAGTAATGACACTTAAACATGCTTTATTGTAAAGGCTTTTAGGGTTTTTTTTCTATCCAGCAGAGTAACCCTTTCTATTCTCATGGCCTTGGTGAATAGAGCTAATTTAATACACGCACTTCAGCATCTTCTCTGCTTTCCTGGAGTTCCTGAGCAGTACCATTGTGAAGCTCTAGATTTTCCTTTCTCCTAGCTCTTATTTCTTTGGCAAGATCTAACAGTCTCTATTTCCCACTTACGGCTTTCCTAAAAACCTTTAATCCAGAGTTGGTAGATGAATTGTAAAGGGAAAGAGAAATACAAACAAGAGTATATAATTCAAACTGTGGTGGCATTACAGCGGGCTCTTGTCATCACTGCTACTACTTTCCACAGAGGTTGGCATTAAATGACAATAAATAAAAACATTACTGAAAAGGAACTGTGATAGGTAGTACAGCACCAGACACTGTCTGTACATCAGCTCTAAACCACCAAGAACAGAAAGCAAACCTCAGCAGAGCTGTGCTAGCAGCTGTCAAGCTGGCCGTTGCTCTGCAGTTTTGGATCAGGAGGTGGTCTGACATCAGAGCAAACAGAACTTGCAGAAGCTTGCACTGGCCTTTGCATTTTCTTGTAACAACTGTGCAACTGAGGCAACTATCAGTCTGTTGAAATTGCTGTTAATTTTGTGATGTTTGCTTTATTTATTTAAAAGTATGTATCTTTTTAATGGTCTAACCGATATGTGGATTCTTTGTGCCTTCCCCTTGCAAGAGCTCAAGCTGGTCTGCTTCACTTGTGCTGGCTCTATATAGCTGGGAAATAAACTGCCTGTGATCCTTTTAGGATCTCGTTCTCTATAACATCAAAACCTAAATTGCTTATTACTTTTCTTGTGCTATCAGAACAGCTCCTGTTACCTTGCAAATGTGATCTGTTTATGTACTCTGACCTTCTCTGCAAGAACTTCTCTGTATTTATTTCCTCTGGCACACTTCAAAAGAGTCTGTCCTTCTGCAGGATGGCTTCATAGTTTATTCTGAGAAGAATTAACATCTATCTTCTGTTTGTTCTCATGGACTACTCTCATTAATTTTCTCTTCACTTCCCAAGTATCTTTCAAGTACTGTTTCAATCACAAAATTAATGTGAAAAAGGACAGATAAAGGGGCTTTTTTCCTCTGGGAAAAATCAGTGCTTGTGGAATGTCTGAACAGTGGAATTGGGGGTGTGTGTGATTTTGACTGATTATGGGGGAGGAAAATGCAAAAGAAAGTAACACAGTTAAGCATAGTGACATTTAATTTGCTTTGAAGTTCAACTCATAATATAGATTTTGACCACTAGAGGTCTGTATTTCCTATTTTTAAAAAAGAGAATGGCTATGTTTTATACTCAAGTGCCATTGCTTTTCAAAATATCCCCTTTGTTCAAGATTATTTAAGATGAAAGTGTAAGTCAAAATACATATTGTTGTACTCCTGTACTTATTTAAATTTAATGTACCTGAGGTAATTATTTTTATTTTAGCATCTGCTAGCTTCTATCTAATTTCCTGTATTCCAGCACATTCCTAGTTTTTCTAACCTTTAGTCCAATTCTTGCACTTTTAAGTCTTAGAATAAGATCCTGGTATTTTATTTTTTCAAAGACATATGCAGCTTAAACTCTCTGTGATCCATATGAAGAAGAATATTTTCAAAGAAACTTTACTTTAGCAATGCAGATGGAAAAATAGTGACACCTTCTCATTCAACTAAGATTATTTTAGACCTAACTAGGCATGCTGTTAATCATACAGCTCTTTTTCTAAATATCAGCCAATTTTGAAGGAAGATATTTTTACTGAAAATGACACTTCAGAAGTACTTTTTTTTTTTTTTTTTTTTAAAGCAACTTAAGGTACTTTTAGAAATTGAAAGGTAACACAAGCCTACACAGTGTTATCCAAATGATGTATATACTTCATGAATTGTAAGCAATTTGATAATTTGGAAATAGAAGCACATTTAACACTTTTTACACCACCACTAACCCCCACTTTTACTAATACACTTGGGTTTGTCATTACCTCTTTGGACAGTGTCAGTGCATGACGCTGTTATTCTGTTTCAAACTGCATGTTAACCTAAATAGTTCCCTAATGCTGGTAAGGGCAAACAGATTTTAATTCAGATGGAGCCGAAGGGTTGTTAGTGCTATGATGACATTTATTTTATTGAAAATAGTAGATGAGCAAACTAGAACCAAAAAAATGACATAAACCGTGCTGTCCTATGCCAGATGAGTTGGACTAAATCAGTAGCTTGTCCTGTGTTTATGTCCAACGGGTGATACAGTGTCAGTGTATCTCTGTGCACTTAGGGGATGTTTGGGTACAAGCATACAATGTTTATATCTCTAGGCTGCTAAAAATAGGAGGATTTAGAGAGAATAGAAGTGATAGAAACAGAAAAGCAGCAAGAAGTTGGCTTGATTTAAAATCAAGAATAAAGAAATCTAATCCATTATTTTCACACTTACATTTTGTGTTAGAAATCAATGTGGCAAAAATTGGTGTAAGTGATAGGCCATTTCTAAACACTAATTTATGGGGCTATGGACTGACGAATGAAATATTTCAAGTATATTTTTGGACATTAAAAACTAATATACTACAATGTAAGATATGACAATTTTTCTGCTCTTTTTAGCAGCCTACAGTGTAATAATGTCACAGTTATAAAGAGAGCAGTTGCAGTAGCAGGGAAAGTTTGGACTATTGTGTGCCTATACTCTCACAGTACTCACAGAATCCAGAAACACTGGATATATCTTTTCCTACTACTTAGCTCTTTGGACACAACTAACTATACCAATTCCCAACTTGTGTATGTGTTTTTTTCCCCGAGAATCTGGGAAGCCCTGATTCTATAAAATTTTACTTGTAGATGTTAATGCCAAGAAAGGATTGCTCAACTTCACTACAGTTTCTCAACCTCAACAGAACTTAGTGGTTTAGTGAATGCTACCACAGCAATGATTATGGGGACTTTTTGTACAAAATCTGTTGACTGACAGATCAACAGGGCACTCATTAGAGTTAGCCAAAACTCTTTCAGTTGAGAGTAACTCTGATTCTGTTAGTTTATACGTTTCATTTTTAGGATTCTATAGATTTAAGTTTCAAAGTAAACATTGATTTCCTCTTATACACAATAATTTTTTCTCTGCTGTTAAGGGTAAAGAAAACATTCTTGAGTTCAATCCATGTAGAACTGGACTCCAAAGCACTGAAAGATTAACCACTGTCAGCATTCAGTGTGTTTAATCTCTTGTGGAAGGTCAGTGGGGGTAGTGGTTTTAGGCACTGCTGGCTCTAGCTTGACAGTGTACCAGATATTTTAGAATTTTCTGTCTAATTTTCTTGTCTCTTTTTCCCCATTTATCTGTCAGAGCAATCTCTGTTTTCTTTCTTCGACCAAGGCTGCACGAATGTGGTGCAAACTCTCTGGTGTTTAATATATCTTAGGTATTATATAACCTTAAGAGATATGAATATTAAATTATCCCCAGAGCAGTAACTTAAAACTGAAAAGATAATTAAATAAACAAAGTAAAATACATTTCTAGATTAATAGGTCTATTTCAGTACTTCTGAAACTAAACATCACAAAGCTAAGCTTCAGAAAAGATGATGTTTGAAAGGCGAATCTCACTATGTCCTATCACCTTGGTTGGTCTGTCTTGACAGAATTGAATATCATCTTTTCTTTATCTAGGTTATTAAACCTATAGCCAAATTAGTTGTTATAGCAAGAGGCAGTCACTGCTCTTGTTTATAACACACGGTAAAGAACTGTCTCTTTCTCTAGAAGAGGCTGAAGACAGAGGCATATTAAGACTTTGAAATAAGTGCATTAATTACCATCATCATTCCAGCGTGGGTCTTTGCTCTGGCCATTAGCTTTACCAAAAAGGAGGATTGGTGCCCTTCTGGGAGATAAAAATGATCAATAAACAGCAGGCCAACCTAATGTCTGCTTCTCAGGATCATGTCATCTCCTCGCACTGCTAACAATGTCATTTACAGCACATTAGATGAAAGTAAATGAAAGACAAAGGCATTTCAGAACAAGGTAGGACTAGAATTTCTAGGGTTTTCAGCACTGACATGAAAAGTTTTTTGTATAGCAGCACAGTGTACTATTTTAGTATGAATACACATCTTACTGCAGGTTTATAACTTCAAATTTGATGCCTGGGTATGAAATATCTTCAGGGTATTTGGAAATACCTGAAAGAATCAATAGTTAACAAGAATTAAGCCATCAAGTCCCAGAATGAATAAAAATGAGATTAGTTTTAGCTGTGAAAGGTTACATGCTGCACGACTACTTTCTCTGAGTGATAGTAAAGGAATGAATTAACACATTTCCTTTACTGCAGTTGGAATTGCCTATATAAAATATAGTGTGCCCCATGTGATTTTTTAAAATAAAAGACAGAAATCGAATTCGGGTTTGTAAAGTGCCAGTGAAATCATTTGATGAATTTTAAGTTTCACTTCTGATAGCTTAGTTCCATGGAATAAGATGTTTTAAAGGTTTTTTAGTTGTTGTTTGTTTGTTTGTTTTGTTTTCTAAATTACATTGCATGGAAAATCCTACACAAAGGTAGCTTCTGGATACCTAACCCCACACCTGAAACTTCTCCATTGCTTCCACATGTAATGCACCATAAGATTCAATTGTGAACTCTTCCAATCTGAGAAATAAGGGAATTTACATTAATTCTGGCTTTGATCCAGATTTATATTTCAGTCATATTAAAAATGTTGTGGAGAGGCAAGAAAGAAAAGAACTTTACTGAAATAAAAAGCACTGGTGTGAACACACCTTATCATGGCCAGTTCTAACAGCAGAGGTCAGGTACAATGAGGGAGGTATCTCACCTCCTTTCAGATCATATATAAATCACAACTGGCTTACTGGTCATTTCTGGATATTACTGGATATTTATGAATCTGTCCTTAAGGTTATATGGCCCTCTTCACTGAAGCTTGAGGGTTCCTTCTTCAATATGCAAAAAATAGTAACAACTGTTCTTCCTGCCCAACATGTAGGAGAAATGCTATTATAGTACTGTGATTTCAAGCAAGTGGAGCTTAGTGTGTGGTTACAACACATTTTATGTGCTGTTTTGCATATCACTGGTCTCTGATCACTCCTATTCTTGCTGGAAGGAATGTTACCTGGAATGCATCCAACACTGAAAGAGTTTTTAAGTTTCATTGTCCAGATCTTAGTCTTAGTCAGTGGTTGCCCTGGTCCAGCAGACGGGTGCTATCACCTGGAGAGTGGCCTTCTATGGGGAACAAAGGCGACTTCCACAAACTCCTATAATAGCAAGACAGAGCTTGCTTACCACCCTCTAGGCAAAAACAGGTGAGATTTATGTAAGTTTAAACTCTTGGTTATATTAGTGGTTGTTAATAATTTAGCAGAAAAAGGTATTTCATGCATCTAAATTAGAAATGATAATGTTATAAAACAGTTACTGCATGAGTGGCATGCCCACAGCAATACCCAATCACGGCCAGAACCCTTTCTGTTGCTGGCAGAGATTACAACAGAAAATGGAATGGAAAAGCCAAAACTTGAATTGTTTCCTCATGAACCAAATTCCCTACTTCTGGGAGAAAAGGATTTTCCTCAATCCTTGGTCTTTTTCTGTCTTACAGATTTACTGTGAAAGACACAACTCAATCACTGGTGTTACTAGTATAAATGTACCAAAAGTAATGTTTCAATTAGGTTTCTGTTGCTCCCACTAGACAAGGGTGTTTCTAGGAAGAAGGGTAGGGGACACAGCTAATAATTTTGTAGATAAAGTTGGGAGGTGATAGCACTTCTTTGTGGAACTTCCAGTTAGTCCAAATAGAGGCTTCCTTACTTTGTCCAGGTAGTTTATTTTATTCAGAGATCAGAGTGTCATTTGCCCCTCTTCCAGAGTTGTGTAACTTTTCTGCTAAGTCAGAAGACACAGATGCAAAAATGAACATTATGTATGCAGTTTATTTACTCTCCTGAACAACCTTCTCTAGTTCAAGGTGAGATAATAGTGGGATCAGCAACAAACTCTGCAAAGTAAGTTTACTCCTACTTTTCTGGTACAAGGAACTGCCTTTCTGTACTTTCCTGTAAAATAGTAAAGGTGCCACAAGAGAGCTTACACAGATTTGCTTCAAGTTCTAAAGTAAATCAGTAACATTTTGATGTGCATGGTAACATTCTGATGTGTGTTGAAGCCTTACCTATATGTTAATCCTCAAAAGAACATTTTTCTGCCATTGAGCTAATCACCAGGCTTGGGGCCATGATGCACCTCTGAGCTTTACAGGCTCAATATGTAGTCCCTTCTGCAGGATGAGCTTTTTATTCTTACATCCCACTCCCCACCCAACCCCCCTGCTTCCCTCTCAAATATAGAAGGCAAATGTAAATTAATGAATAACAAGTTTTAGAAATGCATTGTGCAGAGCAATTATCTTCATCTGCAGTGATGGCTAATCTGTCAGAAAGCAGGAGAGAAAAGAAACAGTTAAAATTCTCTGCTTCTACTCCAGAAATGGAGAGACCTCCTTCATACAGAGGTGTTCCACTTTCTAATCTGATGGAAATCAGATTAATTGACTGAGACTAGTTCATGTTGCATATTATTACCTAAAAAGACCTCTCTAAAACCCTCTGATGAATCCCATTCCTGTTACCTTTCACCAGTGTGGTTAAAGTGAGCAACAGAATCTTTTGCTTTGAGTAATGGAGACGTGAACTGAAACACAAACACACATGCAGATGCAGCATTTCTATGTGAACACAGACAAACCAGTACCACTGAAGTGTCTGTCATGGTAACTGAACCAGTTGATGTGGAAGCTTTATCACTACATATGCCATACCATGGCTAGTGATTTCCGTGGAACTTCCCACTAGTCAGTGCTATGGCTCTTGCATTGAACACTTTCTTCTTTTGACTTCATGCTGAAAAATAGTGTTTGTCTTACTGAAGAAGCAAAAGCAATGTATTGTGGATTTCTGTGCAAGGAAATGGATGTTAGATTTCAACACCTTAGTTCAGAGGAAGCTTTGTCTTGTAATTCAGCAATCTGTAATAGGATTTGGTTCACTGTGTCTGACTGAGACACTTGATTACTTTTCTTATTATATAATTAATTTAGACATCCTTACAGTGGGAAAATATCACACAATGGCAATACCCCTCAGAAAAGACTTTTCTTCCCTAAATGAGAATGTTAGGAACAGCCTGGAGGGAAAAGTTAAAAGATTAAAAGCAAAAGATCAGCATGGAGGCTTCTTAATGAATCGCTCATTAGGGTCAGAAAAAGGGAACCAAAGGCAGAAAGGAAAGAAAACAGTATGAGTAACTGCAAAGGAAAAGAGTTTATTCAGACAAAAAAAAATCTTTTAAAATGGTAATGTAGCTAAGCCCAAGAGAAGTTAGTATCATTGTAACTGTTGGTAGGTATAACACAGAAAGCATAGAGGCCCAGTTGTGCTTTCAGTTGTACAAAACTCCTGTTAAGGGCAGATCATTATGAGGACTAGAAGAAAATTTGAGAATGTATGAGTCAATTGAACTAGTGAGTTTCTAAGGGGTTAATCAAAGAGAAGGAAAGGTCAAACATAGACACCTTAATCCATGTCAGTGTGAAAGGTATTATCACCCATGGAAAAACAAGTTACTATGATCCTTAGCGCTTTGTCTGGAAGACAGCACACTTAATAGAATGATCCCAAAATAGATGTTCTGCCAAATTTGTACAGCTTGTTTCCTGTTGTTTTTTTTTTCCCAAAGTAAGATTTATTGCTGTATTTTGAAAATAATATTAATTGGTGAACTCTCTTTGCTGTCCTGAGATGTTCCTTGTGGATACTGAGGACTGGCCACAGAGGTAGCAAAACAAAGGCAGCTGTTACAGCTGGAGTGTGCTAATCTATGATACTGTGAATCAGTGCATCCTCAGGGAAGTGCAGTTTTGGTTCTCAAGCAAACAAAACTGCATAGAAGCCCAGAAAGGGTAGTGCTGTGCCCCCCCAGAGATGCTACATGAGCTTCACTTTAGTGCTAGGAAAATTACTGTGCAAATCCTTGGGTGTGTGGCTGTCCTTTACTGACATGGTGCTTTTTTTGATGGTATGGAACAGCATCATAAAATGTGTTTGAGGAAGCCCATGTGAAAAGAAATATTTTTACCTGATTTGAGAAAAACTGTAATTGTCTAATCGTGGCAAGCTGCTAATAACAAAACCAAGAGGAATAACAATAAAGATAGAAGTCTAACAGCATAGCTAGAGTCCCAGTTTGACAACATGTTGACTCTTGCCCCATGCTTTCCATTTCTGACTGCTGTACACTGAGTAAAAAGCCTGAGGACAGAGAAAACAAACCCCGAGCAACTCCAGTGGTAGCAGACTAACTCCCCTGGGCAGGGGGATAGAGTAAAATTGTATAAATTTTTAGGCTTGGGCAACAAGAATGAGTGAAGAAAGGAGAAAAGATTGAAAAAAACTATAGGAGCTTGTAAAGAAAAAGATGAAAAGGCAACATACATCCTATAAACTTAGACTGGCACGGGCATGAATGGTTTCTCAATAAACAAGCTCAGGCTGCATCTTTGTACAGCATGTGCTGCCTGCTTTGAGCAAAGGCCCTGGCCAGGCTGCGCTGATGCTAAAGCAGAGTTAAATGGAGGCCAACTGCCAACAGAACATTTTTTAGAGAAGTCAACTCCTGCATTTTTCTCCTTGCGTAAGCCCCCCATCATGAAAGTACAGCTGTTCAGTGGTTCTCTGGAATGTTTTACTTATTTGCCTATGTCTCTCTGAGCTAGAAATGCTGAGGCACAGCTCTCTTCTTCAGTGTCTCCTCTCTGTTTTCAGAAAACTGAGTGGATTCAGGAATCCACTGAATTTTAATTTCTGTTTCTATACTTCATCTACTGAGTATTAGATTCCACTATCCAAGGACCTATCAGTAACTCACAATGTTGAATGACCTAGAAGAAAGGAATAGGTGAATTAGCCAAAATTAGGAGTTTAGTTAAATCATTCTTTGTTCTGGCTGTAACTTTAATTATAGCTTTCACCTCAAGCAGTGAAATACTGTCTAAATATTGACCTTGCCCAAATTCAGTACTACTTTCTTTCGATATTGCCAGTTACCTTTTGCTGTAGCCTGCTTTTTGTCTTGTCTTCAATCATGCCACTCACTGCTGCATTGCCAATCTGATCTCACTTTCCTGCTGTGAGGCCGTCTTCGGTTATTACCCGTTTTCTGTGCCTATAAGAAAAATGCTACTCAGCTACAATAAAAGGAGATAAACACTACAAACAGTAACCAAGCATTCTAGCTAGCCTTGTTATATAGTGAATACCTGGACAGTTTTGCTATCAAACATAACACAAATGGAATGAAAATTGTATAAGACACCTAACCAAAGGCCAAAATCTGTAGTTCTTTCACACGATGGTACAGCAGAGAATGCTAACAGCGTGTCATTTGGAACATGATATTTTCCTGTCCTTTGTTGCAATTTACTTGAAAGCTCAGAGTAATTTTAGTATAATCCATCATTTATCTGAAGATAAGACCAAAAATGATTAGACCAGCAATTCTATTTCATATGTGCTTTTTCTCAAACAATCACAGCTGTTAGGGCTTACAGTCAAGATTTCATTTGTTTGTTACAGCTGAGGTACAAAAATCTTAAGTATGAGTATCATAACTCTGCTCGTTTGTCAAATTTGTTAAATTCCCCAAGATGTTCCAAAGTGACAAAGATTCTTCTAGGGTACATCTGGCAATTTTAGGATTTTTTTGTTTTCTTTTGTTGGCAAAGGATACATTTTAAAAAATGGTACAGAACATGGAATGAGTGCTCTGTGTATTAGTGAAAGTGATCTTAAGAGACAAATTTGTTGATGGAAAGGGAACTGAAAGAAACATTGTCATCAGCACAAGATTACTGGCTTGCTCTTGACTGCAAGGGTGTTTGGGATCAGAAGGAAGAGACAGAAAATGATACTGTGATTGGTAACTTTCTTATATACAGCTGTAATCCCACTGAAATAGTTTCACTGGAGCCTTTCTGTTCTTCAGGCTGCAGTGTTTCAGCTTCATGCATGAGGTCTGTACATCTTGAAACTCAAAGTGTACATTAGGTTGCCACATACTCAAGCCCCCCAATGCATTTAAACTCACCTTGTGTTCACATGCAAAAATTTTAACTTTTATGCAAAGTTAATTCCAGCTTAAGTAGCTGAGGTTTAATTCTCAGCAACAGCAACCTTTTTATTCCTGTTGGTGTTGTGGAAAATAATCCTACAATAGTGAAAAGAGTGATGTAAGTCTTCCCTCCATTTCCCTCTCTCTTCAATTGATCAACATTTTTTATTCCCTTTTCAGAGTTCCATGAGATTTCTAAAAATGTTTCTTAGTAATATTCAACCATTTTACCTTCTTAAATGTGATCCTAAAATGCAGAGGCTGACTTCTTAAAAACACCAGAGTCACCTTTAAGGCTAACTGTCCAAAAATATGGACTGCTATCCAAGAATACCGAAAAATTCTTAATTAATATTTGAGAGGAACATAGTGTAAAACACAACATCTCTGTATTTCTGATGGAATTGTTGTACAGCTGAGAGCAGCAGTAAACTAGATAAGGCTTGAAAACTGACCCAAGATTACCCAAAGGCTAGAGATTTAGCTAAACGTGCAATAGAGCCTAAAATACAGCCAGGCTGCCTGTAGTGGCTATGCCCTGACCCAGTCCTCCCAGCTGTGAGCTCTCAATCTTACCATGCTTGCAACTCTGAAAAGATTCTAAGTTTATGCTTCTCCTTCTGGAGAGACACGATGGTTGCTGTGCTGCCAGCATTACTATCAGAAATAGCTGAGGGGAAAACTTTGCTTCGCCATCCACCACCTTCCTGACTTGGCCATTTGGCCCCTTTTGTTCATGTATCCCACACACAGCCCAGGCAGATCTATTTGCAGGCCAATGAATATTGATAACCCATCTCCCCAACTCAGCTTCAGATATAACACATCCAAATTCAATTTCAGTTGATCTTTCCTCTTATTGAGGTAGTCTCCTAGAAGATAACCATTAAATTCAGTTAAAAAAATTGCGCAAGGTTAACCATGTAAGTCAGACATAGTATTTGATTAAAGTAATGCATAAATACCCATGTTCTCTATCCACATCAAGACTGATTATGACCTTTTATGAAGTCACCAAGGTAGAATAGGATACTTGAGGTGCAGGGAACAGATACATGCCAACCACTCAAACAATTGGATGCTTCTTACAGTCTGATTAAGACTCCTAAAATTTGGGCAACAATAGCCACAGGTGAGCTCATGAATGCTACTGATGAGACTAATAGCTTCTGAAATGCAAGAAGTTCCAGAGAAAAAAAGAGGTAGTGAGCAAATAGGAGTAATTTGTGACTGCTTAAAATGTTTTAAACTAATACTATACCTTTGCATAAACAAGATTTTAATTTGGATGGTGTAATGAGAGTTTGTAATTTATGTAACTTTAAATTACCATGTGCTCAACCATAGGCAGTGCTAGAGAAAAGAACTACCTAAATATGCTCCTTTAACAAACACAGAGGATAAAATTACCACAGAGGAGAAAACTTCAGAGTAGAAAAATGCAGGCAGTACCGATTATCCAAAATAGAAAATTTTTTAACAGGCATTAACTCTGACACTTACTTCCATGTCATTCTATACATTTCTAGAAAGTGTAAATAAATTACCATGTTTACATTCTGCATCTGCTTCTGTTTTTATAGTAAAACAAATAGTGAAATTAAATATATTTTCCAATATTTAATACAATTAAAGACAATATTATTCAGGAAACACAAATACCATCATTCATCTTCTTGTCCTAAGATGACAAAAAGCAGGCTGTTGAGTTGTGATATTCGAAAGTTAAAGGCAGCACTCCCCTCACTTCTGCAGTGCTGTGGGTACTAGCATTTCAGGATGGTATTTGCTGCTTTTTAAACCAGTAACTTCTAGCTGCAGCTTGCACATGCTGTCCAACCCAAGAAGGTACTGTTTCAAAGCAGGAAGGCAGAACACCTCACACCATAGAAAATGGGCACACTTCTGCTTTCCTCCAGTGTGAACGTTAACTCTGTTTCCATCTCTTACAATGACAAAAGTAAGGGGAGAATGAAACCGGCTAGATTAAATTTGAATGATAAATGTGACTTCTCTATATTGGACAAGACCACTTTGCTTTATCAGTTCAACAGCATAAACTAGGAAGCACCCAATAATCACAACTGATTTTTCTCTGCTATGTAGTCCACGTTGTGGAGAGGAAAAGTGTGCAGAAATACCACATTCCTACTGGAAAGGCATATATTTTACACTCTTAATACATGAGCAAAAGCTGATTTTGTAGGCACTTAATATTTTTGAAAGATGCTGTAATTTAAAAGACAAAAAAAAAAAAAAACAAAATGAACTGCCATAGTCAGGAGTATGAAACATTTGTCTGACACTAAAACAGACCTGAAAAAGCCTTTCTACATCATCATGGTAATTACCTGCTTCAGGCCATACTTAATCCTCCTATTCAGACAAAAATCTAACCATGTTAGTGCTGTGGGTTCATACAAGTGACAAGAGAAGCACCTTTCCCTATACAAAAAATCCCTCTTTATACCCTCATCCTATGATTTTACTGAACCTGTTTACTACCTTGTCCCATGCTATGCAGCACAACACAATCAAAATGAGAACTGCTACTTTTGGAAGTGATGGAAATTTACAGTGAACTGTTGCATGCTCTGGGTAGAATCCTGCTGTCCCTTATTGCCAAACTTCTCATTAATTCTAGGAGTTTTGCAGAAATATAGAAATATCCAGGTGTAACTAATACTGCAGTTTTACTGCTTGTACACATCATGATCTGACTGACTTAGCTACTGATACACCAGTTGGCACAGAAGAATATAGGGCTGGTACCTGTAAGTAACTGGTAAGATTAAGTGTTTTCATGCATGGAGAAGGGAAGAACGGTAAATTTAATACAGGACTTCATCTGAACTTGCTGAAGAATTCTAGTCCAGTGTGAGTCCAAGAGAAGTTTAGAAACTTGCTGGGCAACAAAAAAAAAAAAAAAAAACAAAAAAACCAAAAAAACCCCAAAAAAACAAAACAGGGAGGCATTTTAACTTTACTAACTAAAAGTAATCTCTGGTTGTAGATCACTCTAATTCTTGCTCTGTAGAAAAAGGGTAGATCTGTTTATGGGGGAGCGTATGCTACAAAATTTTGCTCAAACCAGTACTTGCTGCTAACTGGTAGAAGTTGCATTGCCTGCTAGACTGAGAAACTGTACTGTTTGCACGACTCTCAAAAATCATTAGCATCACTTCGGTGTTTGATTAATTTCTATCGTGAGCTTAGCACAGCAATAAAAACCTAATTGCTCATCTGAGCCTGAGTAGAGGTGCCAGGACTCCCTCTTGGAGGATGTTGGGATGAGCGTTGATGATGTAGTGTAGTTATTGCTCCGAGGGCTGTGCCTACTGCCAAAGGGCGCCTCTGCTTTCTCTTCAAACTGTTGACAAGACTCGAGAGCTGACACTGGCAGGGCTGGGAGTCTGTGGGGCGCTTAGTCCTCTCTAAAATAATTATGTGGTGCGGGTTTAGCGAGCGGGCCTCGCAGGGCAAGCCAGAGCACAGGGGCTTAAGTGGCTGCGCTTCGCGCAGAACTGAACCTTCCCGTGCCAGCTCCGTCTAAGCCAAGTCTAAATTCAGCTGGAGGCTGTGCCGCGCTCGCAAACGCGCTGGTTGCCCCTCGCCGAAGCTGCCCGGCCGGGACGCGCTTACCTGGGTCCGGGCGGGGGCGGCTCAGCCCCGGCGGCGCCCGCAGCGCACCCCACCGGGCCGGACTGGGCTGGGCTGGGCTGGGCCGGGCTGGGCTCCGGGAGCGCTCCTCGCCGGCCGCTCCGCTCCTCCCGCTCCTGCGCGGCCCCTCCGTTTATAGCGAGGGGCGTTGCGGCACGGCCCCGCTCGCCCGCCGCCTCTCCCCACCCATCTCCCGGGACGGACCCTCTGACCCGGCTCCCTCCCACTTCCCCTCCTTCCCAGCCCGTCCCCGCCCGCCGCGGGTGCGGAGCCGGCCGGCAGCGCCGGGGTGCCCGCGGGGTGCGGGGCAGGACGGGGGAGCTGGCGCTGGGCAGCGCGGGCAGAGCCAGCCCGGGGAGTTGGGATGGCTGCGGGAAGTGCGGCCGCCAGCGGAGCGCAGGCTGCGGGGATGGGGTTGGGGATGAGCGTGGGGGGCCCCCTTCCTTCCCTTTGCCTCCAACTTCCAGGGTAAGGGGTCGTAAGTGATGTACAAACATTCTCAGTTTCTCTAGGATTCCCTCTGGTCGCCACTGAGCACAACTGAAATATTCTGATCGTCACTAATGAAGTTAAATGTATAACTGCCATAATAAATCTGGCAAACTTTATTCTCTGGGAGTAGAGGGGAGAGGAAACAGAGGAAACCCCCTTGGAATACATGTTCTAGGAGGACTTCTCATGTCACTGCTAACTGTCATTTAGAGAAATGATTTTGTATATGAGGGATTTTGCTTGTTTGTTTCTCTCTTGATCTGGTAAACGGGACTGGGAACAACTTTGAAGGCAGGTTTTCTGAGATTGCCATGCTCATCAAGAACAAGATTTCAGAAGTTACGTTTCATTTTAAGGTAATCACACCATACTTATGGGCAGAGCTAAAGCTTCCAGTGAAAGCTGCACAACTGCAGATTGCTTCCTAATGTTTTTATATGCCTAGTGTGTTTTTGAAGGCTCTCTTAAGAAAGACATGATCTAGGCTAGCAATGTCCTTCAAGGGCTGGCAGTATAACTTCACTGTGACTAAGAAAAATATCAGTCTATTTAGTCATAGTGGTAGGAGAGGCAAATCAAGAAGAAACATTTGGATTCTGCAGAAGAAAAACTTGTTTTTCAGCATCTGCACATGTATAATCAGTAAGGTCTTGTCTGGCTGTAATTTGTTCTTGAAAATCTGTTAGTTAAATCAGAGATAGAAATCAGATAGAAATACAGAACTGTGGCACATTGCATAAATTTGGTTATTCCAGGCCGTGTCTGATGGGCCATGAGTGTGTTACATGGAGGCATTAATTAACCTGTTACATAATCTTTTGACCTGATCATTTTTTATGTCGTGACAAGAAAAATCATCTGCATTTTCATCAGAACAGCAGCCAGCATTGAAGCAGTCTATATTGGCAGCATGCTGCCTTCCTGCCACTTGAGGAGTTTGTATTTGGCTCTAGAGATATCCTGCTGAGAGATCTTCTAAAGATGAACTGTGGGCATGTTCACAGATTTACCATGACAGGGACTGGAAACCACTTGCTGTAAGTACTATTCAGGCCAGTACAACACCTGAAGCTGGCTACAGCAGTGTGCTGTGTATCCCCATGTAGGTTGTTGATTTTATTACATGGAGATCTTGGCAGATGGGACACATTTTTTTTCTATCCAAACAATTCTTTGTACACGTGTGACTGATTCCCAAACTCTACTGAGTAACAATGTATTTGGCAGCTATTTCCCACTTCTGCCTCAGTGGGTTCTCTGGGAGATCCTGCTGGGTGGAGCTGGTGGGCAAGGAATCTCCAAAAAGTGGCATTTGCAGGGCTTTCAGTTCTCACAGAGCTGAAGGAACTGAAACCAAATCCCAATGCCAGCATCAAACACTGGCTACTTACAATGCCTCTGTATGTGTGAATCACTGCCTGGGATCAGTTGTGCCCTTTATTGCATTCCATCATCTCTTCTTTTCAGGAAAGGATGGAAAAACTAGATGATAACTATATTTTAAACCAGAATAAAATGAAAAAACCACAACAACTTCTTTTTCAATTGGATTCTTTTTAAAAAGATGCATGTAAAATGGAATTTGAGTCTGCCTCTCTCTGCTGAGTTCAGTCCATCTCTAGGGTATGTAAGAGAGAGATGTAATTTAATGTAATTTTGGGGAAATATCTTCACTTCCAGCAGTTTTGTGTCTGGAATCCCAATAACCAAACTGTAACGTGATGAGCACTGCATCATGCACTCGCTATAGAAATGTGATTTACAGGAACACCCAATGAATAAGAGACTTGATGACTAGAATTCTGTTTTCATTGAACTGCTGTAAATAAAGAGGCTTCTTCCCACCAGAATTGATTGAGGTAATGTGGAAAGGGTTTCAGGGAGCAGGTTTCATTCTATTGCTTGTGTTGGAGCAAAGAGCTATCATTAAGAAGGTGACTGGACTGGGCAATTTGATTGCTATGAAATCAAATAAATAGCTCACCTAATAGCAATATTTATTAACATCGCTAGTAGTCTAGTGAGAATAAATAGTTTAAAACAAATCTTCATTGGAACTTAAAATTACATTGCCTTTAAAACCCTTTACTTTTTAGTAATATGTTTGGAATGATTCACATCTGAACATTTTGGCTGTGGGTTTTTTAAATTTTCAAGCTATTTTATTTATTTTTGCTAGAACAAGAAGAACAAAGTTATTTTCTTTGTTGAAATCTGATCCTTCTCATATAGATCCCCACACATCTGAACATCAAGAGCCAGGCTTGAGGAAAGCACCACAGGTTGTGAGATTTGTGGCATGCAGGGTCTCTTAATTGTATTGTTTTGTATGTATTTCCGATGTATTTTCCCACTGTTGATTCTTTCAGGAAATAGACTGGAAAGTTGCACATAGAACATATCTGTGCATTTGCTTAGAAGAAAATGAGTAATTCAGATGTAGAATTACTGGAAACCTGGACATGTCCTGGTAGCAATCTGATGTGAGTAAAACTGATGATTTGCCTGAAGATAAGAAAACTTACAAAAGTTATTTTTTAGGAACGTGTCTTGTCAAAATACTCTCCTGCTGCCAGGAGGAGTATTTCAGTTTCATCCTGTTTATATATCTCTAAACATTTTCTGAGAAAAGGGACCTAGCATTTATCCCAGGCCAATGCATCTGTGATTTAGAATTTTTTATCTGCTTTTGTCAATGATGAACTGTGTTTCCAGAGTGTGTTCCCTTCTATCAGGTCTACTAAATATGGAAGTTACTGGGAAATACTAAGGAAAGAAAATTTTGAGAAAAAGATACATTGTAATTCTCACTGCCTCTCTCTAGATCCCAAACTATTTCAGCTGTAGGAAAAATGTTAGCTTCTGCTGTAGGAATAAGAGTGTATATTACCGTTGTCATCCACTCTCTATGTGAGACCAGAACATTTTGCTTAGGCCAGCAGAATAATCTGTGTTTGTGGTGTGAGAGGAGTAGCGAGCAGGAGAGGGTGAAATGTCTTTTGGAACAAGCAAGGGAGGTCATTTGCAGACTTTTGAGCAGCAGTGGTGCTAATATCCACAAGGTCTGCCTCTCCAGAGCTATGGAAATTTACATTATTATCTTTTTTCTGATGAGGTCTGTGAACAATTAAGATAGTTAATCTCTTTCCAGGAAGCTATATGCTTTAACTTCTAGTCTTCCTCAGCTGGTATTCTTTAATTGTATCCCTTATAATCATCATAGCATACAGAAAAAGGGGAGGCTGGAAAATATGAAGATTCTAAGGAAGCCAATATTTCAAATCTCAGCATTTTCACAACACTTTAAAGTTTAACTGGTTTGATTTTGGTAGATTAAATAGTAGATTTCTTTTTTGGCTTCTACTGCATAAGAAGCTAAAGTGAATGAGAAGTGTGTGACATAATTTTCTAAAGTTTACAAAATAGGGCAATTATGTACTTATTTTTATGTAGACTTGGTTGTGCTTGATCATTAACAACATGGTGTTTAACAAGAAGGCCAGGCTGGGACCAGACTGCAGAGAGATTGTTCTGGGTACTGGGTGTACAATGAGTGCTCTGCATCCAGCCCTGAATCCAGCCCTGTCCTCAGCTCTGCATCCAGCCCTGTGTGGGCAGCTGCCACTGCTGACCGGGAAGTAAAATAATTAGGTGGTTCTGTGGGCAGGGAAGGGATGGAGACTTAGACTCCTCTTTATCTGTAAATCTTTGCTTGGTGAAAGTGTCCCATCACCAGATAAATGCAAACCCCTGGCTCTTCTCCCAGAGCTCTTTCTGTGAGAGATACCAGCCTGGTTTTGAGGCAGGGATCTCCACAGCAGCGAGTGCTGGGTGTTGCATTGCTGGGAAGCTCCTGACTGGAGCCAGCCCAGCCCAGGCACTGGCAAGGCAGTACCCACGGGCTGGGCTTGGCTCCCTAAACTCTGCTTACATATCTCTGCAGTCCACAGGGTCAGCTCTACCACAAATAACTGGAAAGAACTATAATTTGGAAGGTATTTCCTCTTCTTCTGAAGACTTTCTAGGATTTTTCAAGCAAATGAACCTAATGTCATGAACTCTTAAAAAAATCTCTAAAAGAAGAGGCTGTGTGTGCTGTACATGTGCTACTCCATCTGCATAGTCACAGGAGGTGCTTCTGGACTGGCAGTTCCAAAAAGCAAATATCTCTCTTCCTGTGTAGGCAAAATCTATGTCTAAACTGGATGCAAAGTAGACCCTGTTTTGCTGGCTCACTGTGCAGTTTAATATTAAAGCAGACGTCAATAAGGGTTTTTTTAACTACATGATGTTTCTTTCTAGTGTATCCTTCCTTTTCTTTACCTTCCTCATTTCTCTGTTGTACTTCCATCAACAATCTGCTGTTTTTTAAATGAATGAAGAGCCCTCTCGAAAAGGAACCTTTTACTCTGCTCATGATGCCTTTCACCTGACTGGAGCAGGGAGAGCCTAGAAGAGCCATCTTTTGAGTACCTCCAAGAAATCTCAGGCCGGAGAAAAAGTCTGGCACTTGGAAGCAGGCAGGCAATTGAGGTCTCTACTCATCAAACATGTTGCTGTGCTTTTGAAAATCAGCCCTTTTCCCTCAGACTTGTAGGCTTTACTTTTCAATAGTTTTGTTTTATCCCAGACACAGATATCAATTAACTTGGGTTTGCCACTTAAATCTGGCCTGTGAATGTTCACCCCTTCTTCACAATCATGGCCATGTTATTTCCGGGAACTGGCAACAAAACATTATACTTAAAATGTGTTTTATAAAATGATGCATGCCATTAAATATAATATTACACAGATTGGGCCATTCAAAAGATTATTTTTATGAAATTTGGCACAACACAGTGAACGCAGAACGTGGTCATGATCCTAAGTCTGTGAAGTCTGGCTCCCATTTCCATCACTGACTGTCATGTTTGTTTGAGATCAGCTCTGATCTCCACACAATGCCAAATGAATACCATCATTTATGTTTCAGGTTTTACAAAAGCAGAATTTGAACCAACAAATTATTCCTGTGAAAGGAACCATGTTTAAATTCATTAGAGCTGGAAGCAGTGATGATGACAGTGGAGTACATTTGGACAGGCTGTGTGATTTGTTCTTAGTATGTGATGCTACGTGTGAACAGAGCACTGTTAGTGGCGAACACAGAGCCCTTCATTTACCCTCCCTTTGGGTAAATTCATCTCAGTTGAAGCAACCTTTCTGTAAAAACTATGTTCAGGGTAGAATGGAGTTAAAATTTGAAACGAGCATATTAAATACTGAAATAGAGAAATCTAAGTTATAAAATTTGTGACTACTGTCTATGTGGTTCTTTTATAATGCAGTAGAAAAGGATAGTTTAGGCACTTCCTATTGACATGTTAATGATGTAAGGCTCTTGTAGGTCAAAAGAATGATCCATTTAATTTTTAACTGATCATAAAATTATCAGTTTCTGGAAAAGGGAGCAGTTATGGTAAAGCAAGATGTTTGCATTGCTTAATCACCTCTGAAAAATGGGTGTGGGCTAATGTGTAATTAGTAATTTTTGTAATGCCTTTTCTCAAAACAACAAACAAGACCTCCTATTGTGGTAAACTTAAATGCAGTATGTATTCAGAAAACCACATTTATACTTCGCAACAAGAGGAGAAACAGAGATTGGTATTTGAGCTTGCCTCTACTTCTTTTTGACCCTAATCGTTGTGATTATAATTTAATGGAAAGTACGCAGTGCTATCAGTGGTAAATACTATGTGAAGAACTCTCTTCTCCAGCCTATGGAAAGATGTAGAGGTCAGTTTTTACGTCTGGAATTCTATAAATTTACCAAGAATTACAGCTATAAGACCCTCCTGACAGTATTTAATGTATTCTTTGAGCTAAACAGAAGCATAAATAAATGAGTTTTACTCTCTCTGCAGATTGTTTGGAGAAAACACTATTTTCTAGTTAGCAGGGAGTTTTGCTGTTTCTGAAAAAAATTTGTAACCAACAGGAGAGTAAAAGATGGTATTTTTAACACAGAGTTACTGAGCAGTGTCTTTTGGTTCTCTACACAAAACTGTAAGTTTTTCCCCTTTCTCATCAGAGCAGTTCAGAGTAGGGATGATAATTATTGGAGTTACGGCTGAACAATTAGTGGTTCCAGGCACATATTGCTCATCAGCCTAGCCCTACCCAATTCGTGTGGGATGAACAGAGAGAGCAGAAGTATTATCATCACCTTACAAGGGAATCAGGCTGTTTAATCACTCATTGTCATGCTGGACATCCTCAGAATGCTTATGGCAGAGTGGAAATTCAGTCTCCTTACTCCCTCAGCCCCAGAGCAGTGCTATCTGCAAAGCACTGTGGTCGGAGAATCAGCACTTTCTAATCAAATTATTATAAATAGAACAAACCTGTTGTGGTGCCCCAGCCTAGCATTAGGCTGGGGAATTGATTGAGAAAGGCTTCCTCTCTGCAAATTTGTGTTTTGTGTTATTACATGTTTATTCAGTTAAAATAATCATAAATTGTATTCTGTACCCTGGTTGTTAGAGTTATTTCCCTTTAAGAATTGTACTTCCCCTCTCAGTTGGACACTCCCCTTCCCCTGCCTCCCAGGTGGCGATTCCTTCCCCATCCTCACCCTCTGGGCGGAGAACCCTTGCTAATCCCTCTAAGCCACTCCCTTTCTCCTGGAAACTTCCCTGTCCATCCACCCAGGGCACACCTCTCCCTCTAGAATGTTCCTCCTTCCCTGATATGTCATTGGACCCTACCTGGTTGTCCCGCCTCTGTTCTTCCCTGATTTGTTGTAACCCTATCAATCTTTCCCGGATCCACCCCTGAGCCTGTTCCCCATTGGTGCCTGAGCAAGCCCTCCCCCTGTATAAGAGCCCCTGTCAGCCCTGAGATCCTGGTCCTTTGTTTGTGGGCTCTGTAGGGAAGTAAACTCTCTGTGCTGCACCTGAAGGCTCCCTCCTGCCTCTTTACTCCCGCGTGACGCGCCTTGCCAGCGAGTGACTGCTCGCCTTCTGCAACAGGACACGGCACTGTCCAGCATCCTGGGACAGGCCACCAAGGGCGCCTGCAGAGGGATGCAGTGGGCCTTGGGCAAGCCACCACTCAGTGTCACCGACCTTTTATACAGTAAGATAAAAAAGCAGCTAAATTCCAGTATTGACCAGGTTGATAATGTTAAAAACAGGTGCCAGTTTCCAAGTGTGGAGTAGTACCTGATCTACTGAAGATGAAACCCTTCCTCGAAAATCTGTCACTTTAATCAAAAGCTAATCCAAGTGCCCAGTGTGCTGCTGAAAAGGTGTGTATGAGCTACAGAACCAAAGAGCTTGAGTCTTCATTGCCTTATGCCACCACTCAGACCTCTAGATGGACTAGATATGGTGTCCTGGCAGAGCAAAAATTGGAGGCAATTAATACCTAATGCAAATATGTATAAATAGTTAGAAGATAGGAGCTACTATTTTTCAGGGATTACTGACATTTCAACATGTTTTTGCTGAACTGGAGCAAGTAGGTGGCCTCTTTTGTGAAGGGAAAGGTTTGGAAAAGGTCCAGAATGAGTGGGTTGATTTGAAAGGCGATAGTTTAAATCTTATACATGTTGTGGTGAATGTAATGTATGATTATGTGTTTATGCATGCTGTGTTATTAGGATACCATGAAAACTAAGGAATATGTTTGCTGTTATAAATACAGCAGTGAGTGATTGAAGCAACGTATGTGATCAGAATGATTCTATCACTGTATGAACACAATTATTGGGAATTTCACTTTTAGTGTCTCAGTGCATGTGAAATATTTGTTTAAATAAAAATATGAATTTAAGTAATCACCTTGGATCTATAACATCTTTTTTGAAGGTGGCTTTTGCTTTCCTGACTCCTGTGAATAGTTTAACAAATATCTGTGCTCTATCACCATCTGAAAAACAAAAGCCAAATTCCCAGTATGTAAGATTGGTGTTTACAATTTCTTTCCAAACCTGTGAATCTAGATCAGTTTGCAGTTTTCAGACACTCCACCAGTTTGGAGTGCTTGCATCGGATCCAGAACTTTGGTTTTGATCCAAATTTCATGGCATAAAATCCCTCAGAGATTCACAGCTTCACACGTGGAGTGTGCATTTGGAAGTCCCTCCCCTGTGGAGCTGGCAGAGCTACTGGGTGGATGGGCTGTGGCTGGAGCAGCCAGCTCTGTACTGGCCCACACAGGAGCTCCCCTCTCACCTGCCAGGGCTCTGGGTTGCTGTGACTGGGGGAAATGACACTGCTGCGGTCCTTTTTCTCTCTGGCCCCCCAATCACTTCATGTCACAGAGGGTGGAGGGCCGAGAGAAATGTTGGGACTGCATAAGAAACATGGGGAGTGCTACTGGGACAGGGTGAGGGGATGACACTAATGAGTGGGCCTAAGTGCCTGCTTGGAGTTTTTGTTTTTCACAATTAATGAACATCTTGAAGACTAATTTATTTGTGGTAACTTTGGTTTTTAATAGTGCAAAGGACATCTCTGTGTGATTATGTATGACTTAGCAGTCTACTTTAGGTGGCTGCTTTTTTTTTTTTGTTTAAATCTTGGCCAGCCCATGCTGTCATCCCTACTTGTAAGTCATTATCTCAGTGCTCTCAGACAGCTAGTCCAGGCCAGGGTGTGCCTTTGGCACTCTGGTTTCATGGCTTTCAGATGTTATCTGTTTTCACTGCACATTTTGGGGGCTGGATTGTTTATCCAGACATTGACTGTTTTTCAAAAAAAGTAAGAAGTAGTTCCTAGGCAACCTTAATAAACGGTAAGAACACGTTAGTTTGTTCATAATTGAGATGACTTTAGCTTGTTCACTGTCATATTTAGTTTATTGCAAGGGGCTGGCTTAGCTTATTGACAGTGAACTATGTAAATATGAGGATGAGAACAACAAACCACCAGAGGATCACAGAATGGTTATTAGGATTTTTTATTATTATTTAAAGTGTTTTTATTGAATGGGGTTGTACTATGAAGCTTTTAACACAAAAGAGTAACATTTAGAATGCTTTGCTCTTTAGAAAACATGAATTGTATAAGCTGAATGACAGTTTCCTAAAGCCTCTTAGTGCATCTACAAAGAAACATAAAAATGTATAGATATGTAAACATACCTATATAAACTTACCTGTATTCTCTGTGCACAAACATATGTTAAAAAGCATGTTGTGTACTATAACTGCCATGCAAACATTTTTTTCTCTGAAGTACAGTTTTGCATTTTTGTGGTTATCCTTTATTAACACAAGCTTGGACTACTAGGCTTATGAGGGAAACTCTGGTCATAATGACTGATGTCCTTAATTTTCTCCTCTGAAAAGGTCAGGATCACCCTGTCAGATGGTGCAGTCAGCAGTCATTAGATATTGAAGTCATCTAATGCATGATGTCAATGTGTTGAAACACTGCTAAAATCAAAATACTAACAGGGACATATAAATCCTTTTAAAAAAATACTGAATGAAATATATGTGCTTCCCACAGGTAACCAGGGAGTGAGGCTGTATTTATGAACACATTTAATCAGTAAACTTAATTTTTGGAAGAGTCTGGGAAACAGAGTATGTTGCTGCCATTCCCAGTTTATATTCATTCCACAGTATGTTCTCCTGACCTATTTGCAAGCATTTGGATACGTGTTCTGAAGGAAGAGCTGACACAGCCCAGCTGGAACAGTGCTGTAGCACTGAAGGAATGCAGAGTGCTTTAATTGGTGAAGAACATACTTATTACCTCCCTGTTGTGGCATGTTAACTCTAAAACATAAGCAAACATAAATCTTAGGGAGTAGACACTAACCTATAAACCTCTCTTTGGAAGTGCCAGGTACATGTCTTTGTTCATATTTCAACAAACTCTTTATAAGCATCAAGATTCCACCTCCTTCTCAAGAATTGTTATTTCTTTTGCAGTGTTTGAGTCTTAACTTTGTGCACAGGGCTATAACCACAAGACATTTACTTCAGCATTAGGGCAAGTCGACTGCAAACAATGCCTGTTCTGGTTTACTTACATTAAGCCAAAAGAAGAGAATCCGTACAGGAAAGTGTAGCTATGTGATATAATAACTCTTTATCAATTCACAGAATCAGCAACATTCTTGGTTATTTGCCTTGTATCTGAGCAGAGTGAGATAGCAGACTATACTTTGTTCTGTTTTATTTTTTAGAGCCAAAACACAGCATTCTTTCACAGAACTTACATTGTTTTCTAATTTTCCTATTTATTTCCGTAGGCTTGTTTAAAAAAAAAAAAGGCAGTTCTAATTTGGAGTGAAATGCGAGTAGGAAGAAAAACCAGGCTTTTGCTTACCTGGAAGTTATAACTGTAGTGAGCTCTCCAGAACTGCATATGGAGAAGCTGGCAGGGCAAGAGTTATCTGACACATCTGGCAGGTCTCACTTTCACTGCAAGCTTGGATAGTTCACAGGATCCAGACTGTAAGAAAGTCACAGAGATGGGAGGAGGAACATTTGTTACTGTATTGGGTAGATTGTGTGCAATAGGTTTCAAACTATGAAATGATGCTTTGCAGGGTGTGAGTCTGCTTTTCTATACCAGGCTACCAGAAGCACCCAAGGAGAGGTTTTCATAGCTGGGGAAAAAAATCTTGTCACGTGTTTACTGTGCTGTGTCTGAAGCAGGGATGAAACAGGAATGGTAGTGCTGGCTGTAAGTTGCTTCAGAAGCTGGAGTCTCATAGTGGTCAGCCCCTGGATGTTAGGACAACATTGCTCCTGGGCAGGCTGCTCCAGGGCCAAGCAGGACCTGGTAGTGCATTCCCTAAACTTTCATCCATAGGCATCTTGACTGGGAGGCATTCTGCAACCAGCTCACTACTTTGTCTCTTGGAAAGGATGTTCCACCCTTTGGCAGTGATCACATCCCTTCCCTTTTGTTGCCTTTTCTTCTCCTGTTGTGTTTGTCTGCTTCTTGTTCCTCATGATGTTGCTGCCTTTGCACCTGTGACCCTTTCTTCACTGAGGGAAATCTTACAGGATTTGTCTATCTCTGTATGTTGTTTTGGTATCTCTCCTGCTTGTGTGCTCTGGATAAAGGAGAAGCATAGAGTTTGTTTATTTGTTTGTTTTAAGAGCTATTTGGAAAGATCATTAGCATTGTAGAAAAGCCTGCAATAATCAGGAAATGAAGGAGAAGGAAGAACAGCAATTTAAAGCAGATACTTTGCCTGATTCTTTGTATTTTCAATTTTAAAAACCTCTTGTTTTTATTTTATTTTATTATTATAGTACTCCAGTATCCTACAGCACCATTAAGGTCTGTGACTCTTAAATTACTTTTTGAAGTGCTCAGCATTTCCTTCTGTATTATTGCTGAGAAAAAAGCGTAGCTGAATCCCAAAGCCTAACATAGGGTGGTTCATGTTGAAAATTGGTAGCAAATACCAGTGTCAGGTATTTACCTCCAGATGTATTAAATTAAGATAAATGAAAAGAAAATGGCTTGGAGTGTTATCACTTGGTGGCAATGTCTTCTCTTGGAGATACAGTCTCTCTGCTATAAAGAGGTCACAGAGGTAACATCTGTAAAATAAAGTGACAGAAGTATTATTTAGCATTTTTCTTCCTGTTTTTAGTAATAGATGTCTATAGCTTGTTTGTAGGGGGAAACATATTAAAAGCAAGAGTTCATCAAAGTACAGTAGGATGTTATAATAGGAACTCATAGTTAAGAATTTAGGACATCTTTTTTCTCATTGGGTCAGAACAGGCAGTCCTGATCCAGAAGTTCAGAAAATCAGAAATTTTTATTATGTTATTTTCTCTCCTTGACCATTTTTTCTAATAACTTTGCTGGAATCTCAATGCTCACAATATTCTAGCACAATATTTTTGGCTTTATTTATCCAGTATCTCCAAGATTCTTTCTGAGTCTTTCTTGTAAATGTTAGGGATTTGTTTTTTTGCTTGATTTTGCTTTGTTTGGCTTTATTTTGGTGGAGTTGTTTTGTTGTTTTGGGTTTTTTAAATTACATTCCTTTATCACCTAAAGTATGGCTTAGAAGAAAACAATCTGCTTTGAGGGAAGCCCTTAATTCTGGTTAGGCTGAGGGAAAGTGGTATCATGAGAGTTAATTGGCCTTACTTGTGAAAGTTATAAGTCAGAATTGAAATGCTGCTGCAGGCAAAACTGATTTCAGTAGAACAAAATTGGCAGAAACAAATAGCAACAGGATTTTATTTAAAACATTATTTTATTTAAAAAGTGGTGGAATTGGTCAAGAATAAAATATAAATGGAAAAAGAACTCATCATAAACCCAGAACATTTCTAGAAAGAATGACTGTGTTCAAACACCCAAATTCTATCAGTGTGTAATTCTCATGCCTTTAAACACAAAGGTTATATAAGCATGAATATTCTGTGTTCCTTTTCCTTATGGCATGACTCCGTGGAAAAAAGGTGTGAACCACTATCTGATGTATTTCATCTTTTGTCTCTGGGATGCTAGAATTACTGCCCAGAGCTCATGGATCTTTAAATTTGTTTTTGTTCATTTTAAATGCTGCTTTATAGGAAATGTGGGAAATTCCTGAATTATTTTTTTAAAATGTGTTCAGCTTACCAGTTTGAAGGCAACCATTTGAATTAGAGATACATTATGCTAGAAATACACATTTAACCCAATGAAGTAAGTGTGAACAAAGAACTAAGATGGCTCAGTTACCACATCCAGAAGGCAATTCACATGGCAGCTTTTGTCTGAAGATTTTCACAAGGTGAATAAATGCTTCCAAATCCAGAGTTCTGCTCAGATACAATGAGAGGACATTGAGATGGCGACTGAGGAACAGGAGCGTTTGCAGTGTATGAAAGGTTACAGGAAGGGTTTGGAAGATATTACCTGGAGGGTGTCAACACCCTCTCCCTCTTCAAACCCCATGACTATGTGAGTAGACAAAAAAACCCCAACAGTTTCCAAGAGCCATGGGCAGCACTTGTCTGGTTTTTGAATCAGACTACTGAAACTCTCACCTGGGGAAGGTGAATGTGCAACTTCTGTCACTAATTAGCTTGGGCTGGGGTGTTTGCGCGGTCTAGTGAGCCGTGTCACACTGCCTGAAGTGTCCCAGCTGGTGCAACATCTGGATGGATGATTTTCTTTTGCAAGTGATAAAAATGTGTGTTCTGGAAGCTTAAAATGTAGCAGAGCAAATTGGCACGTGTTGTTTTGTTGAATAAGGAATGGAAATGATAGGACCCAGTAAAGTACCTGATGTAGCTGTGGAAAGGTGGGAGAGGGAGCTAAGTTGCAATGAGCTCACCAAGGTGCATCCACAGGCCTTGCTTTAGGAGAAAGACTGAAAGGAAAAGAAGAGAGGAACTTGGTGCTGGCCTGTTCTGATAGTGAAAATTAGAGGAAGTAGAAATTAGTCATAACTAGGATTCATTAAAGAGAGTAGCTGTTGTCAGCTGCAGAAAAATGGAAGGACCACTTCAGGGTTAAATTCTCAGGCTTGTGAGAGGCTTGAATGGGCAGAACTCCAGCTAGATGATTAGGAGCTACAGCTGCAGAACTTGGGTGATAGAGAGAAGCAATGACTTTGAGGTCAAGCAGTTGAAGAGAAATAGGTTTTATAAGAGGGGAGGATGAAATGCCTGTTCAAGAGTGGGCAAATAAGTAAGTTAAAAAGGTGGGTAGCTGATGGAAATATAAACATGCATCTGACTTTGAAGAGTTTTGATACTGCTTGTAGGATGTGTGAAAACCCATTCCCTCAGCAAGGCATACAGTCATTAAGTTTTGTGTCTGACCTGCAGGAATGTAATGAAATTCTTTCCTTAAATACAGTCAATACAAGAGAAACACTCAGATGGTGCACAAGCACTTGGAGAAAAAAAATGGGTATGGTGATCCAGCTAAGAAATGTGGAAATTAATGAAATCTATTGTGGTTACTACAGTGGTTGTTTTAGAAGTAATTGCTGTAAAATTTTTTATGTGCCTGGAAACTTAAAATGTAGCTAGTGATTAAGAGTATAAATTGCAGTTATATTTCCAAAAAATAGCATAAAAAGAATGGCCAAAGCCAATTTTCTATGGTGATTCACAAATTGATGTTCATTTGAAAGACAGTGATGTCAGGAAAAGGATTGGTAACTTGTCAGGAGCCCTGAGAATGCAGTAGGTAGGTGGTAGGAAAATGCATTTTCTATCAGCCTTTTTAGACAGCTTGTACTCTACCTGTGTAGTGTTAACCAGATGAATGAGGTCTTAGGATGTGGGAAAGTAGGAAGTACAATTTGCTATCAAGTCCAGACCCTGCTATCAGAGGCAGTAGGGTTGTGTGTTTCTTACACAAACTAATTGTACTCATTTGTAAGGGCCTGGAGTTGCCATACTGATGATTTGTGTTGTAAAATGCTTTCACAGAATGATTTGGTTTGGAAGGAACCTTAAAGATCACCTAGTTCCACCCCCTTGCCATGGGCAGGGACACCTTTCACTAGACTAGGTTGCTCAGATGTCCCATGAAACCTGGCCTTGAGTACATCCAGGGATGGGGCATCCACAGCTTCTCTGGGCAACCTGTTCTAGTGCTTTATACAGTAGCATTCTTCCCTACAGAAATACCAACTCCTGGTTTGTGTTCAGAGTTTAGAAGGGAGGCCTTGGTCAGTGTTTGTAGGTTTGTACTCTCTGTTTGAATTTAGGAGCTGTATGAAGTTATAATGACTGCTGTGCTTTCTGTGTGCTGAAGTTGGTTGCTGCCAGCTTGGAACAAAATATAAGCATTGTTGCTATGGCAGTGTTACTATTCTTTCAGTTGCTGTCCTATTCTGCTTCCTAAAATTTATCAACAATTTGGACAGGTTCAGGAATTGTCATTCCCCTCCCCACCTCCCATTACCCCCCCNNNTTTTTAAGCTTCTTGTCTGTTTTAGAGTCTGCTTTTCTCTGTGTGGTAATGGCAGTCATCCACATTCAGGTGGGCATGAGAAAGAGAGATCACAATGTTAAGCTGTGTCTTCAGTATGTCAGGGTCTCTTTATGTGCTACAAACAGATTCTAAAGTAAACCGGAGCTGATACATTACACCTTGTTTCCAAGCAAGTCTGCTCATAGTGATTACTGGAAAGCCCTGAACAAGTCAGGGTTTGGTCAACAGAAATTTTTCCGAAACATTTACAATATGAGGTTTGCTATAAGCCAGAAACTACTGCAACCAGTGCTTCCTTTCATTTTGGACAAATCTAAACACACATGTTTTGCTGACTAACATTTATACAGTCAAGTTGATCTTCCTTGTATTCTATGACTGATAATTGTCATGTAATCACCCATGCTTTGCTTGCTCGCCTCCCTGTTTCCCCTCATATACACATGGAATGAAATGTGTCTTCTGGTCTTCAGACTACTGTCTCTTTTTTCACTTTATGAATAAGAACAAACCCCCAAACCCCAAAAGCTTAACACTTCTGTTAATTAAATTTCTCTAGTTCATCTGCACATAAACTTGAGGTTGGTTTTATCCCTAGATGACATGATTATATCACTGGTCCTGAAACCTTTGTGAGTTCCCCTTTTTAAATTTGTACATGAAAACTTGACTGTCTTGAGCCAGCAGTTACCAAGGTGCATATTTTGTGTGAGGGCTTATCCACTGGCATTAGCAAAAAAGTTTCCTTTAGTTTTGGGTTACATAAATCCTTGTGTCCTGAAAGGTAACATAAACAGTTAAAATGGATACAGCAATGGCTCACAGCAATCATGTAAACTAATGTGGAAAGGGATGTTAGCAGTGTGATTAGCTGCTGGGATCTGTTATCAGCCGTTATTGCAGCAATGGTAAGTGGCAGATTAAATTCTCCGTGGAATTTTCCTTCTTTTAGTCAGCCCTTGCAGCATGTTTGTCCCCTCTCTAAATTTCAATGAATATGTCACAATTCTTAGAAACAAAACTGTGATCTTTTGTAAAATTTTATGCTATGTAATGTTTCTATAAGAAAGGAGTACGGAAAGAAAAATTGGTACAAGAATCCCCCCCCCACTTTCTTCCTAAAGAAATCTACAATCAGTGATAAAACCTCTTTTCCTACTCTTACTTTGTATCTAAGATATTGGAGTACTTTACAGATGTTAATTAGGCTTTACAACGGGTTGGAAAGTAGGAAAAAATTGTTAGATTATCTTCAAAAACATATCACATTCTGAGTGGAAAAACAATATCTGTTTTAATGCTAATTGTGATGCTATGAAATGATCTGAAGGAGGAAATCACACATACAGTGACAGCCAAAATGTTTGAGAAAATTAGGAAGGAAAGCAGTAATTGGAAAAAAATTACTTGGAGCCTGAAGCTAACAAACCTAAATTTCAGAGAAAGTACCACGAATTTCATAATGATTATATGCAGAGCTACCCTTCAAAATTTTTCCTTGTACCAGCAACAATTTTGATATGCTAACACATTGTTTTATAAATCGAGTCTGAGATGTAATTATAAATATGGTATCTGACAACACCAACCTAATGTTGCCTTGTAGCACTTTTGAAAGCAAACAACTGCCACATTCAAAAACAGGAGCAAGATTAATATATGCTGTTCCTACAAAGTCAAGTGTTCTGTCGGCTCAAGGCAAAATCCTTCTTTTCTGTCGTTGTGCAGTCTGCTGGTGGCTGAGTGGGAGGTGCAGGAGCTGAGGGTTAAATGTTATACACTGCACACTTTAATGCTAATCCTAAAAGAAGCAATCAATGCACCATCTGCTTTCACCTCAGCATCTGTTTCCTGTCTTTGGGGCCGCAGCCGAGGTGGTGAGAGTATGGAAAGGTGCAGTGGCTCACACCTCCCGTGCAGCACAGAGTGCACTCCCCCAGCTGGGGCCCCAGGTCACTCATGGCCTGTTCTACACTCTGCAATCGATGGATTTATTTTAGTTTCAGGCAGCTGTGGGACAGGTCTCCAGTGTTCAAAACTAATATTAGCTGATTTTTTCCTTTCATTTTTAATACATTGAGATAGATTAAAATGTTGTTATTACCTTCCCTGCAAATTAAATTTTATTTCCAAAAGGTCCTAATCCTTGCTGGAAGCTTTCTGAAATAACGCTATTGGTTGAATGTTAATGGTACTTAAAATCCATGCAATTAATATATTTATGGACTTAGAATGATAGATATTGTCCATAAAATCTGAAATTGTAGGAGGGTTATATACACTTAGTTGATGTTTAACTGCATACATTTTAATAAGATTTTAAATGTCTAATTTGTGTTTTTGCTTCAAATAGCAATAACATAACAATTGTGTACAAAGGGGATTTATAAACTTTAAAAAAAGCCCAGCCCACATAAATTTCATGATGCGGTCTAATGCTTATTATCCTAATTACAGTGGTCCCTTTTGAGGCAAGCTTTGGTGTAAAATAATTAATTTTGATGCCTGCAGCCTAACATGTGTAAGTTGCTTCTGCCAATTGTCTTATTGTAGAGCCCACAAGGGTGGAAACTGATACTTAAGTATATTTTGTTATTCTAATCAGTCTTTTCATGGATTTATAAGCCTTAGCTGCCTTAGGGGGATCAGAGCATACAGTGTTATACAAGGTTAATATGTTCCCAGGTAAAAAGAATTGAAAGAGGTCCCTAAAGCAATGGAATACTGGATTGGATTCATTTTGAATCAAGTTGGCTAGAACATGCCAGCATTTTCTAGTGCATGACTATATTCTTTTCCTAAGTTTGGGTTACTGCTCTTACATTTGGTTAACTTTTGCACATTTGCTTTAACACAAGTTAGAAGTCGATCTTAGAGAGGCATCAATTTGAAAAAGGCTTCAAGGCATTCCCAGTGATTGTGATTGATGGGGATAGTAGATGATTAAATCTATTTGAATATTGGAAACAGCTTTTAAATAAAGACAGCCTACTGGGGGTTAGTGAGGTGCTGAGTGCTGGTAGCTTCTGCCTGCCCTGCGTTTGTGGAAAATGCCAAGGACTGGAGGCAAAGGTTTAGGTGGGAAGAGGTGAGACAGCCCAGCTATGTAGGCTTCTTTTTCCTCATGTAATGGTTCGTTTGATTTTAGTGTCATTTGGATTCCAGTGACATAGGAGATTATAAATGGGAACAGGTTCAGTATTGAGCCCCTTTCAGCCTGCTGATATGCTGAGAATAATGAAATTAAAGTAGCTGGTAGAAATGTCAGTATTGACCAACTACTTTGTCTTTTTTGAGACAGCTCCACAGTCCTTGGTACCTCCAGCCAGAAACCTCTGACTGACAACCTGGTGTCCAAGACCTTTGAATAGCAGAAAAGAGGCTCTGCCCTTACTTAGTAGGCAACGTGGCCCACTGTGATTAGCCTTACCTTCGGGAGCTCACACTTAGCTCAGTGACTGAATAAGAGCTGGAGTATGTATCTGGGATCACAGATATTTTAGCCTTATTTTTATTTATTGTCCTTTTTGTTTCTTTTTAAGTGTTCTTAGAGTGTGCAATGTAAAGCTCTAGTTTCCTTTAACTAGACCAGCAGAATTCTAAATCTACGTTAAATTAATGATGTGTAGAAAATCAGATTATTACTAAAAGCTGCTCAGGAGGAAAAGCTACAAAAGATAATTGACAGTTTAAAGGGAAGAGGTTGTTTCTAACTTTGGTGTCAGACTTGGGTAACTTTTCTGGATCTTTGGGGAGGTTTTGCTCTTTGTTACACTTAGGGGTTAAGAGCCAGGTAGTAGCAAGCTGTAGAATTTCTGATGTTTTACTTGGGGACCTCACCTCACTGCTGCCTCCTGGAGTAGGCAGTGTTGTTTCTGTTGTTGTACTGTTAGAGGCAGTAGCTAACTTTGACCTGAAGTGAAGCAATTAATTTCTTATTGTTGCAAACTTATTTTCCCCCATGAGAAGATATGAAGTAAAATTTCTTTTTCCTGTATTCTAAAGCAAAATGTGAAGGTTTTTGTTCTAAAAATGCAAAGTAGTTAGCAGTGCCAGATGAGTCAGCTATCTGGAAGACCACAAAACCTTTGGAGCCTTCATGTGGCTAATAGAGAAATTATGCTTTTTTCCCCAACTCTACTAAATGTTAATAAACAAATGCTGTTGGAATGTCAGTTAAAGGTGGGGGGTTTTTTTCATTGCTTAGTTTAAAATCTATATTGTAGTAATGACTTTGGATGAAGAGCTGGGTACTGATGTTACCGGCTTTGACTGTTCCTCCCAAAATTAAAGTTTCAGATTAGATAATGAAAAAAAGACACCTTCCATTAATAGAAAGTGACATTTCTAATAGAAATGTCACTTATCTAACACCTTCAAGTTGTTTCTCTGTTGCTGGCTCGCAGTTGACTTTGGGTGAGCAGCTTTTTATCTAATGTTGCTCATCAGTGAGGGCTGTGAAAATTGGAAACAGAACTGCAGATGCCCATATGGCCATCTCTTCCAAACCACATGCATAAATGGCCTCTGAACAGAAAAAAGCACAAGGTCTGGTACTTCCTGTCACTTTTTGTTATACTTGTGAAATTAAGCAAGATATGGTATCATGTGGGAGAGGGAGAGACAGGATTTACTGCAGTGGTGAAAGCACAAACCCAATAACTAGTTAATCCTTTTGGTAAATTCTGAAGTGTTGCAAGTGTGGGATGTTTAATGAAAATCTTTTCCCCCGTTGCTTTGTGATCAGTTTTTGGTATTTTGGTCAAAGCAAACTTCATATCCTAGTTCAGTATCAAGAAAATACTCATCTGTTTTAGTTAACACTTTGAAGAGATGCATTTGAGGCTGGTTGGAGTATGGTCTTGCCATGTCTTGTTTTATATGTGAAAAAAACTCCCAAACGTGGCAATGTGCACACTTGTGTATTTTACAGCAAGTGATAAGAAAATTCCTTGTCAGTATCCTTCCTATTTCTGATCTGCTACATATTTGTCGATTTGCTAATTAAAATGGGTAAAGGACACACAGATATCTGGTTCTAATTATGGTGTTTATTGGGTAATACATTGCAGATTCCTCTTATTCACAGATGTTTTGTCAAAACTTATGTTGCGTAGTTCTCTTACTGTGTTAATGTGGTGCAGTGGTCACAGCCACAGTATCAGATGTGCTTGCCAAGGTGGTCAGTGGCAGCACCAGCAAGAGTTAAGGGTAAAATAAGAGATCCAGAGGGACTGGATCCACTTCTACAAATACTACCAAATTCGGAGGGAGTAATACTGATAAGTGAGAGCTTGACTAAAGATTAGAAACGCACAGGCCGTGGCTGCTGTATTCTGTTCTTCAGTCTCAGAAAATTAATACTTGACCTCAGTAACTGAATCAATGTGATTCTTTACAGTGAATCTGTCTCTTGTGCAGAATGGGTTTGGATGCACTGTGAAACTGAATCACTTCTGTATAAGGGGGCATGTCACAGGCTATTGCTAAATCTTTTGCTAATGAGTCCTGATGGAATGATGAAATCTGTTTTAGGCAAAAGTACTTCTCACTTATGGAATAAATTTTTGGAAGATGCACCTTTCACAATGTTCTCTTGAAAATCTGTTCCATATGGAATTTCTCAATATTTCATTATTTTGCAGCCCCTTGCACAGACAATATCTTGCAATTTATGAATGTTCTTTTGTGCTAGTTACTGTGCATGGGTGTTAACTCTGGATACATACATATATTTTTTTTTTAATCCTGTCCTTCTGTCCTTTTTGTAGATGCTGTGATGACTCATTCTTATCTGATGACTTATTGGTTTTGATATTAAGTTTTCTGTAAATAAAAGACAAAGTGTTTTTAAAATACAGGACTGAGTACATTGTGTTAGCAAACAGCCATGTGTTTGTGGCTTTCTAAACTGTGAAAACTTCACTCTAGGTCACCTGAGTTCTTCTGAGCCTTGCAATTACTTTCAGTGTTTTGTTGAAGGTCCCTCCCTCTCTGTGGACTCCATTCTGCACTCCAGCTGCAGTCTGTGTTCTGTGACTCCTTTGGTTAATTATCTGTCCTACCTTGTCTCTTTGTAGCTTTACACTTAACTTTGGTCTTCCTCCTTCAGTACCAATGCAATCCCATCCTTATGCCAGTGGATCTTTAACTTGTCTGGTTCAAAAAGAGACACACAAAGCAAAATCTGACTACTGTGAGTCCTGGCTTTGCCTGAGCTAACATGGCCTTGGCAGCCTTACATGCCTTGGAGCTCAAGGCAGAATTTGCCATTCAGTTTAGCTTCAAGGTGGTTGCAGGAAAATGTACAGCCTTCATTTCTGACAGAACTACATAACATAGATGTTCCCACTCTTTGACTTTGGCCTTTTAATCAGTTCTATTTAGGGAGTTAGATTCTCTTTTATCCAGAAAAAATAATCAGAATCATAGAAATATACATTAAATAAAATTTATCTACATTTCATTCTTTTTCTTGTGATGCTTTTGTCCTGTTTTGCTATCTATTTCTTACTGTTTCTATTTGCATCATGAAATACTGTTGTATCTCTAGGCTAGAACTGTGCCGTGTTTACCGTTCTACATGGAGAAGATCCTGACCTGAAAAGACACTTAATTTTCTTTGGCTGTGCTTGCTGTTAGAAATTAGCTTTCAGAATATCTGTGTGTTACGTGAGTTTCTAGAAAAATAACAAGCGCCTTCCTGACTGAATCTTGCCACATCCTGTGTGCTATATAATATTTTGTTTGTTTTTGTTGGCCTATACACATTTTTCTGCATTGACTGAGGGGTGGTTGCCCTGAAGAATAAATGATGCAAATACAACACAATGCATATATAAGTACTGTCAATAAATACTAGTTTTACTGGGTATTAGCTTTAAAAACAGTTAAAACATGGCACTTGGCTTCAAAGTGGAACAGACTGATTGTGGGCAAGTTGTTTGTAAGATTACATCTACGTTAAAAATATTTTAAGAAACCCCTCATAAAACAATTAGCCTTTCAGCATTCTCTGTATGTTCCCTTCTTCCCATGCACACACTCAAGAGCATTCAGTGGAGAGAACTAATACCTGTTCCTTTCTTAAGAATGCATTCAATCCCCCTAAAATACGATGGCTGAGTGGCAGTTTATTATTATTTTTTCCCTGCTGTTGGAGAATTAGTGACGAATAAAGCCAACATTTCATAGCTAAAGAATATGATGTCCACATTTTTAAAACATGATTCTTATCAACTATTTTTATGTTCATGAGAATTTAGAAATGCCTGAATACTATATAGGCTTATGGTATCCCAAGGTGTCAAAAATCATCATGTTGCATCCTGAAAACTGTTCTTGGAAAGCAGAAAGAGTGTAGCTTTAAAAATTACACAAACTACTTTTGTCTGCCATTTAATCATTGCCTAGTTAAATACACAGTTGTTTTTTCTGCATATTTTATTGATGTTACTGTTGAAGAGTGCATGATATTTTTACTATTAGAATAATTCTGGGTTTTAATTGTTTTTATGAGTGAGGAATATGGCACTGGTCTGTAATCAAATATTGACTTTACATGAAATTCCAAATGTGTGTATGGCTAATATGAAGCTGACCCTTCAGAATCTTCCAGGTTGTTTATCTGCTGATAAGTATGCATTATTCTGTTTTTATTTTTTGTTTCCTGTAATTCCAACAGAAAGTAAAACCTTGTGAGCTAACAAATACCCTTCCTTGAGTTATGATTCAAACACAAACCCTGTATTATTGGTGTTTTCCTTCAAGCTATGTACTATTTTAAATTAAGGAATAGGTGATGATACAGAGCTGTAGCCAACATGCTCTCTGTTTGATGAGTCGGGTAATTCCTCAGTGATTTTTCTAGGCAATGTGAATCACATCCATTTTGGTGCATTGTGTCCTCCACCTCTGGCACCTGGTGCATCATTTCCCTTCTCACAAGAGCAGGGACTCAGTGGTACCTGAGTAAGGAGTCCTTGAGAAAGAGACACAGCCCCTCCACTGAGCAATCCCAGCAGTGGCACACACTGGCAGAAGGTCCAGAGGAAGCTCATACCCAAACTGAGCAGGGCAGCACAGCCCCTGTTGTGTGTCAGGATGTGTCCTGGTGTGATGAACTGTCCTGATGCCTCTCCTGTCCTGGGGTGTTAGTTTCCACAGAGCAGACATGAATGCAAAGTCTGTCTGGAGGAAAGCATGGGTCCTCCTAAGAGAGCTTGGTTACTTATGCGGATTAGTGTTTCTTTACAGTGTCTCTTGGGTTGTTTTCAGGAGAAGATTATCAGAGAGAAGGGATAATAGAAACTATAAAAAAGCTTTCTTGACATTTGCTCCCCTTCTATGCTGGATGTGTGTTTTGGGCTTTCTAGCAGTAGTTTTTGTATGTATGCCTTGTTCCCTCAGGCTCTCCTAGAAGCTCTTGGTGGTTTCTCTGCTGTAGTCATCCCAGCTTTGTTGCATAGCTCTATTCCCTTGTCAGCAATGACAGCAGCTTCTAGCTGATAAAAGAAAAAAGTTCTATTTTAAAACTTTTTGTTTATTTACTTGCTAAAATAGAGTCAATTATTGCTGCTCTAAAGGAGACAAGAAAGGGCCTCAGACCTCCATTTCAGTACCTAAAACCAGCAAGAAATAATATATTATTTCATCAGCTCTAATGATTAATCATACCACTCTGGCAGTGATACAGATCAATACTGCTTCTCCACCTGGGTATGGAAATTGTTGTTGCAGGTTGGAATTCCTGCTCCCTGGTTTGCTGTAACCCAAAGTGATGCATCGCGTGCACACGGTGTCTGTCCTGGGGCTCGCTGGAGCTGTGACGCATTTCTGTGCTGGTCGGGAAATGAGTCTCATTACCTCTGAGGACAGTGTGTTGTCATTGCTGTCACATACACACGCTGTACTGCCAAACAGCTGTTAGGAATGTGAGATTCATGTTCTGCTGCATTTATTTCACACTTCACACATTTGTTCTCGCCTCCAAAGTATTATATGGTGTTGTGTCTAATCATACTTTTCATTTGCAGGCAAAGGAGATTTGCAGAACATCTCAGTGTGAATGATTTACATTAGCAATAAAATAATTTGATATATTTGAGGAGGCTGATAAAGTGGATTCATGCTATACTAACAGATGCCATCCTAAATTAATAAAGATTCATACCTCTTGACAATCTGTTGAAAAACAACTGCTAATGCAAATGTTTAAGTGAGTTGTGTATATATTTAATTTTTTACAGACCTACATAAAAACCTTCTTATATACCTTTGGCACATTGATTTCTACTGTGACCTGACAGCTACTGTTTGTATAAACAGCTACTATGTATATAAATGAGATTAATAAAAGATCATAAATATAATTGGGAAAAGCCTGTTTACTTTCAATTGCAAAGCTTCATAAATATGGGTGACTGGAGTGTATTCTACTACATGCTGTGCTAGAATCTGATTTGTCTGATTTATTTAATGAATTGCTGAATAATTCAATTCTAAAATACAGGAGACACTGTACCAGGAATGCTTCAGAAAGCAGAAGATTTAAAATATATTGTAATACAACAGTATTAAACATATTGCAAAATATGTTCCAAACAGCAAAATCTTGTAGTTGGACGTTATTTAGGGGTATAACTGGGCATTTTTATTTTGTAATATGTCTTCGTTTGTGTAAACAGCTCTATTGGTAAATAAGGACTTAACTGCATTTAACACCCATAAAATTACTTATTGCTTTGAAGCTGAGCAAATTAATTAATTTCCAGTATGGTAAAAGAGGAGATTGTCTTTTGGTTCATTTTTCTTATTACAAAGGACTGAAAAAGCACCTTCCTCTTAATCAGAGTTGGATAGCAAAAGGGAAGTAATGGAGAGAGACCAAGAGACCTCCAAAATGGATTAAATGAACTTTAAAAATTTTAGTGAGTGTCTTCTGTGGCTCTGCTCTGTTTTCCAGCATGGTGGGTGTGAGAGACCAGGGTTGTTGTCCTGAGAGAGCAGCATAGAAGAGGAATCCTTCCTTCTTGAGTAACCCCCCAGCAGCTCTGCTGGCTGCTCCTACTAGCAGCGTGGCTCTGGCTTTCTGAGGGCACAGCTGCTGCAGGGATGGAGCTATAAAAAGCTGCCAAATTTCACACTGTGGGTCACATTCTTCCTGCTTTATTGTTTCTGCGGAGCTATATCATGGGACCTGTATTTGACCCTGTTGTGCTGTGTATGAGCTGCTGTCGAAGTTAACTTTAGGTGGTACAAGTGTGGCCAAAGTCAGAATGTAGCAACTGACCTGCCCGTGGTAGGTACTCACTGTGAGAGCAGCTGTGGAGCCAGTGCTAGAGGTCTTTTTTTAGCAGAACCCCATGAGGTTTGCAAAATGGCCTGTATTTTTCCCAATACTTGCCAAATAAAGAGTATGATAATAGTAACAGGTGGCTTGTCTCACACTTTCTAGGCTAATGCCACCATGTCATTCCTGAGAGTTCACAGAATGAAAGAAATGAGTGATTTTTATTTTTTCTAAGTCTTCTAGACATAGCAAACCTAATTTATTCCTTCAACTGCAAGTCCTAGTCACTTAGAGCATGAAAGGAATGACTAGTTGATCTAAATTCCTAATTTACCAATCTAATAATAATAAACTAATTGTTTATTATTACTCTGAAGAAAATTCTCAGTTTCAACCAGAACAACCCAGTGGATTTCCCTCTATCCATTTTTTCTATTCAATTACCAGACATTTCTTAACCTGTTTGTGTTGTTACCACAGTGCCTTGACTGACTCTTAGAGCGCATGGGGAGGGAACTCTACATGACTGTGAGTGGACTAAAAGGCAGGAGATAAAACTTCAGAGTGAGCAGCACAGGTAATGCCTGCATGATTCTCTACTTGGGGCTGGCAGTTAAAACTCAGGAAAGAGGTCACTGAGCCATCATTTACAGTTCCCTAAAATTGCTGTGTCAGTGTGTGGTGGTCAAAAAAGCCATCAAAATATTGGGCAGCCTTGGGAATGTTATCGAGAGGGAGGCAGAGCCCATTGCCTGTATCTGTTAGGATGTTTAAGTGAATAGTCAGAGATGTGTCCTCTGACGGTCCTAATCGAGGTAAGATACTGGACAAAGCAGAGGGGGTCTCGAGTGTGTGCTTATGTGCTCTTCCCAATAGTTTTTCTCAGTGCTGCCCTGTGGGGGTATGCACAGGGGCCTGGTCCCATTCCACATATAATCAGTTTAAATCTTACTTTGTCTTGAGTAATCCCTCAGATGTCAGGTAGAATAATTTCAGAGCTGTTTTGTCCACATTTGAAGATAAGAGTTCATACAAACAAACCGAGGTTAATATGTTGCCTCTTAGTGTATTTCCCACAGTAAGACGGAAACAAATCCTTTAGAGGAGGTGCTTTTTATGTTTAAGAAAAATGGTTAAACACTCTTCTGTACCATCATTAACATTCCCCTTGGATAAAATCCAATGATGAACTACTTCCTGATGGAAGAGGTCATGGCTTTTCCCTCTCCCATAAGTATTAAATGTCAGTAATATGTTTGAGAGTAGTGATGCAGATAAAGATTTAGAGTTATGGTGCCAGTGGCATTAAAAGAGTAATGTAAATTGTCTGCTTTTAAAAGAGGTACAAAGCATGTTTAGTATTAGGAGCAGGGCAAGAAATTAAAATTCTTTGAATTTCTTGTTGTACCTACAATACTCTAAGCCTGGCAGATCTTTTACCCATGTATGGGTATGTGTTAGTGGAATTCTGTTTGTGTAACTGTGCAGAATAGTGGCATATCAGACACACGATGTTAAGGGGGAAGAAAACCTTTAGCAAAGTTGCAGAAGTTTAGTCAATTTCCAGTCCTCATGAATGTCCCGTATTGGTGGGTGGAATCTGTGCTGTGGGCGGCAATACCCTGCAGCTGGTGTGTGTGCACTGCCTTACACACATAATGAGTTAATAGAATCACAGAATAGTTAATCTTCCTCACATTCCACACTCTTGTTTCCAGCAGTATTATTTACTTGAGCTACGGTGTGGCTGGACATTTTAATTTAGATAAAGAACTCATTTATTTTTGTTCTCACATAGTAAAGCAAAGTACTTTTTGACGTGGGTTACCCAAAAATAGTTCTTTTTCACATCTTTTTTTCTTGTTTGGTGTCAGGGAACTTTGATTCATCGAGGGAGAGCTGTTAATTTGTACACTGAGGACAGCCTGATAAGATTTTTTTTCTTGTATTATTACTGGGAACACTGTCAGTATTTAATTAAGAGTTTAAAATTTTTAAAAAATTATTTTATTTCTAAATGAAACCTATGACCTTTATTAAAGCCTTTAAAGGAAAGACTTTGGTCTCAGAAAACACCATAAAATTAAAGTGATGCTTTTTTCTTTGACAGTCCATCAGACTTGTGTGGTCATTTCCCCTTGTCGTCAGACCTAAACTGTTATGAGATTTAAGTTTAAATGTGTGTAAAATGAAGAAATGAATGGATGATTCAGGACTCTTGATACCTTTGTCTCGGGCAGAAGAAAAATAGCTTTCAAGAAAAGTATTTGGATCAATTATTAAATTCAGTAAGAGAGATAAGATTTTATTTCAGAAGTGTCCAAATTCAATTCAGAAGCTGATGTTTTAAGGCTTTCTCCTCTAGCTCACAACACAATAAAGCTGGTGTTTCCAGGGAAAACGATTTAGCTCCTGAATGAATATATGGGGTAAATTATTCTTGTTTCATGTGATTAATATCAGGCATTTAGGGGATATATAAATTTGTCCATTGATAGATTGTAATAGGCACATTTGAAACTTTTAAACCTTTTTTAGCGAAATATCCCCAAGCTAAACTGAGGCCAGAGAGCTACAGAAGAGCAGTGACTTGGGACTTACGCTACTGACTTGAACAGGATCAAGATTTTGGTCCAGTTGACTGTAACTACCAAATAAATTATTAAAGAGCTGGAGCTACTGAGGGCTGCTCTCTAGTGTTCTGGAGTAAAGACCAGGAGCTGGATGTTTGTTTCCTGTGACTCTTCTTGGATGGTTGCAACGTTGCCATATTTTGGTGTGCTCTGATGTGCTGCTGTTTTCCATGATGGTTGCCTGTCTGAAACCAAAAAGTTATGGAAGATTTTAATTAGAATTTTGTATTGAATTCTGAGAGAAGCTGTTTTCATACTTTTTTAAGGAAGGAAGATACAGTTCAGGCAACTTTTATTTTAGAGGCCCTATGCTTTGGAGCAGGAGCTTCCTGTGTGAAACATGGTCTTAGTCAATTTTTGCATGTGCTTTGTTGTGGAAAAAAGAAAAAGCAACTTCTACTTTCCTAATTCCTTATGCCTGTCACCTGGCATTTCTGTGTTAGGCCTGAAGGCAGGGAATGTGTGTTCTGATGCTTTGTGAGGAGAGCAGGGAGGCTGTGGGTGGCATGTCAGCAGTGTGAGTGGTGGTGATTTCAGTGCAGATCTGCAAATTCCAAGTCTTGTCTCTGTGAATTTTGTGTTCCCTGTTCTGTGATGCAGAAACTGATTTTTTTCCTACTTATGCATGTATCTGCAAGCTGGTGATGATGCTAAAAAATTTTTTTTTAGTCAATGGATTTTCTGGGAAAAAGTTGTTGTGGAAAGCTGCTGCTAACAAATGTTTTTAAAAAAATGGGTCCCTCCATTTTTAACTGTGATTTGGCCTGGTTTTGTAAAGTCAGCCTAATAAATGTCTGGAAGCATAGAGGCACTTAGGTGATTTACCTTCACTTCTCTAGCATAAGACATGGTTTAAAGTTTCCCCTCTTTCTGGGAATATATGCCGAAATAAAACCTCTCAAATGCTTGGTTCTGTAAACATTCCATTGGCCAAAATCCATGTAACTAAAGGAGAGCCCTAGCTGTACTCCTACTTGGAAGGCAAGTGGTTTACACACGTGGAAGTTGTATTCCAGCCCTGGGAAGATGAGACTCATACTCAGTGTACAAGAAGGTGCTCTCTGTTCTGCAGTCCTGTGGTCTTGTGATCTGTACTCAATACTGAACAGCCAATGTAATTTCCTGGCTAAGAGGCCTTTTAAGAGGTTCTTATATGTGCTAAAGTAGTTTCTAAAAAGCTTTAAACAGAGCTTAATTGTGGAGAGGCCTGAACATACATGCCTGACTTTATCAGCACTGAATCATTAGAGCTACTTGCCATGATACATATCTTCATTTAGTGATCTGCCTTTTTTACTAAACTGTTCCAAATTAAAAACAATGTAGAAATGGTATAAAAGGATATATTTGGCCTTTTATGAAAGGGTTCATGCTTCACATGTAACCCTTGTTGCTGTGCAATAAAATCAAATAGTAAATTCTGAAATCCATAAAGTCAACTGAAACATTTTAAAGATGAAATTGCATCTGGGTCTCTTAGGCTTTGTGCTTTACTGCCTTGTATTACCAACCTAAATCTATTTGTGCAAGTTTTGCTTTTAGGGACAGAACTATAAAATAAGCTGAGAGGTATCCATGGAAGTGTCATAAAGAGTTTATGGTGTTCATAAGGAGACTGTCATCACCACCCTAGTCTTTCAGTTAAGAACAGCCTGCTTTGCAGACTGATGGAGTAATGCACAATAATCCTAAATGGGTCTTCAAGATGGAGTTCTTATGAAGTCATGTGGCCTGGTTGTAATTTTGATGTGTCCAGCCAGTTCCTCCGCTGAGCATGGAAGTAGGAAGGGGTTTGGCACTGAATTGTTTGGGCCTCAAGTGCTTCTTTCAAAAGTTTGTAAGGTTATTTGGAACAGGATCCTTTAACTGTTAAACAATACCTAATTTTTACAGTGGAGTTGTAACACTTGGAGAAAGGGAGAGACATAAATGTTTAAAAAAAAGTAGACAACCAATAGAAATGACCCAGAAAGTATCTGACAAGTTTTTTTGCATTGCAAAATTTATCTTAATTAAATATACTGAAATGTGTAAAGGAGATGGAAAGATTTCATTATTTCTACACAGCTGATATCTTTCCAAACATGTATTCCACTGACCTGGCCAACTTCAAAATAATGTATTTTCCTTCTTGGTACAAGAGATCTCTTACTTATTTAGATAAGATATTCTCGGTAAGCTAAATTCTCTGAATAACTATAGCCACTACTTTTCTTTTTATGATGAAGTAGTGGTGGCCTTCTGTGACCACTGGTATTTTTTTCAGATAATTTCTTTTTTCTCTATGGGCAATTTCTACCGATTTTATGTTTAGATGATCTGTTCTCATGGAAGAGGTCACACCCACCCAGGAAGACTGCAGGGCAGTAATTAGGACGATCTTGAACCACGAGATGAGACACCCAACCTGAAGCTTGACCTCCTGGAGTGAGGTACAAATCCTTTCTCAGATGCATGGCTACAGCTGGTATCATACTTGTGAAGACATTCTTATCTTCTGAGATATCATGTGCCAACCAAAATGCATTTGTTAATGCATTGAAGTGTTAGTCAGTGGGTTCATGAACTCTTTTGACTTATGATATTTAAAAAAAAATTAGTATTGGACAAAATTTAGCAAACTAGAACCAAATTAATGATTTAGTTTCAGTTCCTATGAAAATGTGTATTTTTTTGTTTGTTTTTCTGTATGTGTGTTTCCAGCATCTAGTGTTATAATTTGCCATCACTGAGTGGTTTCTATGGAAGATATTTGGTCTGAGAACAAAAGATTGTTCTCTTCTATGTGTATTTGGAAATTTTAGTGCCCCGCCTTCACCCAAACTCTGTGAGAGTTAAGTCTGGCTTCCTTTCAAGTAATAGAAAGTCTCCCGCCTTGCTTCAAAAACTGGAGGAACCTAAAGACTTAATAATTTAGCTCCATACTTGAATTCAGCCAGAATGCACTAGTGTTCCAGTAGAGCTTTTTTTTTTTTTTTAAGCTTTATTAAAGTGCAATAAACTTTTGTTCTCATGCTGGAAAGTTTCACTATCTTCACTAGTAGGGGCAAATGCATGATGGTTACTTTAGGAGTAAAAACATTAGGAGAGTGTAATGTCTATGTCAATGCTCTTAACTCTGGTCATTTAGGAAACATGCAGATTTCAACTAAGTTAAAACCTGAGAGTCCTCCTGTCTTTTTTTTCAGATGTGATGTCTTAATTTTTGCTTCTTACAGACCATATGTAATCTCCTGTTCAGCTCCATGGAGCTTTAAGTATGTTCTTCCAATCTCAATCTGATTCAATCCTTGTATTGGTTTAAATTAGGAAAATCAGGATATATTTCATCAGATGGAGTGATATGAAAGGATGGCTGGACTCTCAGGTACACTGCTGTACTACTAAAAAAACCCTCCTTTTATATCATGAAAGACAAAAATTGGTATTTAGTTCCTTTATATGTTTAGAATAACAGAGACTTTATAGACCAGTTTCTGCTTCTAACCCCTCTCAAGGCTGGCTAAAATAAAACGATAAGCATCGATTCATGAGGGGGAAAATATAATGTGGAAAAAAATATCAGAATTGCCAGTGGTTTTGCTGGCTTCTGGCAACATGGAAACATGAATGGTGGCAGTCATGTATGCCTGTGTAGACACTGAGCTCTGTATGCTCTCTATATAGTTTGTTGATTTTCTGTTCTTGGGTCACTTTCTAGTGTAATGCCCATTTTTATTGTTGTAAGAATTGAGTAAATACTTTAAACGAAAAGAAATTGTTTACCACCAGCCATCCTGCCCTGAGTCAATACAAACAATTAAAGGTCTGCAGTGTGTGTGAATTTCTCTTTAGTGGATTCTCTTCTGCGTATGAGCACTTTCTGTGCAATAAAACTGATGAAGCTTGGCCTCCCTCCATTATCTCATATGGTGCTGCTTTTCTGTCTCTGGACAGGACACACCAGAGCTGTCCATGTGAAGTCTGACATGCTGGCTTCTCCCAGGCTTGCTGCTTCTTTTGATGGCTTACAAAGTCTTGGAAAGCCCTGACTCTTAAAATTAGTGGCTTTAGGGGTATGTAGGAAGGAAATTGTCTTATATGGAGATATGATCTATGCCATGGTGGAGCTGAGGATTTTGTCTTACTTGTTCTGGTTTGAATAACTTGTATATTTGTGTTTTGTCATGAAATTTGGACAGATAAAAACTAATACGTTGCTCCTTCTGGTGAATTTTAGAGAAACTTAGTTGAAGCAACAGACAGTGCTAGAAACAAAAGTAGAGCATGGATTTTCCAGTTTCCAGTCCTCTAAGTCATGGATAATCATACCATCAGTTGAACTGGTAGAGCTGAAATAAAAACAGGCTTTAACATTCAATGGAACCTCATTCTTCTGTTAAAATTCATTCTATAAAACCCTAGCAAAAAACTGGTTCCTACCAGCCCAATTTCTATTAGTTAAAAGAATAAGAATCCAGAAAAAAAAAAGAACAAACCTTTATGCTCAATCTGTAGGCAAAAAATAGTAAGTTCTGAATCTACTCCCTTTTTACCATTTAAAAATATTTTTCTATTAATGGAACTTCTTTGTTTTGAAATGCTTTTTTTTCCCTCCCAGGAGACTTCTTTTAACATGGGAAAACTGAAAAAATTCTCTAAATAAAATACATGATCATTTCAAAGGAGTCTTGTCAAGACAGTAAAAACAAATGGGGAGTTACAATTTTGATTTATTATAGAGTTGTGGAGGGGAAAGCCATCTGTGTTATCTGATTTAAACATAAACACAGCAAGCACTTCTAAATACAAGCTATATAAACAGTTCTCAGTATGCTAAATATTGTTGTGGTTTAGTGCACATAAACAGGAAGTCCTATAGAAAAGTCAAACCATGGTGTAAAAATGTTACAATCTGTAACAAAGGAATTGAATCTTCCTTCACTGCTGATTGATCATGAATGATACCAGGCTCAAATTGTTTTTCTATTCATTTAGTTAGTATTTCTTCTGTGTAATCAGGATAAAAAATTCAAACAAAGCAAGTATGAAGCTAAGAGAAAGTTAGCATGGAGGAGTCAAACGGAAATATGTTTCATAATAAACTCCAAAATCCTCATTAAACTTCAAACTGCATTGGATTTGGTATTAGTGAAAACCTTGCGACTCCAAAGAAGAGTGAAACTTGCCCAAAGCAGATCTTCATATGGGAAAAGCATGACAATAACGGTGTATAGAGAAACTCCAATATGAGTATTAAGCATTAAGGATTTACAGGTGTGGTTTTTTGCTAGCTCCTGTGGAAACAGCTTCAGTACCAACTTATTTAGAAGTAGGTAAATAAAGCTTTGTTTAGTAGCCACTTGTCAAAGACAAATACTAAAGCAGAATCAAATGGAAACCAAAATAGGGATCAGAATAAGAGATTTTTAAGATTTAAATGCAAAAAAAATTAAAATCGTTGCTAGAGACATCAGTATCTCAATAGTCAAGAACAAATGACATTAAACATTGTACAGGTACATTCATGTTTTGATTCATATTTGAATATTTTAAGGGGGAATAACCATTGTTCTTCCTTTGTGTCTGTGGAGACCATGTGATATGTGAATACTTGGTCGTCATGAATTTGATATTTAAAGTTCATAGCCTGCTGGGTGGTCTGAATCCTGTATGAAAGAAAGTTCCTGTATAGGAAAAAAAATGTTCCAAACCCCTCACTTTTAATATTGAAGCTTTTGAAGAAAAAGAAACATTCTTTTTTGTGACTTTTATTCTCTCAACATTTTTATTTACATGTGATATTTCCAACCTCTAGCACATGTAGGCAACTTATCTTCCTGCACAGTGCTGGAAACCTGCATCAAGTGTATTCCCTTTCAGAGAAGAAATTAATTTTTTTGGTTTCTTTTTTTTTTTTTAAATTAAAGTCAGATTGAGCAGTTGGAATGAGAAGAATGGCATTGCCAGTATCTCTAAGTTTTCATCTGAGAGAGATTTAGAACGGGAAGATGATGTCTAGCCATGCTATTGCTTTGCTTAGAGTCAGGACATGAGATACGCTTTATATACAGCTAAGTGAATAGAGTTTTGGAACAGGGCTGGGATATTGCATTATGTTTCTAGATCTGCTACTGACTTGCTGTGGAATGTTATTATATGCTTTAATTTCTTCTTTTCTTGATTTCTCTACCTGCAGAAGTATTATATTACGATGATTTCTGCATAAAAGAAGCACTTTCTATCAGAAGATACAGTTCTTACTAGTTAGGAGCAGAATATTATCTGTTCCTCTTGCACTGTTTTTTTTTTTTGTTGTTACAGAGATAAAAAAAAGTTGGTTGGTGCTGGAGCAATATCAGTTCCATTAGTTCTGATGTGCCACATGTGGGCGTGTTTGGATACTAAAACATAAAGGATGTAAACAGGCATACACAGACCATTGACTCCTGTTCTGGCTGTTTGTGGAGTGAATGGATGCAGGAAGGGTGTTTATGTCTTCTGCTCAAGATTGAATAAAGTAACACGCAGATTACTTCAGAGTCAGAGGTTGACCACAGTAATCTGTAGTGTCTTGCCAAAATCCACTCAGACTTGTGAATGAAATCACAGTTTTTCGTTTCATTTGTACTCTTGAAAGTAGCTGAGAACATTACAGTAGCCAAGTGGTAAACACTGGGTAAAGTAAGCATCACACAGCTTCCCGTTGTTCCAATTTCTGCTTAGTAAGTACTAATGATATAAGGCAGGCCACAGCTGATCTCTTAAAATGTTTTGTTCAGCACATTTTTTTTTATTTCATGTGCAGTTGACAGTGGGAATGTTCTTGTTAACTTCTTTGCAGTACAGTTCACTCAGTTTGCTTCTAAATCCAGATGTGGAATTGTGGTCACTGCACTAATGAACTCCATATTTAGTCCAAATTGAGGATATCTCTGAACTCTGACATACAATATAGAAAGATATGCCTTTGGATAAATATGCCTTGGTAAAGTGCCATGCCTTTTCCTTGATGTGGGATAAAATAATGTTTCCCATTTTTGTATCTTGCATTCTTTGGAAATTGGCCACTGAAATTACTTATATGAAGCTTTATCTCCTTGTGATAGAACACTCTAGAAACAGTGTAAAAAGTTAATATTCAGAATGTAACTTGTGCCATTAGGTGGTGCTTTCAAGTTTCTCTAGCACGAAGAAGGAAGCAAAGGAGCGCTGAGCTTTGTGCAGGATGTGTTTTTGCAGGGCTGAGGAGGGTGTAGTAATGAAGCCCAGCTGCGTTGGAACGGAATGCAGCCCAGGGCTTCTGGGACAAAGAGGTGGGTGAGGCTGAGATTCGGCTTCTGAAAAGTTTGATGGAGGAAGTCACGTGTTGTGTGCGTGCTGTAAGTCTAGAAGATGCTTCTGAGCCAAAGGAGTAAATGACGATAGTGCTGGTTTGTATTAGCTGAAGGTCTGGCTGATTGCACATTGACTTTGGATGTGCCCTAACATCTTAAGCTCTCTCACTTTGCTGTAGATTGCCTGCTATGCTGCTGTATTTGTTTAGAATGAGGTTAAGCTCTTTTTCACAAGAAGTCCACACTTCTGGTTATAAGGAAGGATTTTTGAAGTGTGTACAGGCTTTTGGGGAATGGGTAGGATTATTCTGGGGTCCTGTTTTACTGGGATTGGTCTTAATAAGGTCAAGTTCCACCTTCCCAGAAGCTCTTTGCTCTTGAGAAAAAGAAATAAAAAGATGAATCTGAGGCTGTCAGTACAATTGGATGGCTGATATTATTTACCTGGGTCACTTTCTCAACGGCATTACTTGGGCATTAATGAGAAGTGAAGATAATTTACGTAGGTTGCATATGATGTACTTAAATCTTCATCATTGTGTTAAAGGGTGAGCTGGGGACTGGACAAATGGTTTAGGTGCTTGGGTGTTCTAGATAGTAGTAATGAAGACGTCCTTGAACTCCTTGAGAAGGTGATGTCCTTCTGCTAGGTAGGTCTGAGGTACTTGCTTGGAAACTATTTTCTTTGCTGCATCTATGATACACAAATGATGTGTGGTTGGAGCAAACAGTCCCCTGCATGAAATAGGTGCCAAAGCCTTCTCTTATGATTCTCTTACCTTTTGTGTTAACCACATGGAAGGAGAAGGTGTCCAGTGCTGAAGATATTCTTGGGCCACATCTTAATTGGTGGTGAAAATGTAGCCATTGGGATCTAAATAAAAATATATATGGGCAGAGTAATCTGTACTTGTCAGTTTCGGGGATTATAGTTGCCTCTGGAGAACTGTTTGAAGTCACTGTCAGAGGCAGAACATTTGTATTCTTGAATTACAGCTGCAGTCCAAGATGGCAGGTACAGTTTTATGTAATGTTACTTTTATGGTAGCTGGATCTTAACCTTCCCTCAGTCTATGACTAGATTTACTTTACAGTAATTTTGTGGCTAAAATTTACTATTACTTGATTCCTTTTTCTGCTGTTCACCTTCATATATTTTTGTTTTAATTAAAGTTCCACTTTCAGTGTAGCTAGTGACCCTGTTAAGCACCTGCTCCTTGGTTTACTGAAAGCTTGTGGTGACAAAATCCCACACTATTACAATGACCGATATTCACAAGTAACATCCAGTTTATTGCACTGTCATGAGTTTCTTTCTCTACAGAAGCCTGTGCTTTTGGATCTTTTATTTTGTTTTTCAGTTTCTGTGGAAATCTTACCACTGGTATTTCTTCTAATTACTTTTGTGTGCTACTGATATTATTTTTCTTTTCATGGTGAGATCTGACTTATGTGGTTAATACTACAGAATAAAACCACCTTATTCTTAAATCTAATTATAAATAAGATTGCTATTCATTTGTTCCTGGTTATTTTTAATCCAATATCCAACTTTCTATTTCTGTGGTTGCTTCTCAAAATGTTTTCCTGATATTTGTGGCTGGGATCCCAGGGGATATACAAGAAGTCATTTTGCTTACAGTACTTTATTTATTAAGTGCTTAAAGTATTTTTTGGTTACATTTTTGCACCAGTATTTATATTAAAGTAGTACTGAAATAATGTATCCAACATTGAAATCCTTTTCTTCAAGATAGTGTAAACATATAGCTGGAAAAACACTCTGTGGAACTCCTCAGAAATACACCCCATTGCAGGAATTAGGCTTACAGAGAAGAGCAGTGATCAAGTCCTGCCTCCAGTGTTATAGATCAGGAAATGAAATAGAGTAAGTCTTGAGTATAAGAAAGCACGAATGAACGAAAAACATTTATGTATTTTCATCATAAGTTGATAGGATTTTCTCATTTAATGGGTATGTTAAATTTTAATGAGATTTCATTTGTAGTGAAAGTCTGCTTTGGTGTACAGTATTCTAGAAAGCTGGATAATAACAGCAACAGCTTGCCAGTATTTTTTAAAGTAGTGAAACAGTGATGTTTGGAGCTGTGGAAAATTTTAGTAACACCAAGAGAAATTATAAAAAGGAATGTTTGGAGGTCTTTGAAAGAGAAGATAGAGGGCATAAGTTTTGGTAACTGTTAGTTAGGGGCAGGAAGAAATAATGGCATGTTATTAGTTATGACGATAAGTGCTAAAAAATGTACACAGCACATAAGGAACAGTTTAAAATCTGTCAACAATGAATCATTATGAAAAAAAATTAGTTGGAGGGTACTTCTTATTTCCTAAAGGATTAACTCAGAAAAAATTATTTTTTCTCAGTTTTTTTTATTAATGACTTTGGCGTAAGTAATGGGATTATGTTGGTGAAATCTATTTATGACAAAAATTTAGGAGGGACCGTGAAGATTGTTATTTTGCATTATAAAAGAAAGAACTGGACAGGCTTGGAGACCAAAGTAATAGAGAATCAATTATGAAAACCTTAGATCTGGGCACATGGGAATTAAGGCATCTCTTCCAGAGGCTCACAGCTGGAAGTAGTCAGGGAGAAAGAGGATCTGGGTGCATTGATTGCGCACTTTTCCTACATAGGACGTGTATTGAGCCATCAGTGGGACATGGCCATGGAAAAAATGAAATGTGCATCCAACAAAGTGCTCCCAAAGGGCGAGTCCTGGTAACTCACGTTCAGATACTTGAGAGACCTCTCTGAGTATGTTGTGAGCAATTCTAATCACTCATGATCAAAAGATCAGGATCCAAACTAGGATGTCCAGCCAGGATCATTAGAGAAGTGGAAACTCCCTGTACAAGAGGAGATGGAAACACACTTATTCGATGTCACAAAAGAAAAGCTGAAGAGGATGTTGTGGTTGCTTATATCAGGAAAAAAAGGAGGTTTTTTGTACTTAGTCTGTTATTGATCAAATGGTACCAAATAGCCTTGCATAAATATAGAACTATTTGTATTTTAAAAATATTTTCAATTATAAATGTGATGATTTTTGAAGTGCCTAGTTATTTGGGGGTTTTTAAAAATTCTTTTTAAATCAGGAGAGATTGAAATGTGTGTGTCAGTGTTAAGTGTAATCCCTTTCTCTTTAGCTAGTGCATGGTAGAAAGCTGTGTTTTTGAGACAACAAGAAAATAATGATTTTCTAGGTCTAATCCCAAGTTCCCAGTAGTTAGAAGACATTACTTTTGAAGTGGTAGTTGCTTGAACACCTTTTGTATGCTGAGGGTTCAGCTTCAGATTGATGGCCCAAGACTGCTCATTTACCCGATCCTTACCAGTGCAGTACAAAGTGTTCTGGGAAGGGAAATGAAACTTATCCAGCCATATTGAAATAAATATTTAAAAGTATTCAGGCAAATACGTCCTCCTAATAGATATGATTTCAGCTTTTGATTTCTGAGAAGCTCCTCACCTCAGCTGTATCATTCCTTTTATGTGAGCACCAATTGCAGATCCCCTGATCCAGCTGCCTCTGTGGACTCAGCTGCTATTTTGAAACCCTGTATTGCTGTGGTTATGATCTTCTTTTTAGGCTTCTGTAATATATGTGGAGAAACTAATGACTTAGTTCAGTATGATTTGACAAAAACAACTCCCCTTTTCAGAATATCCCAGTTGTGGTCATCTCTCCTGATATTTTTGGCACATTACCATCCCGGTTTGCATGACTGCTAGGACTGGAGTCTAGGAGAGAAAAGAAATGAAAAAAATGTTCATTTAGATTAGAAAGCAGGGTATTTTCTGCCTTTTGCTTTCCATTTATTTACTGCTGACCAAGCTTCACCGGCTTGTGAAGTTCAAAACACTTTCAAAATTTAGAGGAGTAAATGCAGAGTGCTCATTCATCAGGTTAAAATGGGTCATTGGCATAGTCTTTTATGCCAACTTCTATATAGAAGAATTTTCTTTAGCGAAAGAATGTGACACAGGATGTATGTGTAGAATTTCAAAATGGGGTTTTAATCACAGAACTAATCAGCAGTATACAGAACACATTTTGAAGATTGTTTTAGTTTTCCTTGACGTATTAAGATCTCTTTCTCTTTGGGAAACCATACAAAGTCCCAAATGCAACTTGAGTTACCTAGGCAGTATTTCAAACTGGAGTAATGAAGTTTGAAACCATTTACATCCAGCTCAGAGGGGTACTCTGCCTTTCCTTTCTCAGCCCTCCCCAGGAGAAACCATCCCCTTCAAACTGTGCAGCCTTAACAGTGACATGTGTTTTAATTCCTTGGGAATCTCACTGTTGGGATGACGCTTATGCCTTTTAGTTGAATGGGAATTTTACTGGCTTTGAAAGACCTTGGACAGGAGCTGTAAAGCTAAAGTTTTTGATCCCATCAATAACTATATTTGTGTCATTGAGGTATTTAACTTGATATTTTCATTTTTCCTATGATCACTTTTCTTTTGACTGGAGACTGGTAAGACAGCAGGCTTCATTTTGTCAACTGAGGTACTTCTAAATATGTTGTTGAGGGTTGCATAGAGTAAAAAAAAAATTAAACTTGCTGGTAAGATAATGTTCAGTTTTGTTGTCTGTGCCTTGGGCAGTAATATCTGCCTATCAGAAAGGACAATACCAGCAACTTACATAACTGCAGCTGTCAAGGTGTTACTCTAGGGCAGATCAGAAGTATCTTTGCCAAGATAAAATAAATTTTATAACCATTAAAACCTAAACAGGAAGTTCAGCCTCAGAACCAACATCCTGTTTCTGGTGCCACAGTGCTGATCTCTACCAGAAGCAATGCACTGCAAAATAACATGGAAAGGTTTTTATATTCTGATTCTTAGATTTCAGATGTGCCCCTTGATAGGTTTTTCAGTTTCCTCTTCTTTTTTATTACTGAGCCCAGAATTCTATGTAATTTGGTCAGGATTAATCTTTAACATATGTGCCATTCTTCTTTTCCCATGGTTAATACAACAGATGTAAGCCCTGCTTCTTTTCTATGCAGCATTATTTTACTGTATTGTTGGAAACTACAAATGTCATAAAGATTTAATTTTTATGCTAATTGATATGGGACTAGAAAAATTATGTCTTTAATTACCATTTACAGTTAGGTTTATTTCTTTGAAATTGGAAAACAATATATACTTGTTGGCTATGCACATCAACATATGAATAGAGAGTGCTGTGTACAGAACACATGTAACTTGTGTGTCCTACAGAACGGATGCAATAACAAAAATAATCTTCTGCTATTTCACTGCTGAGAAGAAATAATTCCATTTGCTGTACTATTACTTCCTCTTAGATCCATCCTCATCTTTGTTGGATGATACACTGGTGGGACTTCAAAGCTGACTGCCCACTCTGTACAGTTTTCTACACACAGTCAAAAGGAAAGGGAATTGTTAGACAAAAGTTTACAGCTTGTATGTCAATGGGTGCTATTTTTCATAGGACTTCAATACTGCCAAATTAATGCTATGTGCCTACCAAGCGAGATAAATGACAACAGTAGGAGATACTTCTCCTCAACTTAAAACACTTGTAGGAAAAATTGTCTGAATTTTATTTAAAATCAAGGAGGGTTTTGTTATCAATGTTCATTATGTGCTTGTTAAGACATACATTTGTTTCACAATTAAGTAGTATATATGTTATTGCCTCTTGGGGGTTAATCACTGTGAGTATACTACACTTGTTTTGCTAAGGCTCTACTGAAAATAAGGATTAAATTATTTTTTCTTCTTCTTCTTTTGTAAATATACAGTATAACAAGTTGCAATGTCACCGTAACTGAAGCATTTCTGGCTTATATTTGCCCTTTATCTCATTATAATGATGCCAGAGATCCAGTGTAAATATCCTTCTGTTCTGTCCAGTAACCCATATTTTAATTTGGTGTAATCAGAAAATAATAACCTCTGTAAAACAGCCTGTCAGGGAGAAATAATAGAGCTGTTAGACATTTGGCAAAACTCCATTGCATACTGCTGAGATACAATATCCCAGTTTTGTGGGGTGTTTGTCAAGGCACTTGGTTGCTGTAATGTGCTGGGATGATCTTCCTATCATCAGATAGCACCTGACAGTAGACCATGAACAGCCAACTCTTCACAATTTAATGAGCAAATCTGGAGCAGTAGTCCCATCAGGAAGGGCATGTAGTGTAGCTCTGATTACTGTATTTGCCACCAGTGCTGTCCTGAGAGTTTTCATATGGTTCCCTCTTTTTTTTTTCCTCTCCTGAGACATTATTTTTCTTGGCATTAACTGTGAATTAACCAGACTCTGTGGAGAAAAAACTTTAAAGCATATCTGGATCTTTCAGTTATTTTTTTCATATTTAAAAAGTATAATATTTATTTTTCTGAGCAGGTTTTTTCTTCTTTATTTGCAGTACTTCTGCAAATAAATAGGCTTTAAAGTGGTTGTTGGAAAAAGGTAAAGATTTCTTTTAGCCGTGCTTTAGTGACTGGCAGCAATTCAATTTGCTGCAGTCAAAAGACTTTTAGTACATCTGATATATAGATATGTGTAAATGTCTTTCATATGGAACACGATGTGTTGAGAAATGTGCCACTGCCTTCTGTGCACTCCTGAACACAGTTCTACAGCACTTGTTAAAAAAAAACTTGAGGGGAAAGTGAAATATATTTAAAATGTTCAATAGAGGAAAGGCAACTGAAGGGAAAAAAAAAAGTATAAATGCAAGGAAAAGCTATTTATTTAGTTATACACAAGGGGAAAATTAATGGAAAAAGAGGATATTATTTTTCAAAAGATAGTTCAAGACCACTGTAAAACCTCTTTTTCAGTGAAAAGTGTTGCCCTGGTTTTTGCTAAGCCTTCTGTTTTTAGCCTTGGAGTCAGATTCTTTCACACAGTTTCATGTAAATAATAGCCAATGTTTACTTGACGGTATTTTCTGTTTTTCATTCCTTTTGTGATAAGAGAACTTTGATGAGCATCTTTCTTCTCCAGTGGGATTGAGAAGGAAGTGACATGCTCTCCAATCCCTTATGGGGTTGGGAAAGATATAAGAATGTGAGATATGTCAATAATAAAGGTCATTCCCTCCTTTCTGCTGAACCTGGCAGGTGTGAGAGCGTCTTTATTGTGTCTTCCCAGACACAAAAAGCTGTTTGAATTGCAAGCTTTCCCAAATGGAGCAAGAGTTGACATTTAGGGAAAAAGGAAAAAAGGCAAACTTGTTTTTTGACTTAGAAGGAAAATATTCTTCATAGCATGTATAATGTTGAGAGTTCTGTGAATGAAAAGGAGGTCTGTGGTATTGGATATGGCTTTTTGCCTTTTTTTCTTTAAAGTACATCCTATGATAAGTTCATAAAAGCTGTTGTGAAACGTTTGAACTCTGAAAGATAGGATTTTTTTTTAATGTTTTCTTTTTAAAATTTTATTTCCAGAGTAGTTGAGATTTTCAGCTGATTTAAAATTGGGATAGTTTTTAACTCAGTTGTGTAATCTGTGCTGTTGAAGATTTGTCCCATGGAGTGGGGTCTTGGGAAATGTTGCTTTTTCTGCTTGTGGCAGGAGAGCAAGAAAAGTCAACTCTATCCATCCCTTTCATCCTGCGCTGAGAACAGCACAGTGTGAGCTCTCTAACCTTACAGCACTGAACTCAGTCCTCGTCTGCTTGCCTAAAGGACTCCACTGTTGGTTGCAGAAATGTAAACTCTACTTGGTGCTGTTATTTTGGGTATCAGCACTGAACTGATTTCCCCAGTTTGATGAAAGAGCTGTAATTGCTCTTAGGTTGGATTTAAAGTTTCAGCTCTCTGGATGGTTGGTGTATGAAGAAAATAGAACCTTTTTGTTCTTGAATAGCATTTTTGGGAGTTACATGTGGTAGAAGTTAACACATTTTGAGGACTGTAGCAGATGTGAAAGAAGACAGAAGTGATCAGTGTATGAACACTTATGCTGAGATAAAACCTAGGTCTTGCAATTCGTCTTGGGAAAAGAAAGCTGGAGCACAGGATGGTGCCCATGGTGCTTGCAGCTTCCTTTACTTCATGGAATTACATGCATCTCTTTCGTGTTATCATTGGCTTGCTTGGCTTTGGAGTGATCATATTAACAACGTGCCACCACTCTAATTTCTTCTTTGCTACAAGTTAGGTAATTGCCTTTGCAGTATTGTGAGAATGTTGTTCCCACGCAGTCTGTATTCTCTTCCAGCTCTGCAGTGTCTCTGTGTTGTCTGGGATTGATCTGTGTGTGATAGACTGTGGAGATGCTTGTTAGTTCAGTCAGCCCTCACTGGTAAGGGCAAAGTTGATCAGAGAACTGATTCTGTCTGATCCAGACAGAAAATTTAACTCTGAGGAAAATGTGAAAGAAATATTAAAAGCTTGACAGGGCTGTGGCAGCTCTGTTGGTTTTCTCACCTTGTCCTTAATGTTAATTTAAAGGTATTTGATTGAATTTTCTATCTATAAATTACTTCATTAGCAGAAATTTTTTTCTGTTTGTATGTACCTTATGTAAAAATCAGAGCACAGGATTTTCCTGGTAGTACTTACAGAAGTCATTCAGTTGGAGAAGATAAATGCATGGAATTTGCCAATCAGAGAAAGTAATGCACGTTCCAGTTTATATATGTGTGTATCTATCTATCTATCCATCTATATATGAAATGAGTTATTAGCGTTATTACAAATGTGTATTATTGTTTGAATTTTTCCACTTCGTTATTAGAATTCTACTACATGCTTGTGGACTGTTTTGAATAAAAAAAATGCATTTGGGGAAAAGAATTGTCAAGTATTCATTTAGATTTACTTATAGTAATAATATCCTCCTACAGAGTCACCTTACAAAGAATAACTGCAATGCCTTTTTGTCTCATTAATTTGGTGAATTATAAATAAGCACTGGCTGTGGAGTAACATTTACTATGTGTTATATTCATGTCTTTTATTTTAAAATTACAAAGAACTTAAAAACAAGGACAAACTAAGCTGTTTCAAATGCAGATGCATTATTTGTTAGTTTATCAGTCTGTAGATCCTATGATTTGTTTTTTCCCTGGTATTTTGCCCTTCATGCTTTTTTCCATCATAATTTTTGCTGGAGTTATTGGAATAATGTACCTTATTTCCATGGTTAGAACTGCCTTCTTCTTGCTTAGTTACAAAGCCCTACTCATGCAAGCAGCCTTCTCACTTGGCTTGTAAATCTCAGTCAACCATGAAAAGTTCAGTGACCTTTGGGTATAAAAGGGGGAAGTATGATCTAGTAAAAACCCTGAATATGATATCTCAAAGTATTAATAGGAGTTATGATGTTTGGAAAGTGGCAAAATTGCCAACTATATTCTTTTGTAAATGAAGATGGAGGTATTAGTTTTGAGAACATGGTATATATTTAACTAAAAAAAGATGATTCGTGTGTTGAGCTGGTTTTGTTCTGCTGTATCTGAACCTAGCCTTTGTTATAAAACCAGAGATAAAAAAATATATGTGAAATACACCATTAACTTGACAAATTTTACTTCATCTGAAGACCAACCCTCACTGGTTTTGAAAGACTGATTCTCAGATGTGGATTCATTTTCTTAATGAATACTTTTCCTAAAACCAAGCCCTTTTACTATGAATATTAATGTTCTTGTTCAAATAAAATAAAAAAGAGAAACTCAGATTTTTTTTTCAGAATTGTAGAATTAACTTACTGCATTTCATGTTTGGCTGTAATCTATATAACACTTACAAATGTGAGATCTACAGTCTCTGCTATTACAATGCCAAAGGATGGATCTGTGTCCTTCCTGGGTACATTACTATAATGTGTTGATAATTGATTCTGAGAGAATTTGAACTGAAGGACCTTTGCCAAAATACACCTTTCTTCATGGAAGTAAGAGAAGATCAATAAAAGATAATGGCAGATTTTGATAAGACTAAGGCCCATCAGCCAAGCTTTTTATCCTCTATATATTACCAAATGTTAAAATAGTCTTTTATAATGAAAAAAATATATGGACACACAAAAAAACCCCCACTTGTAACATATATAACAAAATTTATAATGTTCAGTGTTTTCTCAAGTTGAGAGTGAAGATGACCATTTTTTCCACAGAAACGTGAGTGAAAAAACCAGATGCATTTGTGTTGTCTAGCTAAAGTAAGATGCTCTCCAGCTTCAGTTTTCTGTATCTGAAAGACTGAAAACCTTCTCCAAAATTTCTGGTACATTTGTGGTTGCCTTGGCTGCTTTTAAACTCAAGTGTGAGATATTTTGTATAACAGGACAACACTGTATGTGTGTTAAATCAGACGATAATGTGAGATAAGAAGATAGGAAATGAGTGAATCCTGCATGAGACTTTTCTGAGAGTGAGGCCCAGCTGGGAGATGCAGAGGTTTTGCCGTTTGGTCTCTGCCTCCTGCAGAACAACCCCAGGCAAGTTGTGTTGAGAAGCGGGGACATGCTGCAGTTCTGTGCTGCCAGGTTGTGCAGGGTGTCAGGAGGTGAACAGCTTTTTGGCTGCTCTGCAGTTCCCTGTGAATGGACAGCTTTCAGGAGGAGTTGCTGGCCAGCCTGAAAGACAGAGGGGAATACGTCTCAGTGACTGGCCAGATAACCTCTGCTTGCACTTCCAGGGGGTGACGGACTCTTTCAGTGGACTACGGATTTGAGAGCATGTGGGGAAAAATAGCCACAGAATTTGTTCTATTGAGGAAAGAGGAGAAAAAGAATGATTTCACTGCTGCACTGCATATAGTGGCAGTGGCACTGCATTGCCTGCTTTTAAGACTTGTGGGAATTATATAAAAAAAGCACAGAAATCCTAAGCTCACCTTTTGAAGAACACTTTCTAGCTCGTGTCATGGTCTTCCACATAATCAATGCGAATTTGGGAGCAAAGTTGAAATCCTTACAAATGCTGTTTACCCCATTTCTTAATAAAACCTGTGGAAGAGGTGACAAAGTTCACTATATTCTTTTTTGTTTTGTTTTCCTAGTGATAGGATTTGGGTCTTTTGAGTGGTAGCATAAGAGATGACATGAGTTTCACATTTTCATGGGTTTGGGATTGAACATATGGTTAGTGTTAAACCATGTATTTTTCTATGCATGATGAAACTAGAATCCAGCTTTGACTGGTACCAATAAATGCCTGTCACTTTTTTTTTTTTTTTTTTGCTACTTGATTGACTGCTCCTATTCTAAAAATAGTGAGAAGATGCCTCAGTAAAAGAAAACTGCACTTGTAATAAAGGGTAAGATTTTGCTCAGCTGGTTTTGTGGATCTTTTAAAGATAATCTATGAACCTCCTTGAGGAAAAAAAATGGCTAGATTATCCTGAAAGGACTTTTTAAATGAGATTTCTAGTCATTCCTGGTGTGAAACAGCAGTGAAATGCTGTGACCTGTATGTGTATTCCATCCGACAGATTTGTACTATCTGTAAATTAAAGGTTTGTGCTTGGAATTTACATGTTTTATTGAGGAGGGATTTATGTAGTAGTTTAGTAGTCCTTGGCCTATAAAAGTGCAATCTTGGTTGGGTTTTTTATTTTTTTTGGTTGGTTTCTTGGGGTTTTTAGGGGTCTGGGGTGGGGTTTTTTTGGTTGTTGTTAGTTTTGTTTGCAGGGTCTTTTGTTGTGGCTGTATTTTAATAAATGAAATTATTAAATGCAAGAAGGGGAGGCTCTGTTTGGTCACATACCCATGATCAGTCTGGCCTGCACATAATCCGCTTTTCCGCCTCCCTCCCTCCCTCTGTTCTGGCTCCAAGGCAACCTTATGGAGCCAAGTTACATATTCCACATAGAAAACAAAATATCATATGGAACTGAACTGTAGTTACCCTTGGCCCATTTCTTAATCGTAAGTTTAATGATGTCTGTGAAAGTTATGTTTTTAAAACTTATTTCCTTCTTGCCCCATATCTGTTTATGTGAGGTTAGCTTTACTAAGAGATTGTCGTACAATATGTATTTTCACCATGAATTTATTTGTAATTTTTGGGCATTTCATTCAAAAGCGTTTAGTGATATGTATATCCAGTGAAAGATAAAAGATGCATAAGAATTGCAAGGACTGTCATAATATCTTAACAGATCATTTTATTTGCAAATTGCTAACAAGGGGTCCTGACTTGAGAGTCAGCAATCAATAGGAAAAAAATGCAAGAAATTTTCACTATCTTGTTTGTATCTATAAAATGATTTGGCTAATTTCTCTCTAAATCCAAACTACTGAACGAGTAAGGATGTCTTTTTATTGTGGCTCAGTTCATCTGCAGAGTCAGGAATTAAGCTTGAAAATGGAAAATTCCTCAGTGTTGCAGATGAGGGTGTGTTACCCTTGCACTGAGCTGATACACAGATACTGCTGACGGATGTAGGAACTTATTGAATCCTTTAAAGAAGTAAAAGGGAAGGAAAAAAATGCCAGCATTGCTTTTCTTCCTTTAGATTTGTAAATCAAAACTTTTTGCAAAGAAACACTATGTGAAGGTTTCTAGTGTCTGATAAGTGTAATGTAGCTTAGGGAGCTTTTTGTACATCACTTCCTGTGATGACAGGATGAAGTTCATCTTAATGCCTGCCTCTGATAGGTGAGTTTTTATTAAATGAGCTTCTCAGAACTGAAGATGCGTCTGTGTACAGGACCACTTTCAACTTCTCAAATAATTCTCAAATTCTTTTCCTACCCTTGTTCTCTGAAAACATTGGATGTAAGCGTTGAGTATATTTTAGGATTATTGTATCCAATAACTGAACTGAAAAACTTTGTCAAGAGCATGATGCTATGTTATAGCCATCCTTTGCTGGACCCATGCACATACACACTGCCAGAACAGCCCCACCACACCCATAATATTTCTTAGAAAAACAAGGGATTTTCTTAGCCATTTGTGTCTATTAGTTTTTTTAAGGCTTTCACAATAGCCAGATTGTTGAGCTTTGTAGAAAATAAATAATCTTTCAGAAATGCACACACTAAATAAATAAACAAATGAATTATTAATTTAAAAATATTTGTTGTGAATGATTTACATTCTTAAAAAGTAAATAGTGACACATACACACCACTGCTTCATTTCAGATCCTTGTATGTATCATGCAACATGTTTTTATTCTGTCTTTAATAGCAAGCACAGCTTTTGTTTCTGAAGATCTTTGGAGTGAGAGTCTTTTAATCTGTAGAATACTTAAAAAATAAAGGACAAAATTTGTTTCTATAATATTATCAGTGGGGTGAAGGAGGGAAGCTTCACGGAAGAAGGGATATTATGGATAGATCTTTATGACTCTATCAAAATGAAAGTAGTAAATATAGTTATTATATTTGAGTAGTTTGAAATAACTCATTAGGGATTTAGATTATCTTATAGAAGGAAAGAAGAATCCTCTCCTGGAAGCTGGTTTTCTTTGAAAAAAGTTACATCACAGTGGGTGCATTTATTTTTATGAAAAATATCCAAAGGACAACTAATGAGATAAACTGTGTACTGATGCTTGTTAAAACCATTGTGGGGAATTTTACCAGCTGTGAATTACCACCTCACTTCATAGCTCGATTAACACTTCTAACTGTAGACTAATTAAAATGTCAATCAGCTAAAAAGAAGCAAAATTGCATCTTTATTTGATTTGCTGCTGGAAAGGCTAAATGATGGAGCACATCAGACACCCATGGGTCAGCACAACTGGAGAGTGCAGCCTACCCATAACTTCACACAAATGCTTGTAGGTGGATGATGGCCTGTCTCTGATGGGTTGACGTGTGCTGAGCTGCTTCTTGCACTAAAAAAAACATCATCGGAGGTTAGGGGAACTCTACAGGGATCTCTACTGGCTTAAAAGGCTTTAGCCATGTTTTGTGCATGAAATTGTGTACTACGACTTGGCACAGTGAAATATTGCTACTATTTTCACACTGGGCGTAAACTGTAGAGATTTGAAAGTAGGAGGGCAAATAGGACTTGAAGGAAAGGCCATTTTTTTTCAATTTTGTAAACATTTTTTTAGTGAATAAAATTTAGGTTGTGGTCTGAACACAAAGTTCTGTTATTTCAACAATCCCCCCAATTTTGGTAACTTCATGACATTAGATTGTTGAAATGAGTTCTCAGAATAGTTCCTGATACTTTTTTTATCTGTCTGAAATTGATTATTGATAAAGCAGTTTATTTCTCTTAAAGATTTTTTATGTTGTTATTCTATCTATCCATTCCTCGCTTTGACTGACCATGTAAAGGAAAAGATATGAGCTCTGACTTATGGGGGCAGTGCTGGTCCCAGCCATGAACGGGGATTTTTAAAGCCAGACACTTGGATGGGCAGATTTTATTACTGTTGAGAGATGCAATGTTCTTTTTTATTCTTAGCCTCTGATCATGACTAAAGCTGAATGTTGCCCACAGTTGTCTGTTGTTTATCCTTTGAGTTGTGGAATCTGCTACGCCCCTAGGGTACCCGCCAAGGACTGGTAAATTTATGGGACTTTGTTTCTTTGTGTGAATGTCCTGTTCTGGTCTTGAGGACCATTTTGAGATTGCATGTCTCCACATATTAGATTTTTATTCTGTAGCATGATGTACCCATGGCTTTCTAAAAAAGTAATTTATAATAGAAAGAACTTTGGTCTTGTACAAGTCCTTTCTTGTTAAAAGCATGTCATATACGACATTGTTATAATTTAGATCAACTAATTAGGTTATCATTTGGTTTTCATTACTTCCTTTAAGTCTAGAGTTGAGTTCATCACACTGAGTAGTACTTTTATATAATTGACTGATATAATAATTTATTTTTAATAACTTTGTATGAAAAACCTAGATATTACCAGACACTGAAAGTAATCACATCTGCTGAGGTAAATGTTTTCTTTCTGTACTATAGCTGTGGTTTCTGTTAGGTGACGCTCTTCCATTTTATGTTAACAAATTGTAGTCTCTTAGCATTATACTGCAGGACCCCCTTGGATGAACAAGAATGCAGATTTCATAGAGTCTAAACTTAGCCTTTTCCTGATAGTGATCCATAGCACTGATTGGTTCCTCCTGAAGTTTGCTGTGTAGCAGACATAACTGAGCGTTTTTCAAATGGGTACTTGATACAGGAAAGTAGTAAGATAGATTGTATTGTGACTTTGTATTTAGATTAGGTAAAAATGAGCATGACTTGTCTTCTTGAAACAAGGATATCCATGAATTATGTCATTTATTCACACCTACTCCTCCCCAAATGCAAAGGAGACATGTCTTTCAGTGTTGTTCTCTTAAATAAGTCACTGTGATTGCCTGTCACTAATCTCATAACTTGCTTTCTTTTGAATTTAGTATCTATGACTTGAAACACAAAATAATAAATTCCATATGCCTATCTATTTCAATTTCTAAATGTCAGCATAGCAGTCCAGTGTTAGAAGTAGGTTGTCAGTGCAAAATATGAGCATTTATGACATTATTTGATCCACCTAGTTTTGTTAAGTGCGTAGAAATGGCTGTATATAATCATCCCACTGTCTGTCTAGTGCTGATGTGCTGCCTCTGTGGCCGGGAGAGGAGGCTTTGTCAGAGAAGTCGAGTAAGAACATGGCTAGTGCATGGTGACTGCCGGCTTCTGGCTGGTTGAGATGCCTCATTACCAAACCAAGCACTGAAATTGGTGCCTCAGAATGTGCCGCTCAGATGGGGTATTGCTTTAAAAGTTCCCATCAGTAACAGAGGGGTATAATTTAAATTCATCTCCACCACTTAAATATTAACAAAAACCTGAATAAATAATGACTGTATGCAGTCAGACATAATCATTAATAAACAGTCTGAATTTTTACTCATTATCATTTTATTAGAAAAGTCAGGTAGAAATTTGGGTAGAACTGACTGCTTGAGCTGAGCATGTTTAGTATTTAAACAGCCCTTGTTGGTCTTTTTGATGTTAAAGAGTCCTTGTTTCAAAATTTATGTCATCATCACTCACGTTCTGGGAAGACAACATCTTTGTGCCAAGACTGTAATTCAGACTTCTCCAAGATTTATATGAATTATGCAAGGCAAGTGAAAAGAATAACAGGGAAAAAAATAAGGATCATATGTCATTGTGAATTTTAAGAAGTGTTCCCAAAAAATTCTATGCTCAATACTAACAAGATTGAAGCTTTGAGTGCTTGACATGTGGAAACATATTTCAATATTTTTCTTCATTTAGCTCTTCAAATGTAATGTTTTGCCTCTATGAACAAGTGGAATGAAGGCAATACTTGTAATTATTAATGTTACTCAGGTTTCTGTTTCTTTTTTTTATTACAAGGTACAGTCAGACGTGTCAGGGATTACTGGACTGCTGTGCTAGAAAAACGGAATGTGCTGTGTTATTTGGATGTAGATGAAGTGTTTATTTAATTGCACTGTGATAATAGATGGTTGCTAGAGCTTGTAGCTCTGTACAACAGACCTGGATTCTGTACTGCCATAGGCAATTGCATCCAGCTTAACTTTTCATGTGACAAAAGGGAAGAATAAACATCCTGTGTTTAAACTGAGTTAGGGGGCAGAGTGAATTATGGATCGATACTTTTCTACAAAAGGCTTGGCTGACAGAGTAAGCAATTAAGCTTATGATTATTGAAGTAAACTTCACAGAAGATTGGTGGGGTATAAGGGGTTGTGTTGCCTTTACTTTTATTTTGGTGCAAATAGAAAATTACTTTTGAGAAGTGGGATTCAAGTAACTAATAAATACTAGGATACTGCATCTTGTTCTGTTCTGGGATTAAAATTTTCAAAAGATGAAGAACTGGACAGTGTCTGCAGCGGAGCTGGAAGGAACTGTGGGCTGGTGAAATGCTGTTATATTGAGGGCTATCAGAGTCAATCCAAATTTTTACAGAACAATGCTACAAAGTGGTGAATTTTTAATACAAAGATAGAAGCAACATCAAAATGCTCTCTAAATCATGTGGAGAAATTCAGAGCTGTGCTTGGAAGCTGGATCCTGAAAAATTCCATGGAGAATAAAGGAAGAGGATCTTTCCTAAAACAAACAAGAGAACACTGCAGTGTTCATAGAAACCAGCAGGCAGTGAGAATGGTGTGCTCTTGCTTTGTGTCTTGAGAGTGTGTATTACTTTGAGAGAGATGCACCAGCAGAAAACGCAAGCAAGGGGAGCAGGACAATAGGATCAGATGCACAATGCCACAGAGACCCTTGGGGGGCCTCGCTGCCTGAGAACATTGGTGGGAATTTGTTAATACCTGGTACTGGGAATAAGCAGCTAGTGACTTGTAGGCAGTATCTCCCTGGGGAGCAGATAACTTCCATCACCTGTGGATCACAGCTTTTGCATCTGCATTTAGTTTGAGTTGATGTGCTTGTAAGAGGTACATATTTACCCTTGCAATTAGATAGAAGAGAGCAGTCTTATTAGAAGGGAGCATTGTGTTTTCAGTCTTAGATGGAAAAACCTTGATCTGTAAAGTTACTCCAAACCCAAGGAGGCTTTCAGAAAGGCATTTCTGAGAGTTTGTTGCACAAGTTTGCAATGCTTTTTTGTTGGTTTCATATGATGAAATTTAGACTTTTGTTTTCACAGATATGAATTTGGGAGTGTTTTTCTGTCAGGTGGCATAACTGAGGTAGAAGCAGAGAGATGCTATTTCCCTCCTTTTTAATAAGAGACTCCAATCCTTAGTGATTGTATGTGGAAATGGAGTGACTCTGTTCTTGTTGAAGGTTACTAACAAAAAACTGGCAAGAGGAGAATCATTAATTTTTAAAGATGAATTATATTAGTGAGATACGGGGGAAAAAGAAAGAGCAAACTTGGGAAGTACTTAGGACCCTAGAGAATTGGACTTTGACTTTATATAAACGTAAGTATGATTTGTGAAGAGAATGTGGACAATTTCCTCCCTTTTTCAATGATTTCAATTAATCTACAGGAATATGCAGTGGTTAAAACCCTTCTAGAGTTAAGAAATGCTGAGGAGCTCAGACTTCAGGCTGAAAAGAGGCCAAATTTGGGGTCAGGAGTGGGGAGACAGGTGCAAGTAGTACTGGAACCTGAGGCAGCAAAGCACAGCATCATGTTGTTTGCAGTGAATTGTCAGGGTAGAAACAAAATTCTTCAGCAAAAGTTGCCAATTCTAATGTCTTTTCTATGTTAATGAGGGGAAAACGAATCATTCCCACAGCAAAATCAAGTGTTGTAGAAGGATTAACACCTCCAAGATGCTTTTACCTCCTATAAGGACAAATAGGGAAAGAGGAGGGGCCATCACAGGGTTATTTACTCTCACAGAAGGAAATAGGTTTTCACAAGATTATCCCTTTTTCATTTTCCCTGTGTTACTTCTCTTGATGTGGGGTTGTTTTGATGATGACGGTGATGGCTAAAGATATAGAATATCAAACTGAATCTGAATTATTGGTTATATGATACCAACCTTGCAACCTACCTTAAGCCCTTGATTTGAAAGGCTGGAAAAGGTCTATTTCCCTAGAGATAAGTGGTTAGGAGTTCCTGTTGCTTGACTTACTCTTTCTCTCATTTCACCTATTCCAGTCACCCACAACGTAAAATGACCTGAACAACAAGAGGAGACAAAAATTATGAGGCTCACACCATGGATTTTAAAAATAAATAGTGTCAGGAGTGTTTCGAGGTGTCTTAGCTGTCATGCATTTATCAGAATTGCAAGAAAACACATAATTTCTGTTAATACAACATATTCAATTGTAATTCTCAGTGTAGACTCCTTATCTCAATACCTTTATACTGATGTTATTGGGATCATTTTGCATTTAGTTATACTCTAGTAACATGTTGGTTGTGGGTGATAGTTTTTGGGGGTTTTTTGGTTTGTTTGGGTTTTTTGTGTTCCCATATGCTTTTTTACCTTCAGGTTACAATGTTGACGGGCTGTGAATACTTTTAATCCTGGCATATGACAATGTTTTGAAAGACAATTCCTTAGAGAAAGACTCAAACACAGCCTAGTGAAACACATTAAGTTTGTGGCTTCAGCCATTTTCTTCAAGGGACTGTGTGTAGCCTGTGGTCTTCTTTAAGATCAGACATTTAGTTTCCTGTATAAGGGACACCTGTGTAAGTAAGAGAAAACAATAAGCTAAATAACAAAATTATTTCAAAGCCAAATTCTCCATTAACAGGGATGTTCTTTATTTGCTTTTATGGTTAGCTCTTTGCTTGTAATAAATTAATGTGTGCATTTCTGTAAGAAGGCTTTCAGAGCTGTTTTATGTGGCATTATTCCTGCTGTATAACAATAATTATTCATGGTCCTCTAGCACAAGTACTCTGTTGAGTAAAAGAGTTCCAAAATGTTCCTTCCCTTCAAAGGACTGTGTTTGCATAGTCTTGTTTTAAGTAGCTCTAGCTTTGTATTCATCAGAGCCCCATAAACATAATGTGAATTCACATTTTCGTAGGGCCAGTCCACAAGCCTGCTACTTCTGCCAAAGTTACTTTCAGTGAAAAGTAGTTACATGCTCCAGAGATGTAAATGGTTATCAAAAATATGTAACAGGAAACAGTTCAGCATTTGCATTCATTTCAATTCCTTGTCAAAATTTAGAGACATGAAAGGAAATAATAAAAAAGATGAATAATGTTAACTATATTACATACGATTTTCACAGAGACTTCAAAATCTGATGAGATAAACTTTCTGAAATCCAATTCTCATCATGATGCATTCTGCCCTTGAACAATTTCATGTAAGCAAAAATATCTATTAATCAATGTGAAAAGCAGCTGTCATGTCATAAAACAACTTTACAATATAATTGAAAATATATGGTTGGCAAATGCTCTTATATGAATTTGAAAGTTCATTTGGAGTTACTCTTAGGAGTAATTTTAAAGCACACCTTTAAGTATGCTGACAGTGAAATGAAATTTCTGCCCTAAATGAAAATAGTTTTTGGGTGTGGAAAGAGAGTCACTAGATTACTGAAACTTCTATGTGCAATTCTTGTACAACAAGGATTTGGACCTTAGCTATAAAACTCAGAAGAAAAATATGTACTTGGGTTATAGAATGGGTAACTAATGGTTGCCTGTAAAACTGAGCCTGTTCAATCTGTATAATTAGAGCAAATCAGGCAGAAACACAATTATCAGCTGTGAAATGGTATTGTACTACTTCATTTCTCCTTTCACTCTTGAGATGGGACATGACAGCTTAATTGAATACATCTTGATGGTGGTGTCCAGTTTTAAAGCAGATACAAGCCTGTCTTCCTCTTACCAAATGGTGGGAAGAGTTTTAGAAGTAGCTGACAGCATCCTCCTGTGAGGGAGATGCTCACACTAACCATGCTGCTCAGGGCATTGATTGGCATCACAGGTTATGGTCACTGATGGTCAAAATCCTCGTGACATCTTCACTGGTCAGGATTTTTCTCTAGGTTTGTTAGCAGCTCTTGGCATTTTGGGATATCAAATATTCATGATGTTATGGATGTGTTGGTGGATCTTGGAGTCTGTCTGCAGTGGTCAACCCTTCCTCACAGGCAGGCTCCTGATGCTGGTGCCCTGTGTATTAGGAGCTGTCACACATAGTCTCTTTTTTTTTTTCATTGTGGTCAGTCTGTAAGGCAGGAAGGGTGAGGGGTGGAGGGAGAAATGGGCTGGGCTGCAGTGCTACAAATGACATGAACTGGTACAGATACACCAAAATCTTTGTTTGGAGGACATGGCATGAACTTCAGCATTGGGCTCAAATCTGATCCACAGGAAATGGCTATCAGATTAGTATGCTAGGTTACTATACTATATCCATGATATCTCATCAGAAATAAATAATTTTCTGCCATTAGTCTGAAAATGTTTTCCCTCTTAATGCCACTTGTGTGAGCAACATTAAATGTTGTGTTGTAGTGCAAGAAATCTATAGCATCACTGATTTTTAAATCAAGGCTGTTCACATTTACCAAAACAGACTCCAAACTCGTGTAATTTTTAACGTGTCTATGTTTTTCCAAACTCCTTTTTTTTTTTTTGTGAAAGTTCATGTGAAAATTTGCAGTTAGTGCCTTGCAATGTGTTGACTTCCATGTTTGAAGGTATTTGCTGCATGCTATTTTAGTCCAGTGCTGGATTTTCCCACAGCAGCAAAATCCTTATATGTCTAAATTATAACATCTAATGACTTTCATTACTTTCCTGTTTGCAGTGGTCAACTGCCACGATAGCAACATCGAGCAGGATGAGAAAATGTGTGTACATGACTCTGGGATATGCTTTGACCTGCTGGGTCAGAACTGAAGACTAGCTCTGCTCAGGAGCTCTTGACATCTCTGTAGCAAGCTTAAAATTCTAAAATGCTAGCCTAAATGTTTAATGTGCAGAGAATGAGTCATGAGTGTGTGTAAGCAGGGAACATCCATTAGAGAAGGGGCTTCAGGTTTCCTCTAACAATATCAGAAAAAAAATTAAGAGAAAAGGGGAAACTCCCTATCCTTTCCTTAAGGCAGCTGGAAAAGAGACACTTCGTCACGATCTGCCAACAAGGGCACACACAAAAAAAGCTGTTTTCTGGGTTTCATGGGTTTGCTTGTTTTGCAATGTAACCAATTTCTAAAAACCCTATAAAACCAAAAAGGAATAGAAGTAATTCAGTACAGCAATTGTTAAAAGAAAAGATAGCCACAGTAGGAACTTGCACCTGAAGGGACTTGAACCCTATCTAGTTAGAAATACTCTTTGTAAGCTGGTGCTGACAATCAAGGAAAGGCCAGGGGAAAAACTGAAAAGGTGTGAGCTAGAAATGTTCATGGATCTGACGTATGACATGTTCTACCTTCAGATCTGTGATGCTATCTTCCACCACTGCATCAAGGCTAAACCTAAGCTGATAAACTAAATTGTTTAAAGCACAAAGTGTTAGAAGCAAATGAAAATGAATAAATACATCTAATTTTTATGTAGTTTGTGGCAGAAAGTGTCTTGCAGCAGCACCTCCAATACTTCAGTATCACATGGCAAAAGTCCCTGAAATTAGAGGAAACAACCCTATGTTGGTTGTGCGGTGTGAAGACGAGGTGGACATTTTGGAGGAATAGAAATTTGCCATCCTATTTTTGTGAGATCCCTCAAGACCTTTCACTTTGGTTTGATTTTTCAGACAGAACACCTGATGTTTCTGTATTACAGTACTTCAGAGTAGCCTTCCCTTCTCCAAAGAGCTGCAGGGCTTTAGAAAGAAGCGGTAGCTTCTCTTTGAAATACTGCCAATAGAGAAATGCTATTGGTAACCTTTCAAAAAGAGATGAATTCTTCTTCAAGGCTAGCTATGTTATTCCTCGGCAATGATAGGAGAGAATACTTTGAAAATAGCAGGGATCACCTGCAGAGGTGTTGCTCACCAGGTTATAAATGCTGTTTGTTAATTGTGGAGTGGGAAAGCCTGTGATAGAAACATCACCAAAGATCAGAGCCATGTTGTGCTAATTGATGATGACATAGGCTCAGCTTCAGAGCTTTCTACTAGAGGAGTTTGGGGTTTTCCCAGTCCTATGGAAATAGTTGGGATATATCTGTTCCTAACCTTTAGTACCTAGCAATTTAAATAGCATTGCCTGAGTGTGTTCTCCTGGCAGAACTCAGTTTCTTTTTTGAATAGTAGCATGCAGTTATAGTTACTTATTTAAACTCAAAGTAGACAGTGAAGCATTTTTCATAACCACTTCTAAGATCCTGAACTGTGAACGTGTCCTTATATCTTTCAGGTGAATAATAATAACTATTAATCTTAGTGGAAAAAATACTTTCATCCCAGATCCTGTGAATATCTAAGTTGCATCTTTAAATCTGTTCTGATATTTGAGAAGTCTGATCATTTAATATTTGATTTTGCTGTCACACATACTGTTGCATATCTATTAACTTTGATTTATAGCTTCAAGCCAGAGGACATTCAGGGTATTGACAATTTTTTTTCTTGAAGGAAAAAGCTACTAAGGAACTTAAATGAAAATAATTTGAGAATTTATTTTCCTGCCTATTTCTAGAGTGGGTACGAATCTGTCATGTATAACAATGAGGTCCCAGCAATTAGTTATTCATTCTTATGGTTTGAGGTCTACTGAGTCCCAACCAGAGTTCCATTGCCTGCTCCAGTTTGTAACGAAGAGGAGTTTCCCCAGCACAATCATAACCTAATCATGAGATTTTATACAAAGTGTTATGAAGGGCAGAGGGAAAGGGGCATGCAAGGAGAGTTAAAACATCCTAGTGCTTCCTTCCAAGCTGGATGTGCTCAGGTACATGTTATTTAATTTGATGTGTTTCTTCCAATGCAATGGTCCTGCCAAGTTACTAATAACCAGATTCGGAGTGTGTGTGGTGGGGGTGGTCGCAGCACACAGATCATGTTTTTTCCTCATTGATTTTCTTGGGGAAGGGCTGCTTCTCAATTCTTCATGCCTATTCTTCAAACCACATCAAGGTGAATGTACAGGGGAAGGTGAATCCACTCCCTGATGGAGCTCGCAGTAGGATATTGTCATCTTCTGAAATTCCTTTCTGAATCTGCTTTGCCAGTGATGAGTGTGAATGGACACTGGGTCTCAGTGATTGCATCATCCATGTGGTTTAATAGAAAGATGACTTTTGCCCCTTGGTCTGGCAGTGGCTTTCTTGCTTCTGCCACTTTCTACTCTTGGAGAGAAACTTCCTTGAATGCACCATTAATTATTGTGTTGTTCTGCACAAAGCCTTCCTGGTTTTAAAAGTCTCTTTTTATTAGAAGAAGAAAAGAGTGGCAAAAAAATTACTAAAATCATTATCAAAAATTTGCTCTGAGATTGAGGCCAATAATCCCAGGGTTTATATTTTTGGTAAGTGTTTTGGTGGTTAAGCAAAAAAACCAACCATAGTGGAAATGGGTTTGCTGTCTATGTTCCTTATTTTTGTCTGATTTTGGAAAGCTTCTTTCTTTTCCTAGTTTTGTGAAGGAAATGATGAAACATGTATTTTGGTAATTGAAATGTGTAAAGAGATCACTGCTTATTTAATATAATGTTCTGAGGACATAACCGTTTATTAGGAAGTAGTAGGGTATTTTTGGAGATGATTTTCTTTCTACCAATGCTGCAAAACAAGCTTGTAAATATTTTAGTCCATTTTGAGAATTCATCATCTTTGTGTGTGTGTATGGCTTGGTCTTATGTATGTATTTGTTTATTCATTTATTTATTTACATTTCATGCAGATCTCCAAAGAAGCATGACAGTGGGTCTGCCTTCTTTCTGTCAGTACAGTTCTTTGCAAGTTGTATTGCATAATGAGTTTTTAAGCAGAAGTCCCCTCAGAATTAGTTAGGTATTCTACTTAAAATCAATGTCACAGGATAGTTCTATGTACTTGCATACATTAATTATATAATTGAATTGTGTATCTTAATAACTACATGATTACATGCCTTAAATGTGTAATTACAACTACTTATGCTAAGTACATGACCAAAAGCATGAAGTTAAAGTGTGTAATTACAGTATATACAGTATTTGAACAAGTGTGATTTAGCTTTTTGTGTACTAAATATAACTTTAAAATAAATAATAAGTTCCAAACTTTACATAATATTCTCTCTAAAGATTACTACAAGGAAGCTGGTAACAAAAAGCCAAAAAATGGTTCACTTTTTGTTTATGTGGAACACATGTCTTGATTTTTATCCTGCATAGTCTGCCAAGGCAAAGCTTGATACCTGCCATAAGACAGTGACCCCAAAGAGTGATCCTAAATAAAGTAGTCATGCAAAAGTAATAATAAATCTCTCATGATCTTCACATCCAGTATACTTTTAAAAATCTGTTTCATGAATTTTTGTGTCTATTTGTCATATGTTCTGATGCTGAAAGTTAGGAGTGCTAGGATCATATGAAATTACAGTAGCATGAAAGTAAAAAAGTCTTCTTATTGCAGATGGGCTGAAACTAATGGTGCAGATCAAATAAACTCAGTATTTCCTACCCGTATATCTTCTGTTAAAGAAGACCACTTAAATCCATCTTTCATTCCACAGTCACACCAAAATAACATGATATCTGCCCTGATGATTTAGAAATGCTGGAGGTCGTGCCTGACAATTCCCTTAAGCCTCTAGTGACTGTACATTTTGTTCAGATAGGGTTTTATTTGTATGAAACTCATCTTCATCCTCTGTCTTCCTCACTTCACATTGAGATAGTGGTGCTTTCACAGATTTGAGTCTCCAGAAAGTGCTTTATAGGCTGGGATTTTACCACCACGGGGCAAATTGAAGTTGTAGAAGAGTTTTGTCCAGGGATTTTTGTAAAGGAAACTCAGACGTAAAGTCTAGTCTTGCTACCTGTCTGATCTATTGCAAGATGGCTGACGGATTCTTCAGCTTGGCTTTGCAAGTATTTTAAGATGAAGGCATAGATGATGTTTGGAGAAAGAGAGGCATAACAACTGAGTTGTTTTGTGGATCAATCAACTTTTTTGGTACTGATAATTTTCTGGGGAGTTTGTAGAAGTAAGCTTTTTTTTTTTTTTTTTCTTGCCTATGTANTTTTCTCCAAATATGGAGTGACTCTTCTGGACTACAACCTTTTTGTTACCTTGAGCAACTTTATTTTCCTATGCCTCAATTTTTGATGTGCACAAAGATATGATATGCTTTGCTGCAATGCAGAAGTGTTGTAAGGACACTGGAGACTGCATAGCTCAGTAGGAGCTGTGTGAATACCTTTTATAGCTAGGGATGAAATAGGTGAGATTGCTAAGGGTGAAACAAGTGTTCCTTCTCATTCTTCACACAATCAGAGCTGGCTGCTGTTCCTGTATGAAGCAGTAATAGTTTGTTGTAGTCTCTCTTCAGGCAGCTGCCACCAGCCTTACCTCCTGCTGTTGACCAAGAGAGCCACTCACAGCAGGGACAGACCTTCCCAGGGAGAAAGGAACAGGTCTGGAACCTCCAAATGGAAAAACTCAGTTAAATGAAAAAGACCCAAATTGGTCATTTATTCACCAGGGCCATCGCTTTGCTGCAAGGAGAAGGTCACCAGGAAAATGGTGCCTGCTGTGCTTTAAATCTGATATGTTCCTTCATTTCTCAGCCCTGTGTGAGTGGATCTATTTGTGTCTGCTGCCTTCTGATCGTGAGAATTGTTTCTGAAGAGTTATATAACAAACTTTCTGGTTTTATCCAAACCCAAGATAATAATAACTGAGTAGCAAACAGTAGAGCCACTCCAAGTCCCCCATCTTCAGAACTCAATGATGTGGTTTATGTATCATGATGGTAATGGTGAGCTTAGACCTCAAAATGATTAGAAAACTGATTGTGGCATATTCAGAAAGGTGACTGCTTAACTTCAAATTGAATTTCAGGTTAAAAGATCTTCCGGTTGAAGATTCCGAAAGATTTTTTTTCTCGTTGTTCTGAGAACTGATGTTTGCAGAGATGTGGTCTCCCAAGTAGGAGCTGTTTTCATAGCATCTGCTATAGTTCCTCAGCGATTCCAGGAAATATTAAGCATGAGTTTTCTGAAAGGGCTCATAACCAGCTTCACCCAGTATTTCCATGTTTACTGTGCTTTAGAGGCGGGAAAACAGAAGCACAGGCAACAGGAATGTCTAAAACATCTTAGGGAGTTGGATTATTAATTCCTTGGATGTACTGGATTTTTTTATTTGAGAAATTTAAACTTTTCTATTTGGAAAAAGAGTTTTCCTGAAGTATTATAGTAAGCCCCTGGGAAAGCTAGGTGTAAATGTTTTTTAAATGTTGTGGGAAAAGTGTTGGATGAAAATGTGGAGCTGCTGTAAGGACCACTGGTCTTGTCACCACGCAGGTATGTTTCAGGATTGTTTTACAAGATCCACAGTCACATTTTGTTTTCTGATGATGTTCACCACATTTCTCCTGAAACTCATCACATACATGGAAATAACATGCCTTTGCATTTTTCAGGATAAGCAGCTTTGTTTAAGAGACTTTTTAGTTAGTCTTAAAATCTATGCTTGTTTCGAGCTGGCAAAGGTAAGGCCATATTGGGTTGGGGTTTTCTGTTTAAAGAAATGCAGGTTACCTAATAACCCTGAAACTTCAAAAAAAAAATGTTTTGCATGGATTATTGGCCACATGTGGGAGAAATTTTTGCAACAACGCCAGTGCCTTGCGAACTGGTGCCAGGATTAAAAAAGGAAACTATTCTATAACTTAGATTCTTCACAGTTTCACTGATTCAATAATTCACTTTACTCTTTCAGGAGCTTATTCTACTTTGTTCCTATTCTGTGTTCTAAAAACACTTGCATATGAGAGTATCAGTTTACAATTTTATGACAAATGTGCACAGAAACTTTTTTATCTCCTTCTGTGTTATTTTTTGTAAGTATTTCCATGATGATATTTAAATCCTCTCTATCATTATTACTTTTGTTGTTCTTTGTTGGGGCTCGCCCCCCTCCCGCTCCCCCTGGGGGGGGGGCCTGGGGGGACGCATGGCGGGCACGGGGTTCCCGGGGCCCCTGCTCCCAGGTCACGTGCTCTCGGGCTCTGTCTGTGATTGGATGTTTTGTGTGGCCCGGCCGGGAACGGCGGGGGTTTCCCCGGGAGGAGGGGCAGTCTGGGCAGTCTGTGCTGGTGGGCGGCCATGCTGGCTGGAGGAGAAATAAAGATCAAATGAACACCTATGAAAGACCATGTCCCTAATCCTTCCGTGGGCCAAATCTGTCTTCGTAAGCTGTACCGGACATCAACAGTTCTTACGTTTACAAATAGCTACTAAACACTTTGTGGGGAATATGCTACAGTCTTCTGGCATGGAATTTCTCCTTCTGCAGGTTCCCAAGATTGTTTACATACTTGATGTATAAAATCCGCACTGAAACACAGGTGTCGTAGGCTTGTAATAGAATCTCTGCTTCATTTGCACAGTAACTTTGTAGGAGACCGTGAAGTCCTTTCCCATCCTCAGTGAAGCTGACTTGTTACTAAGATGACAAAATGTGAAAAATTTAATATAAAAAGTAATAAATAAATAAATGAAAATAAGAGCAATAAGCCAAACAAGAAGACTAGAAAATGTACTCGCTGTATGCTAAGCCTTGTGAAAGGTACCTGAGTGGATTAAGACACTTCTAATTGCTTGACACTGGAAATCTCCATCTCAGGTTTATAAAAAAAAAGAAAAGAAGATTTGGAAATTTTTATAACATTGAATTTATCTATTAATTAGGGTGTGAGCCATATCGTCCAGCAGTTAAAGCCAAGGGCCTGGCAGTAAGAAGATCAGGGTGTTCTAATTATGCAGTTTGGATAATTTTCCATTGTCTTTTATTATTTGTTTGTTTTACTTGCATGTATGCAGTGGATGTTCCAAAATGTGAAAATCAGTTTTAAACTTGGAGCTATAATTCCACATGAAACCTCTCTATGGAGAGCTTATGTAAATTTTGTTTGTGTTTTTCATCATCCCTTTTTGGTTTTTTTTTAGCCCTCACCTACTCTGGTATTTCAGTTGTACATATAGAGATTTCTGTTCTCAACCTGTCGAACAGAGTTGATGCACAGGAAGAAATGTTCTGTCTTCCTGTCTATGCACAGGAAGAAATGTTCTTTGCTCTGATGGTTCTGAATTTCCCAGTGACCTGTTACTTGCACAGTTCATTCGGAGAACCCTACCTTCCTTGTGCATTTTAGTATGAATACCTCCACCAGTACTATCAGGAAGGAAGGACTGTCTTACTGCCTTGAATCTGAAGACTATGCAGTCCATACCTCCTCCCTGTCTTGGTGTGCTCTCTCAGCCCTAAGGATCTGTTCTTTTTCACTGTACTTGGAGGTGAGGAGAATATAAACCCCCTATTGTCACAGCTGGCCAGAAGGTAAAAGGGAAGAAAGCATTTAGATAATGAACTTTAAGACCTTCCACAGAGTCAGTTCTGTCTTCCTGCCCTGCTTACTGGATCATGAGATCTGTGTGTATTGCTGATGGCTCTCCTGAGCTGTATTCAGCTCAGTATTTTTACTGCTGCAGCCCCAAGAGTGTTGCACATCTTCCTGTTAAGATAAAGCGTAAAGTTTATTCTGCTGTCTTTCTGTTGAGAGAAAAATTGGTATTAGTGTGCTCAGAATTGCATCGATGCTAACTCATTCCCTATGGTCTTGAACCTTGGTTACTTTTCACACATTCTTTTTCAACATGAGGTAGGATTGCAGAAGAGGACTTGTCTTTTCCCCTGTGTTGAGAGAACGTCCTGTTTGTGAAGACTCTTCTTCATGGAAATCAGAAATGATAATAAATTCTACTGTGAATCAGAGGAGAACTGTGCCTGAATTCAGTGACACTTCAGTTTCCTTGTTCAGGATGTGCTGATGAACACAGCAGGAGGTGCCAATCCAGGGCAGCCGGAAGAAGAGGTGCAATAGACCAGAGTAATTTAAAAGTGTAAGTACTATGCTTGACATCAAGAGTTGTGTAAGGACATTAATTATTATTATTATTATTATTACTATTATCATCAAATAATGCAGGTAAAATAATAGGTCAGAGAAGCAAAATGTCCACAGACACTGTACAAAGTGCCACGGTTAGCTGGCTCCAAGAACACACAGTACTGTTCCAATTAATTGAGAGAATAGCTTGATACTTCACAGGTTGGAGCAGCCAGATCATTCTAAAGCAGTGATTATCTTCCCTCCTACACAGAATGTTTAATTTCAAACTTAATTGTATCCAAATTTCCGTTTCTAATTAATCCAGATACAGAAATGCTGTAGTAACTGAACAGTGTGTCCTTTGAGGAAATAAAACATGGCCCAATCCCGTGGCACCAGAGTAATCTTATTAAAGAGATGTTTGTGTAACACAGGTCTTTATAAGTTAACTAATTTCCCATATGCTTATTATTCTTGTGGTGCACTTCTAAGGAAGAGATGAGAAAATGTTTATCTTGCTTGTTTTATGCTTTGGGATTTCCACTCTCTCTAGTTTGCCATGAAATTTATGGAGGTGATGAAAAGGGTACTCAGTCGTTTTGTAGCATACATTTTTCCACAGGGCAAGGATGCAGTTTCTAGTAGGAAATTTCCACCACTGGGGTCTGCTCAAACGATTAGATGCACTGATTTTCATATAGTTAACAAGGTGAACCTGTGTAATCTGTATCCTGAAGTTCCGAGAGGGTTCCTGCAGATGGTCGGTATTCCCAAGGTCGGGATGACTTGTAACAGACTAGAAATTAGTTTGTCACCTGTGATTTTGTGTGTGCTGAGATAAAAGCCTGTGAGTGCTCCAAGGCGGTGCAGAGGTTTCTATGTATCTGAACCACACTGAAACCCAAAGAATTAGCAGAGTCCTGTAGGTGACTGATCTCTGTCTCTGGTGTGTCAGTTTTGTTGCTGCTAGACATATATATAACCCTAAAAAATTCAAAACTGGGGCAAAACATGTGGTTGAACTTGCTCTGAATATTAATTTTTATCTGAAAGAAAGCCTTCTTTAAAGAGCAAGAGGGATTACTTTGTTTCGTTCTGGTTTTTCATCTGAAAGTACTGCACATGTACTGGTTTTGATGGACAGTAGAATGATTGATATTTTTGGAGCTGATTTGGAAGTTCTGGCAAGGAAAGCCTACCAGCGTTTTCCTAAGAGGGAAATGGAAAAACTGTAATACTTACACTTATTATTAGTAACACAAATATGAAACAAACCACAGTTGGATCTTTAATATTGGGTGGGAGTTAACCCAGTGTTTAGATTCTCATTGGTGGAAACTTAGAGTGCTGAAGAAACCTTGTTCATAAAATGTCTCTGAGGGATCCTCTTTTACCACTTGATACAAAACTGAGAAATAGACTTAGTTGGGGTCTTTTGCAGACTCTGAGAAAAGAGTTCCTGTATCTCCTTTGAAAGCCTGAAGTCCTGGTAACATCCGGGTGGTGAGCTGGATGAGAGATCAGCTAGAGAGATAATGGAGGATGCAATGGGACATCTGTAGGCAGAGCTGATAGGAGAAGTGATAAATGCAGTGAGAAGTTTCATTTAATTCAGCAGAACGTCTTTGGGGGGGGGGGAAGAAAGTAATTAAGTATTTGTTTAAATTTCTGACATCGGAATTCTGGTTTTGAAGGGAAAATGCCTCTGAAAACTGATTGGAGTTCTCGAAAATGATCACACAAGCTGTAAACCGGGGTTGGAGCTGTTTACTAAGAAGAGAGCACCACCTTGTGTTAGTAAGTCACTACAGCTTGTAACACCGTGTGTGGACGTTGGCTCGTACGGATGAATTGAAGAATAAACATGTACATCTTTTCTCGTGTAGTGGTCTTGTGCTTGTGCTGTAGAAAACCAAAAAAGAAAAGATTGGAAGTGCAGTGGTTAAGAGCTGGATATGTTGTGTGAGGGTTGGAACGTACACTCAGCATGTGACAGAGCTCTGAGCTTATTCTGAACAGAGATTCTTATACAGAATTCAGACTCTTATATGGAATTTGAGTTTGTGGGATCTGAAGCTCTTCAGAAAAGCTTTTTTGCTGAATAAAATTATAATATATGCATACTGTATTATGAGACTTGCTTGCTGCATACAGAGACAGAGTAATATCTCCCAGGGTCTAAGTGCTTTTCCATGTCTGCACCAACTCTGATATATAGAATTTATCTCAAATCCATCCATAGTAATTAGTATGATCATCTCTGCAGAAACACAAATACTAATTTGAGATTATTTTACCATAAATTTCTACTCAAGCTTTCCTTTTCCTTTTCCTTTTCCTTTTCCTTTTCCTTTTCCTTTTCCTTTTCCTTTTCCTTTTCCTTTTCCTTTTCCTTTTCCTTTTCCTTTTCCTTTTCCTTTTCCTTTTCCTTTTCCTTTTCCTTTTCCTTTTCCTTTTCCTTTTCCTTTTCCTTTTCCTTTTCCTTTTCCTTTTCCTTTTCCTTTTCCTTTTCCTTTTCCTTTTCCTTTTCCTTTTCCTTTTCCTTTTCCTTTTCCTTTTCCTTTTCCTTTTCCTTTTCCTTTTCCTTTTCCTTTTCCTTTTCCTTTTCCTTTTCCTTTTCCTTTTCCTTTTCCTTTTCCTTTTCCTTTTCCTTTTCCTTTTCCTTTTCCTTTTCCTTTTCCTTTTCCTTTTCCTTTTCCTTTTCCTTTTCCTTTTCCTTTTCCTTTTCCTTTTCCTTTTCCTTTTCCTTTTCCTTTTCCTTTTCCTTTTCCTTTTCCTTTTCCTTTTCCTTTTCCTTTTCCTTTTCCTTTTCCTTTTCCTTTTCCTTTTCCTTTTCCTTTTCCTTTTCCTTTTCCTTTTCCTTTTCCTTTTCCTTTTCCTTTTCCTTTTCCTTTTCCTTTTCCTTTTCCTTTTCCTTTTCCTTTTCCTTTTCCTTTTCCTTTTCCTTTTCCTTTTCCTTTTCCTTTTCCTTTTCCTTTTCCTTTTCCTTTTCCTTTTCCTTTTCCTTTTCCTTTTCCTTTTCCTTTTCCTTTTCCTTTTCCTTGCCCTTGCCCTTGCCCTTGCCCTTGCCCTTGCCCTTGCCCTTGCCCTTGCCCTTGCCCTTGCCCTTCCTTTCCTTTTTGCCCCTTTGATTTCTGGTTCAGGTAGTATATGCTGGGAGAATCTCTTTGATGGATTGGCTGTTCACGGTTAATATATATTATTATTTTGTGCTCTTGACAAGTAAAACTTCTAGATATTGGATTATTTGTATTCTCATAAGGGCAAGATAAATTTGAGACATTCCTTTACTTAATGTGTAAGGAAGTTTCAAGTTGTGTAACTCACAATTATAATATAGTGTAGAAGGTTGTTTTGTGTTTCAAAAGTTTAAAAAGAAAAGTTTCAAATGGATCAGTAAACATGGGTTCTGCACTGAATTCTGCAATCGTCTTCAGTGGCATTAAGGAAAATAAGTAGAAGGGAATTTTGTGGCACTGAAGGCAAAAGCTGAGCAGTTAGGAGTCACATCTCAGTATCTTTTAAATACTCTTTAAAAATGGAGGGTTTAAACGTATTGGGATGTATGAACTAGTAAACTCTATAAGCATACAACCTGGCTTTAAGAATTCTAATTTATTCTTTATTACCGAAAAATAAACAACAACAACAACAAATAAGTCTCTGCTGACAAAGGAATAATACAGATGTATTGCATATTATCTCAACCTTAGTACATAAGCTAGGAAAGTGTTCGTAGAAATATTTTGTTAAGGCACTCAATAAAGGTGACATACATGAGAATTTAAACCTAGAAGAACTTTCTGGTTGCTTCAATATGGATGAATTTCATCTTATCAATCTTCAGTTAATCAGTTTGGATGTAGGTGATTTGGCATTGTTATTTAGGCTTCATTTCCTTTATATTTGTGAAGGAGACAAGGGAAGACTTCAAGATCTCATTTATTTCTTTTAGACAAAGATAAATTGATTGTATTTAATTTTTTTCCTTTCTTTTTTTTTTTTTTTGTGAAGCAGAATACTCACACAGTGAAATTATCAGGATCAGTTGGTTTTTGGTTTATTTTTGGTGTGTCTGTGTGTGGGATGATGAATATTTCAGCAACTTAATTCACAATTTACTATGAGGCCTTAATCCATAACATTCTCATTTTGTACAGATAATCTTCACTTTTTGTGAAGCCCTTTTACAGATGGACCTGTGTTCTGATTAGAAGCTTTTTTCAAAGGAACTTAGCTTTTCCATCAGGGAAGTGAGCCTGAAGAAAAAGACACCATATGATGGAGCCAGTGGAAAACAACAACAAAAAAAAGTCTGCATTTCTAAGTTTGAATACAAATGCCTGACTGTAAACTGAAATTGACTTGTAAGTGGAAAAAACAGAAAACCACAGAAAAAAATGACTTTGAAGAACTGAAAAAAGCAAAGAGAATTTTAATATGTTTGTATTAAAAATATCCCATTATTAATGAAACAAATATATGCAGTGTGAATGAAAAACACATGAATCTACTTCCAAGAATTATGCTAGAGCTATAGATATTTAAGCTTTAACATACTTTTCAAGTACAATAGCAGCTAAGCTTCAAAATTAATTGTTTGATCTCAGAAGCAGAGGCATGATCCCTAACATGGCGCCCAGCAGTGAATATTCCCTGCACATGGAGTCTGGAGCTGTGCATGGTTCTGCAACTCTTGCTTTGAGTATTTGCCCTGAACCATATAAACTAACCACAGTGGTTGTCACTCTACATGTGTGTTCCCTGCTGTTCCCAGAATCCCAGCGTGTGTTCCCAACACGTGCTCCCAGAATGTCCCAGCTGTATACTATCAGTTCTGCTCTGAATCCTTTGTAATACATCAGATAAAGCCTGTTTTCCCACCATGGAGGCATGGTAGATTGATGCTTTCGGTGAAAAAAGATGGAGATTGCTGCAGGTTTGAATGAGAATTCTTAGTTCTGGTGCCTGACTCAAAGCTATCATGGCTGTATCCTTAAAAGTGCAGGAAATTTAAGTGTCTTGTACTAAATATCATCTCAGACAAGTGCATTTCAGTTTCCTGTGAAAAGATGTCATGGATGCCTATTTTCAGAGAAGTAATTGAAGAGGGTAGAATTGAATTTGTAACACTGGTTTATGTCAAAGACTTGTGAAGAGCCAAGGTGTAAGAACACATTTCAATTCCAATATTTTAGAATAATTTCAGACCGAAATTAGTTGGTTTCCATAAAAAGAGATCTAATTTCGCTGGTTTGCTTTAGTACTAGAGTACATTTAGTGCTCTAGAGTTTGATATTGTTGATAGAGAAAGATAAGAAAACACAAGAATAATCTTGGTATAGAGAGGACCTTTCTTGTTTTCAAGAACTGTTTACAGGTTTACACCAAGTGGCATAAAAATCCCACCATAACTATGTACTCTCTAAATGTTTGTTGGGATACTGAGACAGTATTCTGTTAGCAGGGAAACTAGAAAAGATGGATATAAAAGGTAATTATCTTTGAATACTGTAAGAGACCACCAAGTGAGTGCATATAGCAGAAAAATGCTGAACAAAGCTCTACTGCCTTGGACTTAAAAGTAAAAGAATATCCAAACCATAAACCCCTATCTTTATATATCTATGTATATGCATTGAAATCAAGATACTTTTTCTCTCAAGAAACAAAATAAGTTGGTCTGTATTTCCTGATGTTTGTAATCAGCCATTCTTTCCAGTATGAGAAATGTGAATAGTGCATATAGAAGATAAACTTTTCCAATTTGAGCGTTTGAATATTTATTGAAGGGTAGAAAAAGGTTTTTCATTTGATAAACCTCTCTCAAGGTTCCTTTGTAAAAGGCTTCTCAGGTCTAAGATCATCGGGGTCCCAATGAGAGTGTAGCAAAGGTGGCTACAGTATTTCTGTGTCGTGTAGGAGACAGGGATTCATCTTCTGTTCACAGGAGGAAAGGAGCATCGGGTGTGCTGACCTGCAGCCTCCCTGGGGATTGCCTCCTCTGCCTTTATATCTTCTTGCCTCCCACCCTACTTTGCTCTGATGGAACATCTGTTTCTTCAGCAAAAAGCACTGTGAAGGCCCAGCATGGAGATAAAAAATGCGTCACAAACAAAAGGTGAAATTTTAGGGGAGAAAAGTCTTCCCATGCACCTCTGTGTAGAATGCCTTTCAGTACTCAATTTTGTCATAAGTAAACCAGAAAGGTAAACAACGGGTAAAGCCTTCCTTGTATGGAATTGTGTATCTGCTCTTCCTTGCAGAGACATGCAAAACAAAACAGGAAACACAGAGCTTCTTCCCAGTGGTAACTCCCGCCTTTTTATAGTTATCCCAGCATGTGTTCATGATATAGCACAGCTAGGGAGATATCTGGAATTTCTGGGATTTATTTCTAATCAAAGCTGTGCAGAGAGCTTAGTGAGCAAAGATGAGAAAAATTACATTGTCCAGTGAACAACAGAACGCTTGGAAGAGTATTCCCCAAGAAAGCTCATGCTGATGGAGCACGTTGCCCAGGCTGCTCCCCCCAGCTTGGCGTGCTTGTCATGTGGAGCTGTGAGGTTGGATCCCCCCACTACACTGCTCCATGGAGGGAAGAGCTGCTCCTGGTGTCCCAAAGCTGCGTTTGCCCTGCAGAGCTTGGGAGGGACCCAGCCTCTGCCCACACGTCCCTGCAGGGAGGGAGTTGCTGTGCCCTTCAGTGGCAGGTCAGGTTGTGTGCCTCGGTGGCTCCTCCAGGGCTGCTCAGGTTGGCTATCACTGCAGCATGTTTGGTCTTCCCATCCTTTATCCTATGCCCATTCTTACATTTTTGAATAAAGCAGTTTAATTTTGTCCTCCTTCTGCCTTCACTGCAGTTATTGCTCTGGCACTCGTCTCTCTGAACTCTCAAAGTTTGCATTAAGGGTGATCCCCCTGTGGCAGGGTTTCAGTTCCTTGACAGTTCAGTGTCAAGGGTGATTCATTCCAGGGGTTTTACCCAACTGGCTCCTTCCCAGAAAGATGACCTTCCCCATTTTAACAGTATTTGTTTCCTTACCTGTTGTTGCTCCACAATGCTGATGCTTCATTTTAACCACCGTTGGTATACCAGGGCTCACAGTGAGTGTCCACCTGTTAGGGAACAGCAGTAAATCCACAATTTTGAGGTTATGTCAAAACCTGTATCAACACTGCATAGAAATCTCAGTGTTATCTAGTTTAGTTTTTCCTGCTGAACAAGGATGTCTTTTGAATCTCCCAGCTAATCAGAATTTCCTACTTGCTTTCAGTGCTCTTCTTTCTTATTCCTGTCTACTATTTTCCTTTGTTTTCTCTGCCTTTAACTTCCAGCCATGGATCTATCCTGGCCTCATATTGTGCTCCAGAGATCAGACCTGTAGTGGATCTTTAGTTCCTTCCACCAAGGCACAACAGATCCAGGTTTTATGACTTAAAAGTGCATCCTAACTTCTGAAAGTTACTGGAGTAAACAGCACCTGCTGTTTTTTATGATGCAGGCGATGGGGATACACTTCTGTCTTGCCTACCATATTATTTCAAGGAACAAAACCTGTTTGATGTGGAAAAAGTGGGTGTTACTCTGCATTCCAACAGTTCAACACAAAAGCAGTTTCTTAATGCTGTTTACAATATTCACAGCCTTCCTGCATTTTAGGCTCTTGCCCTGCTCTGCTTAAGACTGCAACAGTTAACTCATTGACTACCGTGTTTTTTACCTCAGTAAAAATTTGACAGTTTAGCTGAAAAGTGTCTCTCTATTTGACTGTTTACTTGCCTGAAAGGTGTAGATTAATCCTTAAACATTTTCCTATTGTTCTTGTTCAAAATGTCATGATAAATACGTTTTTATTCACTGCCTGCCTTCACAGGTTGCACACATTTTTGTATGATTTCGAGAGACACATGAGAAACAATAATTTGGAAATTCATTACAATGCCAGAGTTTATACAGTCTCATTAAGCATTAATTGGTAGTTGATGGCTATTGCTATTTTTAACACCATTAGTTCATAGCAATGTAATTAGTGATGCTAAGTACAGGATCCACATTAATAGCATTACTAATTGTAAATCTGGAGATAGAAACACAAGATGACTGGTTAATTTCTAGGCAATATCTCATGATAATTGGTTATAGGACATTTGTGCTGAAGTAGAAAGGTAAATAATTTAAAATCTTTTGTTACAGTTTGCACTGTACTTTGCGATACTAATGCAGTCTATGTTGCACACATTTTAGTCTTGTGAAATACAATGCCATTAGCATCTCACAGCTTCTGCAGTTATTAATTTCCATGCTTCTCAACTCTTTTATGTATACTAGCAACTGTGAATTTAAAAAGGAGCAGGAGCAATAAACCAACAATTTTATGAACATTTTCCTGAAGAAACTTTGTTTTAACAAAGCAGTGTTGTATAGGCAGAAAAAAGAGGAGATTTTAAATAGATTTTTAACTATATAATGTTTAGAGGGAAGATGCTTACCAATGCTGTCTTTTTTGTTAATGAGATTTATATTAGCCAACAAAAAATTAGGCCTTGTTCTATGTATTAATAATACAGTGATTGCAATATTTAAATTCTGGTGATCTAGGTTTTAAGCAATTTTTGCTCTGGCAACTATGTGATCGGTCTTTAGGTGTAGAAGTTCTTGTGTGCAGATACCCAGGCTGCTTCTCTGCTTTGCAGTGTCTCTGTACATGCTCTCATGGAGCCCATATCCACAGTGTAACTGGGTACCTCCTAAATATTAAAAAATAAGTAACGAATCAGCATGATCTTTTCAGGTCCCAGCAAGTAGGAGTACATGTCTTGATTAGATCCTGAGTTATATAAATAGTATAAGAACTGATATTAGAGAGGGAAAGGATGTGTGTGAAAGCGAGGCTGAAAAAATTAATGATGCATCTTTACAGCCTTACTGAGACCTCATTGATTTCCATGGAAACCTTTTCATTGACTTCAGTGGGTCTCTTTAGTCTGATGCTAGAAAGGGTGGCTGACAGATAGTGAGGTGCATGCTCTGGTCTCGGTTCCATTGTGCTCCCAGCACTGCCTGCTGCTCAGCGAGGCTTTGCTTTCAGCGGGCTTTAACTGCTTCCTGATTGAGAGAGGCTTTAATTTGGAGCCATTTTCTTTGGTGAGGAAATGCTGATAGATGCTTCCTAAACCAATGCCTCTAAGGTGGTGCTGCTACCGTAAGTACAGACATGCTATAGGTAAACCAAGGAATTGAAACTACAGCGAAAAGGTTAAGCTGTCAAGCTCTATCCAAGCAGTTTTTCCCAGAAGTGTTTTTGCCCCTTCTGACAACATAGTGAAAACCAAGGAAAAAGACACAAAGTCAACCTCTGGAGTCTGTTTTTAACAAGATTCTTTCCCTTAGCTGAAAATAATTTGGTTTTTTGTGAATGGAACAAACATTCTGCATTTCTGGATTTGTTTCATACCTTTCCCACAGCTTTCCTTTCTTGTCTCACCTGATTTGGCAACTTACAACATGACGTTCTGAGAAGAGGAGAGAGGCCATTTCATGGTGATTTAGCAGCAGAATTTCTGTCTGGTCATTAGAAAAATTGTTTGCTTTCTCTGAGCAACATTATTTTTTGGAGAGAAAATTTTGAAAATAAGAATAGTGAAGTAAAGTTCTTCTGTAAGCAGAGACAATAGAAAATGCTTCATTAGAGTTCCTGCTGTTGATGAGAACAGTATTGGAACTCTGGAAATCACAGTTGTTCTTACTGTCACTTTTCTTTATCTGTTTGCTTGTTGCAACCTGTTTAAAAGGTGACTGTTACTGATGTCACATGTCAGGAATTATGGAAATAAATAACACCTTCCCTGTTTGTTTCTGAAATCCTCGTTTGATAGCAAACTTAGGGCAAGAAAGTTCTTTTTTCCTCAGGGAAACTGTTCCACACTTGTATTCCGAGAACCACCTATTTTCCTTAAATGTATTGCTTTGTAATTCCTTTCAGGCTGCAAAGCCTATTGATACTGGAAGGAGAGCTGGTTTCCCTTACTGATAATAAAAGGATTGTTAACTTTGCTTGTACTATGGTGATGGCAATTCCAGATGACTTTCAGACCTAGAGGGAATTAGCAGAAAATATTCTTTTCTTTGTAAAATGAAGGTTTGGATTTGGATATACAGACACAGAAAGGGGAAAACCATCAGTGCCATTGCCACAGGCCTTTATTGGTCTGAACTGTTTGTTCTCTGGCAGCCAGGCACTGAGGCACTTGGGAGCTGGGAAGGCCCCACAGTCTCATCCTATCGTGGATGGTGAGGGGTGTTATGTCCTGAGTGTGACAGTTGAACTCAGCTGTGTGGGACTGCAGCTGACTTCCCTCAGACTTATTTGGGTTCTAACATCTCTAGACAACAACATACGTAACTGATACACATAGAAAATTGTATAATACATGTTTTGCGTGTGTTTAGGATTTTTATGTAGAGCTTATTTACAGATATTGCAGATATTTCTGTAGCCCTTATTTATTTTTTTGTAATCTTTTTCTAGGTCTGTATTACAGGCAGTGAGACAAAAACTGAACCAGTCATCTAAATGTTTCCTTGCTGATCTCACTTGGAGTTATTGACTGCATGTGAAACTTCGCTTTATAGGCTACAATAGAAATGTCTATTTTTTGTCTAATATAGACCTGTTTGGTTTTTTTGGTGTAAAGGAAGGATCAGAATGGAAAGGTATCTTTTTTCCATGATTTAGAAAACCAGTTTGACAAACATACTGGTGAAGTTTCTTTTTCCTCTCCTTTTTGCTTTTCTGTTTTCTTCCATGTTTAGTTTTGCCTCCTTCCTTAGGAGAGAAGAATTTTAATGGGTTCTTACAAATTACTATTTGGAAAAACAAAACTATTCTTTGAGTTTAATGTTTTTATGAAAGGATAAGTTTAGATTGAACTCCCCCTCATTCCCTGCCATATCCCATGGGAAGGTTCGTGCGTGTGCTTGGGTTTGTACATGACAGTTCTAGTGCAGCAGGGAGGCAGAAGTGTTTCTGCAGAAATCAGGTGACAGTGGAGTTGTCTGCTCAGAGGTGCTGGCCCAAGGAAGTTCACTAGGCCTTGCTGAGCTCCAGGGTTTAGTAAATACTGAGGTGGCTGGCTATAAATATTAATGCACACAGCTGTAGGTGTCTAGAAAAAACATAGGCTTATATTTAAACTGCTCATTTTTTTTGATAGGTGTGTTAGATGCACGTTTAATCACTGTATCTGATTAAAAGACAGTTTTCCTTAAGTTGAATCATAAGTTGAATGATTATTTTAGCCTTTGCTTATAGGGAATAGCTGCACTCTCCAAATATAAATTGGTTTATGAGATTGGGTTTCTTTTGAGGAAAATAAAAGTTGGTGCAGATCCCTTTTATTTTTAGTGACCATCTTCAATTAAACAGGTGCTCAAACACGTTCCGCGTTTTTGAGGCAGGCAAGGAAGCCACCTGATTTGAGGCAGATCCATGTAGAAAGCCGAATATTTGTATTTTCTCAGGAAATTCTGCAGATTAATCCAATTTCTTTTAAAGACCAACCTCTCTTGCCTTTGCCCCGGTGCCGGCGGGCGCTCCCGGGTGCGCTGCCCGGCGGGGCCGGCAGGTGCCGCTGCAGGGCCGCAGTTGGGAGCGCAGCGAGCCCGAGCCTGCGTTCGAGGCCCCGCGGGCTGAAGCCCCGGAACTGCTGGAGGCCGGCGGGCAGCGCTGCTGCTCCCTGGGCTGTGGCAGCACGGGCTGCTTTGCTACTCGGGCCTTTATCACTTCAGGTTCCGCAGGCCCGTTCCTTCTCCGGTTATGGAGGCGGCTGTGCCCAGGACGGGGTGGCTCGTGAGGGCTCTGGTAGTGCCATGGCTCGTGTCTGAGGAGACCCAGCGGCAGTGCCTTGCACTGGCCCTCCCAGCCCTGCATTCCGATCTAGTGGTCACAGTGGTCCTGGAGGATATTCCGAGGAAAACTAGGGTGAGATGAATCCCTAGGTATGCAGTCTTTGAACACTTAACGTTGTATAAATTTCCTCTTTCGGGAAAATACCTACCTCGAACCTGGCTCTTCCAGGTAACCCAGATACGGGGTTAAATCACTCCGGAGATGCCTTAGTCTTCTTCAGAAAGAGCTGGAGCAACTTGGAGTGGAGAAGTGAACAGCTCTAATCGATAACTTCACACAGCCGAACCCAAGCGAGATAAATGCTCACCTTGGTAACCAGGTTGTCACGTCTGTGGACAGAGGCTCCTCCTTTGGTAGCTGCAGAGTTTCCTGCAGGACCCTGATCCACGGCCAGGCTTCCTAAACACTGTCAGGGTGGGTGCAAACAGCAGTTAATTGACTTGGGGATACATTTCTCAGAACACCGATATGAGTTTCTGCATTTTAATATTTCAACGTTACAAACCCATCTAGAGAGGTTTTGGTTTCTCATGACACTTGTAGTCTGATCCTAGTTCTTCAAGTAGTTCACCATGGGATTTTGAGTTATTCAAAGTTTTAGTACAGATTCCTAAGTGAACTCCGTTGCCTAATACTTAAGAAGCCTCTTGGATGTCCTGATGATGAATAACAAAATTGTAAATTGTTCTTTTTTAAAATTATTATTGTTATTGATTCTCTTACAGGGTATTACCTTAATGAACAATTATCATTATTTTGTGATGCTTATGCATTCTATGCATTTGCTTTATGTGCCAAAAGATAAAATAAATATTCAATTAGGAATGAGAACACTTAAGCAATGTTTTCTATTTCTAGCCTTAATGCCTTTTCTTCTACAGTAACTTTTGAATCTTATAACAAAGATAGCAACTTGATTCATACTCAAGCAGAGGTTACTGTGAAATGCTGTAGGAACCTAAATTGAAGACTAATCCTTTGAGGAAGTCTGGCTTGGTTTTAAAAAAACCTAAAAGCCTCACTGGCCTACAGCTGGTATTTTTTTTTGGGGGGGGGAGGGTGGGGCTAGGCTGTGGTGGTGGGATTTTTGTCTGTGTTTTTTTGGGGATGCAATATGGTGCTTTCCAAATAATGTTACCTCCACTATAGAGAATATTGTAACAGGAGTAAATTTGTATTTAAACATACATGTGCAGTAGTTATTGCCATCTAGTGTCCCCACACATTTATGGCATCAAGCACAGTCACATTAATGGGAACTGTCTTGCAGCTTTCATCCACTCTTCATTTTGCTTAAGCAACACTGATAAGATGCTTATGTTTATGTGGAATAGAAAAACTAATTTAAACAGAACATTGCTTCATTTTTTCAGTGAGTGAGACACTCATGGTGAAACAGTAATTTCAGACCAAAAGATACAAGCAATTCATATGAGTATCCAAATTCAAGATAATGTGGGCAAAGATGACAGATGGACAGGTTATATGTTTGAGAACTTAATCTGAAAATATATTATGGAAAATATATGCAAGAAGTACGGATACTTATCGAAGTAAATAATCCATAAGTGAATTAGTGAATTCTCTGAAGAGTTCCCAGGAGGGCTCTGCCATTAAATCAACTTTGAGAAGTCCAGTGGGATTAAGTGGTGAATTTTTTGGTGTACAGGAAAGAACTGTAAATGAGTTAATGATGGACTCTTTCAGTCCCCAGTTTCAGGAAGCATGCTTGTGCATAAGCATATGTGTTTTAATTATGGTGTTATTGTAAGACGCTATTTATATCTCAGTAGCACTTAGCACTTAGTCCCAGTGAAGACTTGAGCTCTCAAGCGTGGGGTGTGAGGTGGGAGTCAGGAGGCTGAGGGTGTTGCTAATGAATCTTGGTCCTTGTTTGAGCTGTCACCAGTTACTTCTGGAGCAGGGGAGGGGGAAGAATATGAACATAGTTTCCTGTTACTGATATAGATTTGGGTAGAAAGTAATGCAGTGGTTTTTTCCTGTGGCAAAGGAAGCTTGTGTTTAGGACTAATCTCCTGGATCCAAGCTTCAAACCAAACGGAAAAGTCAATGCAAACACTTCTTAGTTTTAATTAGTGTCAGACCCAAACTATCATGCAAATTTCAGTACTGCCTAAAAGATGTTTTAGTGAGTTGCATGTTCACTGACAAATTGAATTTGGGGAGACCTGTGTATAGCATTATGTCTTAAATTATTCACAGTTCTTGAAGTCTTTATCTTTAAAGCCTGCCCTCTGGTATAGTCTCCGTATGGCTCAATTCACAGCTCTACCTGAACAGCTGTTAATGAGACCTGTGGTAGTACTAGATGTATATATAGTAACATTTATGCTAAAAATGGCCATAGGAGAGATAACTTCTGTGGCTACATCAAAGATATTATGTGCCTCCTCTTTTCCTTATAAATCTCTTTATGATTTCTGTCTAGGTTTTTATTGTATTTTATTATATAATTAAATTTTTCAGGAGAGCTTAGCTGGTATCCAGATAATAGAGCAAGAACTTATTTTGTTGCAACTCCTAAGGTTTTTTTTAAGGAATATTGTTTTCTACCACATGGAGTCTTTCTGTGATGGCCTTTTCTTACACTTTTGCATCTTCTCTTTTTCTTTGTTTTCCTCATCTTTTATTTTCATTTCTTTTCCTCTAAAAGAATCTGTTTCTCCTGGTAGGCTGGTATCCATCCTAATAGAGGTATCCCTGAGAGTTAGCTCATCTTTTGTGAGATTTTTGGTCATAGTTGTTTGTTGAGTTTTGGACTGTCAGTTCTTGTAGATAAGAAAGCCTTTTAGTGCAGTCTTAAGAAGCAGCTCTTCCTACTCTGAAGCTCAGCGCAGTCAGTGTCCAACGGCTTGTTTAAATTGTGTCTGTGTGTCTGTTTACGGCTTTCATCGATAAATTTTCCCACTGCAGATCTAGTGGAGTGCCAGACTAAAAAATGAGGCCTGTGCATCATATCTGTAAGTGTTCTTTGGCTTGTGGAACAAGCTTGGAGGTATGAACACAAGGGCAGCTGGGGCTTGCAGCCTGCAAATGGGCTGTGCTCGTACACCGTGGATGTCAGCAGCTGGAGGCACGGTTTTCCTGAAACAGGCAATGGACACATGAAGGTGGGAGATACATCAGCTTTTTTTCCCAGCTTCCCTGGCCTGATTAGCTTAGGTTCAATGTTGTTGTCACTCATCCTTCCTTCTGAGCCCTTCACCACCATGGCCATAGGTTGTTTACATCTTCATTCATTCTGTCCCACAAGTCTTGTGCCAGCCTCCTCTAACAAGGGCTGATCTGTGATGATGTCAGTGTGAGAAAATGTCATGCATTCGTAGTTTCTGACAGCACAGTGACCTGCCAAAGGTGGCTATTTATGTGACCCTAAAAAGGGCCTGGGCTGAAAGTCATCCTGGGAGAATCTGAAATCCTTGTGCTGTGCTGCAGGTCAAGTTTTAACTTTTCCAAAGCTCATAATCATCCGTTAGGAGCACTAACAGGTTTTCACCCAGAGCAGGATTACATGCATTGTTCAGGATGGAGAAAGGCTCTTGGCTTATTTTGATGCATCGCAGCTGCTTCTTTGGGTCCTTTTTTCTGTAAGCCTGACTGTAGGCATGTAGTAAAAATAAATCCCCTTTTTGCCACACCTAATGAAATAAGCACATGTGGTATAGGTGCTTTGTGGTATAGGTCGATGAAACTATAGCCTTTAAAATGACAAGGTCTTGACACATCTCCATTAATGGAAGGCTTGATTCTGTTTTCTTCCTGCATAAAGAAACACTAGTTATTTCCTTACAAATAATGAACATGGATTTCCAGTACTGCTTTTGAGGTAGGTCATAAGCTAAACTGAGATAGAAACAAAATTCCTTGTTTCTATCTCTTCCGAATTCCTACTCAAGCACATCCTACTCAGCCATCCTACTCAAGTGCTTTAGCATCCCCTGTGCAATGCTCCTTGACATCCTAATTTCTGAAGTTCCATAGCGACGATAACATGTTGAAACATTTCTAATAGTATGGTAGGTACTGGGCTATCTCAGTATTCTGGCTCTTGCAACCAATGGAAAAAAAAACCCAAACACCAAAACCCAAAGCAAAACCACAGTGATAAATACACCAATATTGTAAAGGGTGTATTTTTGTCAACAATAAGAAGCATTAATTTTTGTTTGAGGATTTTTTTGCCTCTCAAGAGCTAATTCTGCAGTGCTTAGCAGTTTCTCAGGCTGTTGATTTCAGAAAGTTAAGGGCACTTATGGTACCTCAAAGTTAGTAGAATAGTTAACAGAACAAATTAATTTGGAGGCAAATCTATACTTGTCTACTAAGCATCACATACCTATTTACATGGCATGAAACACTCTGGTTTGAGTTACTGTCTCATTTTTTGGTAAGATCGGGTGTTAAGGCATACAAATATTTCCTTAAGAAATAGGCTTTTAAAAAATAGTAAAAATAGATAACTTTAAATATTCAAGCCATCATTCCTAGACAGTTGCAACATATCAAGTGAAAAATAAACTGCCCGTTTTGTGTACATTTGCCTGCACATATTTTGTTAAGATGGGAATAAATTCCTTCGTGTATATACCAGTGTCTTCTGTTTTCCTGCAGCAAGTACTTTCTTTGATTGATGTACTTGGAAGCGATCCTTATCCTCATTCATTTTAATTGAGAGTAATGAATTTAGAGCTTTTATATGCACAGATTGGCTCCATTCCATTTCTAACTTTTTCCTCACCTTTGCTAGGAGCACAGCCTGCTCAGGGCTGCATTGGAAGAGGTTCAGAACTTAGTGCAGTGTTCCTGGAGAGGACAGTATCCTGTGAGGAGTAGCCATCTGTTTATAGACAGGCTGATATTTCCTAACAGCTATGATTTTTGTAGGCAGGTTCTTCCTCCCCACCACTATCACTGAGGAATTGCTAATCAGGAAACAAGCTTCTTCCCTTCCCTCATTTGCTGAAGATAGAGCACAGTGTCCACAACAGTGGTTTGAGTTGTTTTGCATTCAGTGTGCTAATGGCATTTGGGGAAAACTTTAGAGTGGAAGAAAAACTTGTTTTTCTGCTGGTTATGTCCTTTAAAGTGGATGCTCTTGGCATGAAAGAGAACTGCTAGACTGTGGTCACTTACAAATATGGAAACACTGAAATTGTCTAAGGTTAGAAGTATTTTAATTTCACATTTCCTTATGTTCACTCAGATTTCTTATTTGCAAGAGCCTTAGAAATAAGGGATGTAATTTTCCTGCTCCTTTCCAATTTTGAAGGTTACTCTAAAATGAACACCAAACCCCCAGGTGTTTATCTTTCTTAGTTCTATGGAAACTTTCCATTTTAGTGTACTCCTGCTATGGGAGAAGTCCCACTGCCATTTTATATTCACAAGCCATGTGGCTGTTTGCACACTGATGATGTAATGGCTTTTTACCTATGGAGAATGTGAGGCAGCATAGGGATAAATTGGCAAGCACGGGCAGTACTGTGTTTGCAAGGAGCTGCCAAGCTCTTCCTGCCCTAGTGATCATCAGCAAGGGAATCGCTCCTTTTTGGCACACTTCATCAAGTGTGAAGTAATCAGTACAGTTATTGGCATCAGTCAATTGGTGTGGCTGTGCTGATTTATCCCAACTGAAGGTCACTTTGTTTCTGAAATGTGCAAAAATAAGGTGATGAGTAGAAGTCCCCTCTGCTTTAAAAATTGTTTATGTCTTAACTCATTGTCTGGAAAGGGTGACGTGGGGATAGAGTTGGTTGTGGTGAATGTCTGTTGCAGTGCCATGGACTTGCAGAAGACATACTGTGGTATGGAGAGTGCCTTCAGGGCAAGTGCCTCTGCTTGTCCCTGTTTCAGCCAGGGTCTTGGTTGGTTTTGGAAAGCTTTTGCCCTTAAAAGAAATGTAGTGATTGTGCCTGATCATAGGTATTTGGGAATGGTTTTCCTGTGTGCCCCTACACTGCACCTCTAGCAGAAATGTGGGCTACTTGCCAGTCATCCCTCCGTCATGGTGAGACAAAATGGGATCCAGCCTTCCTTCCTGGAGCTGGATTAGCACTGGCATGCTATCAGTACTAATGAATTGTTTTGTCAGTAATGGTATCAGGAGTGATTCAGAGAATATAGAAGAAGTAGCTCTTTTGAGTAGGAAGGTATTTTTACAGAGTTTGTTTTCTGATCTTAACAGCACCTAAATGCTGGGTGAAGTCCAGCAGCTGTGATAAGGCTGAATTGTTTATTTAGTCCCAGAAGCAGCATTGTCAAACCATTTATCATTATCCTTTAAAAACCTGGACAGTTCTTTGAGTCTTTATCAATACCCCTACTATTATTATTAAATCACGTGTGGTTTCCTCATACCACATGGGACCACTCACACAGAAAGGTTGCTGGTGTTACTTCTTTAAATTCCTAGATTGCATAAAAAGCAGAAGAGAGTTTGCTTCCATCCTGCAATATCTTCTGCACACTGCTGGTTTTCATACTCAAATTCACAGTTAGCTGTAGGGCTGATTGTCTCCTTTGCCTCCATGGGGGAAGGGAGATGTTTTGTTGCTGAGGCACAATACCTCCCACGCTTACTCTTGGGTTCCTGCCGGTTAAGCACACACCCCATGTTCCTGGCTCTGCCTTGAGGTACAATCTATCTCCAAATTAGTAGGAAAAAAACCCCTGAATTTGAGCAAAGTACAATCAAGCCTCTTAGAAATTAGTTAAACACCTAGAAGGGTGTATTTAAAAGCAAACTTTCTGCAATCAACAAAGTACAGCTTTCATCATGTGTTCCTGGTCAGAGACTTCCTTTCCTCTTGATGGCAATTTAGTTTTTTTTCTGGGCAAGCTATCTCACTTGAGTTTCCCTCCTGTAAGTCTGTGCTTCAGTTGTGCTTTGATTTTGTTTACCCTGTCAAAGCTTACTGGCTTTTGTACGTAGCTGCCATTCAGCTAGTTCAGGTTTTGCAAATGCATATATGCAATGTTACATGCAATGTACAAATACATTCTTCAAAGAAGATGTCAAAACAAGTTTCAGCTCGTTTTCAGCAGTATCTAATTATAGATACATAATTAATGAGTCTGACATTTATCTTTCTTAACACAAAAGACCATAGTTACAAATAAAAGCATTTCCTACAGTACATTTAATTGCTCAAGCATTAGTTGAAGAGAAATGAGAATTTAGAGCATGGTATATTCTGAGGAAAGAGAAGTATTTCTTGGCAAATAAAATATAGGCTGTTACTGTGGTTGCTTACAACTGTTACACCTTGATACCACAGAAGGAATTTCTAATATCCACTTACTAAAAATAAATGGTAAATCTCCCATAGAAAGGGTAAAAATTTCATTAATGTAAAGATATCTTTCTCAGAAAGCATCTAGGTACTATGTCCACAGCTGTTCTAGATGCAAAAGGTGGTACTTTCTTGTTTACTCAGTGCATTTGACATCAGGTATAAACAATGTCAGTCTTTTTGTTGGTATTGAAGAGTATCCATTTATGCATTCCTTTATAACGTTTCACATACTCAAAGCAACATATTACTCTAGTTATTAAAAAAGCTAATGGTATAGGGCAAATTCCTCATCTTTATTGCCCATTTGCATGAAAGAATGGCCGTATTATGTGCCAATACACTTCACCTACTTCAAGAGGTGAGTACTACTTCCCATATTTCTTACAGTGAAAGCCATTTCTTTTGGGACAGTAGGATTCTCCAAAGTCTTTCAAGTGTATTTCTGGATATGATTTTGACTTTCTTTCCTGGGAAATTAATCACAAGTAAAAACCACAGTCAGCATTTTGTCTTATAGCAGTGCCTGGTCTCTGATCAGACAAATAGAGAGAGATATTTTGTGATTTACAAAAAGGATGAATCAGTATGTCTATGGATCCTTATGTTTTCTATATATGTTTCTTTTCTTAAATACAAGCTGGTGTACATAAGTAACACAATATCTGCATTTTTTTAATTCTATGAGGAAGAGTAGGCAATAATGAACTGAGTAATATTTCAGTTGCTTAATCTTTGAAGCTGATACTTCAGTGAAGTGCATTGGAGCTGGGGAGAGAAGTGAGTTCATATTTTTCTCTGCTATTGTCTAGGCAAGGACATTTTCCCAAAATGAAATGGTCACAGCTTATGGGGCAATGGATATATCTTAATGCTTTTGCTCACAGGAATCTAATTGTCCTTATTCCCTAGTACTACTTGAGTGAGTCACAGGAAAAGCAGCTGGTCAACATTATTTGTCCTTTTGCAGTGACAGTGTGAAAGTTCAAGGTTCTCTATTCCATACTTGGTTAATTTAACTTAGTTTTTAAAATTGCTCTTCACATTCAAATATAGTACTAAATAAGTGTGTTATCTTTTTGCATGTTGGAATGACAATGTATGTTTTGGTTAGACTTAGAAACTTTGGTTGTATAAATTTGTAACTCACATTTGTAAGTGATCCATAGCTTGTAGTAATGGACATTTAAATCCAGCTATATAAAAATGATACTGGGAGCAGGTTCTTGAGGATGTTTTCTTCTGTGAAAGTGGAGTGAAAAATGACTGTCATAGGTTATAGTGTAAGATGGATCCCCAAAAAAGTATTCTTTTACCATTTTCATCAACTGCTGAGGCCAGGTGGGGTGGTGCTCCCTGCCTGTTCCTCCCCCTCCTATTCCTTCTCCCTGCCTCCTCCTCCTGGCTTATCTCCTGTGAATGGCCCATTAAGGCCTTGCCCTATGACTCACCATCCCATTGTGAGATGCTCCGCCCAGGGGGGAGGAGCCNCTCAGCATCCAGAAGAAACTATCTGTTCTTCACAGCAGAGCATGTATGATGACAGTATTTATGTGAGATAACACTTAGCTGAAGTGACACAGAAACTTATTCAGCAAGTATTTTGTCCTCTGTGTGTGTGTGTGTTTGCATGTTCCAGGTATATGGGCCTGAAGCTGTTTAAACAACATGAAAAGTGGTCTTTTATATTGCAATGGTATGCTAAGTTCTGAGCATCCTTGAGGGCCCATTTGGGAACCTTTTGGGAGCATGTCCTTGCCCTGAAGAGCTGGCAATCTGAGCAGTTATAACAGTTTACAGGAAGAAAAAAAGAAAAATGCAAAATTGAAACAACTTTCCTGATTCTGAGTGTGGATTGGCACAGTAACACACCTTCCCTGAACTGTTGTCTAAGGAGAAGGGTCTAGACTCTCTCTCTTCATCTTGGCTTCCCATCTGTAGCTCAGGTTTTAGTGTCCTGTTTCTTCAGCTGCTCCTAAAAATTAAGCCCAAAAAATGTTGTGGCACGAAGGAATGTACATATGGCAGTCTGGAAGGGGCTCTGGAAAAGGAAACCAAGCAAAAATCTTCAGATTGGACTTCAGTCTCTCCAGCTGACTCTGTGAGTCATCAGGAAAATAACAGGCGCAAATTCTGTTCCCCTCATCATCACCTCTGCAGGTTGCTCCAGGTTTGGTTTCAAGCTTTTTGGTGTTTTCCCTGTCATCTTTTCTTACTATGATACATCTAGTTTTCTTTTTAAGAGCTGCTATAAAGAAAAAAAAATATTATCCATTTACTTTTAGCTGTAGGAATTATGGTATGGTTTGGTTTGGCTTGCTTGCAAGTGCAGATTTCCAGCTCTTCCTACAAGATGGCATTTTAGGTTTTACTAAGTCTTTATCTATCTTTCCTTTCAGTTGTAGGTGGCTCCCTCTTTCTTTTTGATTTTGGATGAAGGCTTAGTTAAATGCCTATTTAAGAACTGATGAGTAATTTAAAGGATTTAGGGGAACATTCTGTGCTATTATATGCAAATACATGCCATGCATGGCTCCCTGTGTTATTAACCTGGCAGTCATTTCATGCATGACTCCCCATCTTATTAAGCTAGCAGTATGGAATATTTGATTTACTAAACTGCTATGAACTACTTAGTGTGCTAATACAGGAATATAACTTTTCAATTTCTGTGGAATAACTATCTTTGGGACAGATTCAGGAATACAACAACATTATTTTGACAGCTGTGCTCAGTTTCTAAGGTCTATTTTAGTAAGCTTCACAGAACTGGTGGAGAAGTACCTGTGATTTGAATAAGCCATACAATGACTGTAAATGAAAGCCATCAGATTAATTAGGGCCCTTCAGAATTCTGCAGGCATATTGGAAGCCCAGGTCTGTGGTGTACCCTTAAGTGTTCAGTGTGCAGAGCTTGTGGGGGTTAACCTACAGGTGTGTGCAGTTCTGAATCTAAAACTCTTCTCCAGCATTTTGAAAACTGCTTATATCCAGACTCTTCCTATTTTCTGCGCTTTTGTTTCCATAGCAGCATTCACTGGCCATGGGATTTACTGGGGATGTTGGGGGAAGGAATGTATAGTTGTTGACTTGGTTCAATGCCAAATGGAGTAGGAATTATATATGCAGGATGTTGGATTCTTCCTTTAGTGTCCATTTCAGCTGGCATCTAATGTCATCCAGATAATTGCAAGCCACTCTGCCATCATTCAGCCAGCTGCATAAAACAAAACAAAGAGAAATTCAGGATTAAAAGGAAGGAATAGCATTTTAAAAGGCTTTTAAATGTTGTTTTCTCTCTTTCTCAATCAGTAATACTTAAAAGCCTTTAATTTACCCCACCCCTTATGCCCCTTCAGCGACATACACATACACTCACATTTGTATGACTTTGAGTGCGGCTGGCTTGATGATAATATGCGAGCACTGAGCTGCCCAAGAAAATGCCACAAGCAAGAAATGAGGTCAGATAATGACATCCAAAACCAGAGCAGAGGGAATCATTCAGCATCCTCTGGTAGTTTGATTGCGGCTAAGACTGTGAATCAGCTCCACTTTTATACCTCCTTTATATTGAAAGTTCTCTTAGTACTCTGTGTGTGTGCTTTGGATTTGGAGCAGGCATCTGAATCACAAATGCAGCGTAATGCCATACATACAGTATGGGTCATCAGAGGCTTATTTACCTCGAAGGATGGTGATTTCAGAGGGCTATGTAAGTCTCCCTTGAAATGTGCCTGTGCTCTGTGGTACTTTCAGCATTGGCACAAGCTGAGAATATGCATTCGAGGGGGAGATGTGTGGAAAGTGAGCCTGTTACATGTGGAGGAAGGAGAGTATGGAAGCACTGCTAGGACTGGCTGGGGAAGCGTGTGCACACAGCTGCCTTGTGCAGGGAGAGTTGCAGAGTGTGTATATGAGTCAGGGGATGTGCAGATGATTCGGCTTAGCAGAACATAGAGAAAATATAGGCTCATTAGTGGGTCCCATTCAGCACATTCAGTACCCTGCTCAGCAGAGACCATGAGAGCCTGGGAAACCAGCTCTGGATAGGCTGAGATGAGGAAGACTGGGCAAAACACACTTGGTGTGGCCAAGAGGCCAAGGGCAGATTGAGAAGTGGTTCAACTTCCTCCCATTTGGAAAAAAAATCTCAAATTTTGGCAGCAAATTGAGTAAGTGCCATGTGTGAAGTAGGTCTGTCAAAGGACAGTCAGTAGTCCTAAATGTAATAAATCTGTATGCATTTTTGAATAAGATCATTATGTCTTATTAACTTTTTGTAGAATCTAGTTATCTCCTGTCCTTTATTACACTCATCAATTTTTCTTTCTGCGTTAATTTTTTCCTGTTTTTATAGATGCCTGCCTGCCTTCTCACCTACCCTCCCTTCCTCTTGAGAGCAAAACTGATTTCTCATTTGCTTCAAAGGATCAATATCTTTTTTTTCCTTTTGTTTGCTATGGTGGCAAGTTATCTCTTCTTACAAGAACTCTTCTTCAAAGCTGGACTCTGCTTACCTTGCTGATCTCTTCTGCTCGCTTTTATTGCCATTTGGATGATTAGATCTCTGGTTTGTAAATCCTTCTCACTTCTCTCTGTGCAGCAGAGAGTCCCTCGTTTATTCCTGTTATTGGCTGACCCTAGCCATGAGATGAAATAACCTCTGCAAGAGAAGTGGGCACCCAGACTATGAGAGATTTTTAGTTAGCCATTTTTGATTGAGCTAAGCCTCTTAATTCACCAGAAGAGAGTTTGTCTAAGTGTTTTGGAATCATTCCGTTCATAAGGAAGAAAATGAATGGTCCTGAGTAAAACGGGGTTGCTACTTAGTCTTTGTTGGTCAGCTCTACACCCAGATATTGATTATTCAAGAAAACCCACACTGACTGTATAAACTAGGAAAAAAGTCATCTAATTTACCTCTATACACAGGTAGGTCAAGTCCTGCCAAGTGTTGTCAGTAATTATCAAGGCAAAGTCAATCACAATAAATGGATTCTGTTCATTTATCTGAGCAAATAAAATGATACAAAACTACCATTGCAGGTAGAATTCCTGTGCAAAAAATACAGTCAAGTGTCTCATTTGATAGCCTGATTTTTTTGCTGTGGGTAACTGAGGTGAAGAACAAAGTAGCTGAAGGTGACTAATACCCCTGACTATAGGCACTACTTAGGAGTCAGGAACACAATATATGATGGAGTGATTGTGGATGAGCAGAACAACAGAGAATAAGTGTGGAAAGCCTTAATGGCAAGTATCATAAATGCTTCTAGCACTGAACATATCCCCAACAACTGCAGTTTTACAGTGATGCTTTCTTCTTATTTTTTCTTTCCTGTTTCTGTGTGAGTAACTTACCCACACTTACTGGCTACTGTGTTAACTGAGATGACACAGAGCAGGTTCAGTCAGAAAACTTCTAATGGTGGGGCTGCTAATTCATCCCAGTAGTTCATGCAAATAGTTCAATTTGACAAATTTCTTTCTGGAAACATGTAAAGTTTCAGCCTGGTTTCCTGCTGGTTCACCCATGCAGCTCCCTGGAAGCATGCCAGCTACAAAGTGAGATGCACAGGATGTGGACGTTGTTTGGCTATTCTGCCAGGTGGGCTACCTTGGGTCTGGGGCTCCCAGATTTCCAGGCTGCTGCCTGCGAGCCAGGGCAGGTGGGTAGCCAAAGGTATGAGACAGCCCACCAGGCAGCCTGGGATGGAGCTGCAGTCACCTCCCCTTTTGGAGAGTATTTCTGAATTGATGAGCAGAATAAGTTTATCTCAGGAGCAGTAAAATTCTCTTTGAATACATTCTCCTTTCCTGCTTTAAAAGTGGATGAGACAAGGGCAAGAAAACATACTGAAAGACAAAGAAGGAAGCATTACACCTTTCAATTAATGTATCTTTCGTCTACGTGTTACCAAAATTAAAGCTGAAGAAGCATTTTTGAACAGAGCTGTGAAGCTCAGTCTCATTGTACAGAATTTTGGCCCAGAAGCCAAAGGCAAGTAAGATGAAGCTAAGGGTTTTTTCACTTGTGAGAAGATTGCATGGCTTCAGTTAAATGTGTCCCTTTCAACCAGGTCAGTTAATCCAGAGGAAGAATTGTGCTAAACATATTTTAATAGGTTTAAACCCTAATTTTGCCAACTCAAATCAAAGGGACTGGGATGGCAAGCCATCCAGTCTGAAACACAGAAATGTCTTCCTGGGAAGCCTCCCGCTGGCTCGTCGATTATCCGGTATGCAGTGGCCAGCCATCACCATTAGCAAGCAGCTGTCACACCCTTTGGCTGAACTGCGGCTGCTGCTGGCCATCCAGTGCAGTACACAGCTTGCTGTTTTATTCGCTTGCTTGCATTTACTAGGTTTTGTGGACTGAATTATTCATATGGTAGCAATTGTCAAATGATCTCTGGGCCAGAGAAACTCATTTTCTTGCAGGACGCAACCTGATGTGGCAGTGAGCTGTTATGTACCACACCAGAATTAGCAGCTGCTGCTTTTTAGAGAGGCACTGCTTTGCTGATGTACCACTAGAAAGGCGGCTGCCAAGAGATGGCCCTGAATGTTTCAGAGGCAGCTGTTTGCCTGGAGAAGGTGCTGACAGTGGTTTGCAGATACCAACCAAAGCTGATAACAAAAGCAGAACCATGCCAAATGAATGAGGAGATGGAGACTGTCTTAATTCTGAGTTTTGTAGCAGATTTGGCCTGTACTTTCCCATTTTCCTCTTTTCTGCTTATATGTACCACCAGTACTGGACAAAGGTTACAGGTATGTAAGGATGGATTCCTCTTGTTGAGACCAGATGTGATTGGGCACAACTGCAGTTTCCTCCTAACAGCAAAACACACAGTAGTCTAGAGCCTGCCCTTCACCTCAATTAGTGGTTGCTTTGCAAGTAATTAGAGAAGCTGTGACTATGGGAATGCAGATCCTGTTGTTGAGGAAGCCCTGCCTACTGTGCACAATAAAATATTCATGTGTACCAACACTGTCCACATATCACTGGAGACATGAAAATATTCAAAATCATATTCCTTTAACTTCTGCAGAATTGCTGCTGCATTTCCCCTTCTCTTCCCTTCCCTACCACCACAGACTTTCTTAGAGCTTTCTAAAACTGTGTCCAAGTAAAAGGTAGATTTTGCTCTGAAGCCAGTACTCTCAACTTTCTATATTCAGACTTGGGGACCCAGTCATGCTCAAAATTGAAGTCAAGCTCCTGTTCATAGCAGGAAAACTTGGCCCCTTGGTTGTGGAGGCTTTACAGGCTGGAGAAAAGCTTCAGGGCCTGTAGATTCTGATAGTCTGATCTGTCCTCAGGAGGCCTACAGGAGAAACCCAGAGCAGAGCTGGAATTTGCATTTGGGATCTAACATAAGAGGAATGGTTCACCTAAACTGTGATATATGTACCCTATCATTATTCCTGTAGAAAAAAACTCAGTGATACTGGATGGTCTCTTTAATCTAGCAGAGAAAGGCATAATGGAACTATGCTGCTAGAAACTGAAGGCAGGCATAATTGCTTTATACAGTGAGAGTAATTAATCACTGATACTCAAGGAGGTTAAGATCCTCTATCACTTGTAATCAGGGTGGAATGTCTTTCTATACCTCAGCCACAAGGAAGGGGCTTGAGATATAACTCATTGTACTATATATCTTTAGTCTGTGCTCTGCCAGAAGCCCTGAACAACATGGTTCCTACTGAACGAGGAATCTGTGAATAACTGCTCCTAAGTTTTGCTTTTTTTCTTCACTAGTGATTATTTTGAAAGTAAAATGGGAGTGAAATCCTACAGCTGAGTTTGACATCACAGATGAGATTTTAGTCTGTTAAAACTCCTACAATTTCTTTCTTTTAAAAAAAATTTGGTTAATTGCAGTATTCTTAAAAAATGAGATTTATCTTTTCTCCAAGGAAACACCTTCCAGACTTCTGAGCCCGTGTTACACATAATGGAGTAAGCAGGCACAAGCCAGATGACAAAAACACACTCCACAACATTCCCTCTCTCTCATTCATGAAGCACTATTTGCAGGTAATGTAATCTAAAACAAGCGTAATGGTTTAGGTGCTGTTGCATTACATTCCTTATGATCAGAAGAAACCATAAGCAACAATTCTGCTTTTACTTCTACTGTAATAATAAACAGTAAAACCTAGCAATTCCATTTAAAATAGCTTTAAGTGGCACTACAGATCAGACCAGTGAAGAATTGTTTGCCTTACAGATTATGAACTCGTGAAGGATTTCTTGATTATCCCTTTTCTTGGTAATATCATATAATTAACTTAGCAACATTCTGAGTTTTAATAAAGATTTGTGTATTACTGAATTACACAAACAAGTTTCATTTTTCCAGGTCCGCATGTAGGAGAAGTGTTAGCAAAAATAAATATTCTAATCACTTTTGTCAAAACAAATTGCTAACAATGTCTTTACTATTCTGCATGTGAGAGCTACTTGTAACGTTCATTAATCTAACAGTTTATGATTTTGATTTCCAGATGGAATGATTAGCATTTCTAAGCTTTTTATATTCAAACTGCAAAAATAAGCCTTTTTCAGGGGTCACTGAAGGCAAATCATTTAAGTCTAACACTTTGTCCAGTTAAACGTGGTGGTTCCTAAGTTATTAATTTAACACGTTTTTTCTGATGCCTTTGTTTTGAATATGATTTTTAAAAATTAATTATCATATGAAACAGTGAAGTCAACTGTTATTATCTCAAATAGCTACAAAGGTCACTTCTACAATTTTGATATTTTCTTTTGTTTTCCTACATCCCTTTGTGATCAAGAATACCACACCTCACCATACTGCAAAACTAGAATCATAGAATCTGTGATTGGGAAAAAAATTAATTTTTCTTGATTTTGTGTGTGAACGGAGCATCAACATATTATGACTGATCCCAAAATGACATCATTTTTATCAGATTCAAGTGTAGAGAGAAGTGGGTGAAGCTGACTCTACACATTTATATTAAAGTTGTGAGTATTAAACAGGTCTAGTGGGTATCTCCTGGGACACCTGGTAGAAACTTACCTTAGCTTCGTTCTTTTTAGCCTAATTCTCATATATATTTTCCTTCAAGTAATCTGCCAGAGGGACTGGTAACACCTCTGTGAGGTATCTTGCTCTGCAAAATTCTAGTGGCTTCCCTTTCTCCTATAAATAATATCAAGTTGTTCCTTTGGTTGGAAAAGCTGAGGTCTTTTAGCCACCTATACGCAAAACCACTTGATTATTTTTTGTTATTTCAAAAATTTTAAATTCCCAGTCTTATTCTGTCTATAGAACTGGATGGTGATGCTGGCGACCACATGCCTATTACCATGTCAGTTGTCCAAGAAAAGAAATTCCTTACTCACCCTAAATGATTCCCTTGAAGAGGGAGTTGGGCTTGAAACACCCTTGAGATACCAGCCAGTGTCTATTCTGCCACAAGAGATTTGTTTCTCTGGGATCTGCAGCAGTTTTCTCTAGTTTAAACTGAATTTAAGTGCTTCAAACTAAGTGACATATTATTACATCAAATCTGACACAAACACTAAACTGTTGCATCCTAACTAAAGCTGCAAATGCTGTTGAACAAGACTGTAAAATCCAGATACTTTGGTATTTTGGCAGCCTGAACAGCACTTTTTGATGTTGGTTGTAGCCTGGGGATTGACAACAAACCATTCCAGGCAAAATGCCGAGTGATGTTGCCGGGGCAGTGGGAATGGAAACCTTTCCCCTTTTGGGAGTCAGCAATAAATTTAGAAGCAAAGTTGCAGCAAGTGGTCAATTTCACAACTGGAATGCTACGACAATACACTGTTGAAAGGGATGTAGCATTTTATTTTCCCTCTACAAAAGAGTTAGCCCTTTTCAAGATGGTAAAAAGTATGAAATTTACACAGCCCTTTGGATGCCCTGTAGTTTCCAAAGGAAGGATGCTGGCTTGGTGGCTCAAGAGAAAGACTGAGCAGGAGGAGAGTGTGCTGCTGCAGGTTTTATGCAAAATTTTGAGTATCTGTGCCTTTCTTTTCCCACATTTTTAAGTGCATTTAACTCCATTTTTATAGAAATCTAAGATTTCAGCGAGTTCATGTCAGAAAAGTGCTTATAGTCTTTGCTAGATGGTTGAAAAACAGCTGGAAGTACCTGAAAGCTTTTGAACATGGACTGAGTAATGCTCCAAGGGACATAATGTAAAGAAGAAATGCAACAAGATAATGAGCTGCTAAGTTAAGAATGTGATTACTAGCTGTTATGGATTAATAAATATTCCCTGCCTATGAGTGGACTTGTAGGCAGTTTTAAATTTCTGCAGCAGAGAATCTGATCCCAGATCTTCACAATTTCTAAGTTCTGCATAAATGGAATAGTCAAATAGGCTGCTAAAACAGTGAAATGAATCTGGGAAGGAAGAATTTTTTCCCTTAAGTCTTCAGAAGGGCATGGCAGCAATCACTGTTTTGTTCACATGGGTAAAATTCTGGCATAACTTTATTGATTTAAGTGGATCTGTGCATGATAAGCACAGAAAGCTCAGAATCCATTCCAGCATGCTGTAGGCTGAAGGCTTACATTTGCAAAACTATCCCGCAGGCACAGATAACTGATCAGTTCATATTTTGCTTTGCACAAATTTTATTACTTAATTTTTATGTGCTTTCTCTTCCTCTTTATTGACTTTAATTAAGTTTTCCTTAGGGTTTGCATGCCTGGCAAACTTTGACTACTTAAACAAGTAATCCTGTTTACTCATCACATTATCTCAGCTCCGCTTTTCGGCTGAAGTGTATACTTTCTTAAATTCTCTTGGATCTATTGCTGTTCAGTATTATAATGATATACTAAGAACTTCTCTTGTAAAAATGAGGCAGCAGCTTTGCATGGCCGATTTGAAGAATGACATTTAAGATTTTATAGCTATGAAAGGAGTATCTTTGGAGGGGAAACTTTGTAAATGGTGTAACACTGTCTCCCCTCAGGCTTTGCTTGAAAATTTTCTGTTTTTAAAGCATGGAGTGGGTCACTCATATTTTAAGTTGCATAAGATGTGTAGTTCTACATCCAAGCAGTGAAACAGCTAATGCAGCTAGTGTTTTAAATTTAATTTATGTCATTTAATGCTTTATGATATAGGCATAATTTTGGAAATTTTTTTCTAAGTGATATTGATGGTGAAATTTTAGAAATCCTGGCAAAGTACTTAGTTACTCTAGATTTCTAGTTTATTGAGAGAAATTTTAGCAACTTCTTTTTAAATTCTTCCAAGTTTAGGGATTTTTATATTGTGAAACCCTAATAACCCAGTGAAAAGTCAAATGAAATGAATAGAAAAACTATTAATGTTACAAACTTTTCAGAGAGAATTCTAATGGGAATAAAGCCTGTGAAGAGCTATCTCTGAATTCTCACATTCTGTAAAATTAGCCTTCTAAATTAAAAATTATGAAGAGCACACCCTTCTGGCAGAACAGATGAGCTTTATAGACAAAACATTTGTTTATGTTTATCTGTGTTCACAACTATTCTGAAAAGTCCTAATAAAGAGAATGAATTTTTTCCTGAGGAAAAATGTTTGTAACTGAATTTTAAAATAAAAGCAAAATTTATTCATTATTAAAACCAAAGGGAAAATATTTTTTTTAGTGCATGGGTATATACCTGATTTGGTTGTCTGGTTCTAACACAACCAAATTCATTAAGCTGGGAGACAGGGAAGTAAAAATATATCTTTAAGAAATATAATTATTAATTTTGTGGAATTGAAATGAGTATGAGAATTAAATACAGATGATAATGCCTCTGTATTTACAGTTGCAGGTAATTGAGAATAAAGTTCTCAAAATTAGGTTTCTGTTGAACAAGGAGTAATTTGTGATGTAATGGCAGTTACTTTGAGTTCTTGGCTATTACTCATGTAAGGAAAAGAAGTTTACTTTTTAAATGCTTTATTTAAAACCCTTACGTTAATAGCATTAGGGTTGTGGAGTTCAGCTGTTAAGTTCTAGAAAATGTTTTAATTTTCCAGTTTAAATTTTTTTTATATTCTGTTATGGCTCTAAAAGTCTAGGTCCATTGTTGAGGTGCCCCCGTGGGGGATGGGCCACGGGTTACAAGGGGTTTCCAGGCTCCCTGATGTTATCCTGTTCCTTACTGGTTATAGGTGTTTTCCCCGCCCTGAAAACTGTGGTTGTCCCATGATTCCTGGGTCTTTGGCAGTCAGTCCGTGCCTGACCTGATGGCCATGCAGTCGGTCTGGGCCCAACCTGGCTGCCATGTGGTCAGAGAAATAAAACATGCATGAATAGGCACAAAAAATATTGTTCCTCATTCTTTCCACGGACAAAGCTGTCTTCAGGGAGGATGCAGGCTTTAGCCAGACTGCAACAGTCCATAGTTCCAAAATTTTTGCTCTGGTATCAATAACTGCAGTAAGTTCACTTGCATGAATGAGCTACAGTTGATCAGAAATCACTTGGTAATCATGAGGGGTAGTGCAGAAAGGGGTGATGGATGTGAGTATGAAAACTGACAGTGACTTAAGCACCTCTTCAAGTGAATGGACACTTTTGGGAGCTACTTCGGTACTAGAAGAAGACCCATAAAAATTACTCATAATGGCAGAATCAAGCATACGTGTAAACGTTTGCAAAATTAGAAATATAATGATGCAAGCTTAGAATGTTATGATAGTAATGGAGCCTGAGTCTCTCTGAACAGAATCGCTTTAGCCAAAAGCTTCAGTTCAGCTTATTCTCTGGCTTTGATAGAGAATAAGTTAATTTTCACCATGGCTTTATGTGTTGCATGTTTCCGTTTTGGGGTTACTCCTGACAGTTATCAAGTAAACTAGTATTTTCATTTTACCCTGTTTTAGTCTTCCAAACTGTTAGTTCCAAACAGAGAACTTCAGGAAGCTGCTGCCCTTGAGAATATTCTGGATACCTGTACATGTGCATGAAACCTTAAAGAGGAGTGAAGGGCTGTGAATTGGAGGTGTAATCATCTGAGAGATTCAGGCAAGTAAGTAACTAAGTTTCTATGCAATTTCAATTTCTGTAGTTAGGTGTTTTGTTTTATTTGGGAGTTACAGACATAGGACAAACCATATTGTAATATTCTTCAGAATGTGGGAGTTCTCAGATTAGAATGACTTTTTGGAATAGAAATTTCTGAACTCAGGTGATAGCAACAAATGACTGGAAAACCTCAGTTCATGGGAACTGCATTCTTTCAGAGACACAGTGGAATATGGATGTTTTTACAAAGTTTTGTAGACAAAATATACCTCAGCATAATCGTTTCCCATAGGGTGTCAAATAATTGCATTGTATTTGATGGAGCTTCTATTGATTTATTCTTCTCTTAGAAAATGGATCACTTGGTAAATATTTCCTTGAACTTGAATCTAGTTGGTCTGCTTTAATATCTGTTAAATGTATGTGTAGAAATTATACAGTATGAGATTAAAAGAAATCAAATAACAAAATTTCCTTCTTCCAAATCAGATAAATAGCAAATCCTATTGAAACAACTCACCATTTTGGGATTGTAATGGTCAGAATTGTAAAAAGAAGAATAAAACAGCAGCTTGTTTAATGCTGGTCTGTGTCATTTATGGGGCTTTCATGAGATCTCCTGTCAGCTCACGTTAACCAGAAGTCATTGTTTCCATTGGAAACACTGACAACTAGAAGTGTTTGGTTGCAGTGGGCCTTGTTACTTATGTTTTGTTACCTTGTGATAATACTGTAATAGGTCATTACCGTTCTTGTTATAGAGAAAAGGATTTAGTTAGGTGATGCATAGTGGCTGTTTGAGTTGAAAATGTTTGCACCTTGAAGCTGCAATGCCTCATCACATCATTAAAGTACAGTTGTAGGAAGAGGAACGGCAAATTTCCTGGAAACATCCAGGGTGGAATTAAATATGTGTGTCTGCAAGTCGGTCTTTAATATGTTAATTGCAATATGAAAAATGGGCAGTTGCTGCTCCCTTGATGGTGGTGAGGGGGACACTGTCCAGCACGGACCCCACCATTTTTATGGAAAGCATGAATTTTCTGTTCCTGCAGTGTTTGTAAAACCATGGAGGAGGCTGAGATGACAACAGTGACTTGAGTTTTGTTTATTTCCACCTCAGTATTTAACTGTGCTTAAACACGTACTTAATCTCTCTCTAGTTTTAAAACCACAGTTTAAAGAAATCACTCATTAAAGTGTCTGAATGAAACTTCACACCATAAAATCTCTTTAGAAAAGAGATTTTTAATGGAAACACTGCCACAAGATTTATTGCACTGGTTCTGAAATTGCACTGTTATAATAAGGGTTAAGGCTCAATTGTTCACTCTCTAGCAGCAATAACTTTCTCATTGGGATCTGAAAATAAACCCCTATGAATAAAATGACACCAAAGACTTAAGTTGTTTTCATGAGACAGCTAGCCTTTTTCTACAGAAGCTATTCTGAGGTCTGGTACTGTAGTTCTGCTGAAAAATTACACTGGCTTGCCAAATATCTTAATGACTTTTCTCTCAGCAGTTGGTAATGGTGAAATGTTATTCTAGTAACCATAATGTCTCTCATAAAACAATTGCATACAATATGTACTGTACTTCTATTTTAGTGAGCACTTCCATAGAGCTTGTACTGCCAGTAGCCATTTAACATTTCATAGCAAACTGCGCACCAGTCCTTCAAGTGTAATATTGCAGAAACAGTGAAGAAATGCGTGATTAAAAGCATTCACTGAGAGTGGACCATTTAGTTCTACCCTATCTTGCAAGATAAACCAGCCTTCACATTTGTAGGTGCTCATCATAGAAATGACAGTTCTATGTGGTCATTTAATTTTACGATCTCAATTCTCGCATATATTGCTAACATAAATATAGCGTTCTCCTGCAGGGAGGTCTGCTGGGTATTATAAAATCAGTAAGACCTCAATGGGTTCAAATGGACATCTTTTATAATTATTGCTATAAAATTTCTTGACAATGCATTTTGTTGTCCAATGAGTAAAGAAAATGATTTTCTGAAAGAATGGGTTTTGACAAAGAGAGCAACAGAGCTTAGGGATTTGTTCCTGTGCTCAAGCATATTTAAATTACGTCCGTTACTCTTACCTTTTGGACAGAAGCCAATATCCTGGAATAACTTTTTACAATGAAGCTCCAGTCAGTGTGTGGCTATATTTTCCATTGTTTTCTGGTGTGGAGAGACAAGGTAGGATATCTTGAGGGAAAAGATTAATTTGCTATTTAATGCAATTAAATTCTATTTGCCAAGCAATTCTTTTTACAAGCTTCTGAAGAGATTGGGGAATCTAAGAGAGGATGGGGGCAGTAAATGTATTCCCAGAAGGGGTTTTAAGGGAAGAAGCAGACTTGCCCATACTGGATTTCAGGACAGTCCTATTAGCTGTAAATCATCAGGAGGCACCCTGTTATATCTTTCTTATAGTTCTCTAAAATTCTTCTCTTTCACCCCTATCTGGGAAGGAATTTTAATTTCATTTGATCACATTTACATAAAAAAAAAGATACTAAGTTTCCCTTGGAAGGCTGAATAGTGTCACTATAGGACACAAGAAAAGAGATGGACTCTTGCCAGGTTGAGCAGAAAGAGGAAAAGGAGAAAGTTTATTTATTTTTCTCATACTTATAGGTTTCTTAATTCCGCAAGGGATTGGAGGACATGTCACTTCCTCTTCAATCCTACTGGAGAAAAAAGATGCTCGTCAAACTTTTCTCTCATCACAAAGGAATGAAAAACAGGAGAGTTAAGTAAACATTGTCTATTATTTACATGAAAGTGTGTGAAAATTTCTGACTCCAAGGTTACAACTCAGAAGGTTAACAAAAAACAGGACAACAGAATAGCAAAGTTTCCGTGCTTGAATTGCCCTTGGAACATGGGCTTTGCCTGCAGAGTGCCTGGGCTGTGCAATAGCAGTGCCCTGGGGACCACCAGCGACCAGTGGAGAGCACAGTTTGCATGCTGTCAGTCAGGGCCAGGAGTTGGGAGGCTCAGTACTGGTGTCTCTTTGGACATGGAAGCGCTCAGAAGTGATTCAGCTGTTTAGTGCCTCAATGCACTAGATATTGATTCAGTTTCATAGAAACATCTGTAGCAGTTGTTTTGGACTATTAGCGAATTTTGCAACCGTCAAAATAGAATGGCGTCAGTACCTGTATGGATAGACTGTATCAGCATCCTATTACCAAGTTTCTAATTTGTATATCTATATTTTGAAATGTATATCATGTGTTATGGGAGGACAGGCAGTGTTCTCGTGGGTTGTGATACTTCATGTGGTTAATGTTAGTTTATGACTTAGTTCCTCTTGCCCATCTTGGAACGAGCTGGTCTACAGTCCATGAGGGTTCTCTGCCACTTTGTTTAACAACAAACGTATCTCTCATATATCAACAGCACTTTCTTAAAGGTGTGTGTGCATTCTTACATTGTTTGATTGCCCAGTGCCAGCAATGGTGGCATTCTGATCTCTAAACAGTGTTGTAGGTGCTGCAGTATCACAGAGATAGTAACGACAGAAATTTAAATATGTGTTGGAGCCTGAAGTGCAAGAGCAATATGCATTTACCTCAGAAGTTAATTGGCTGGATACTGCATAGTTGTAGTAATGAAGTTGTAAGTTCACAGTTAATAAATAACTGCACAGTAACCTTTGATAAGTTTAGGTAGCAAATAAGTTAACTTGTTGCCACTACTGTATTCATTAGTAAAAGGTGAAGGCAAAGGCAAAATAAACAGTATAATTTATTGATGTATATGGGGATTTTGGGTGTTGGCAGCACGTTTTTCATTTTTTTTTTCCCTGTGCAGTTCTAAAGCCATTATATTAATTGTTTTTCTTACCTGGAATGAGAGCCAAGTGTCTTCAAATACATTTAGCTTTGAAGTAATTAAAATAAAGTGTCTACTGACCATAGCAAATAAGCAAACATGCTCTGCATGAAAATAAGCAATGATAAGGAAAAAAAATGTTATGCAAGAAAACAGTAAGGGAAAAGAAAAAAGAGATTGTAGCTGCAGTTTCTTTACTGGAACCTTAGCAAACCTAATTGATTATTCTGAGCCATCACACATATAAATATGTGTTAGCTGCTATAGCTTGGAGATATTTGTTAAGAAGATCATCAGACTTTTGTGTGAAGAGTTGAAGCCAGCTTCTTGCATCCATGTTCCAGGAAGAAATAACTTACAGGAATTCCAAGCACTTTGGGAACGTTCTCATTACATGAAAAGGTTTTCACGCTTCTTACAAGTATTACAGTTTACTCATATGAAAAAATGAGCTTGGGTGAGTGGCCAAATTCCTAAATAGATATAAAATAGAAAGGATTAGATAAGGAATGGGGAACTAAGACCTGGAACTGGGTGAGAAAATGTAAATAGTTTGACTGAGATCTAAGCCGATTTTTGTATTTCAAATGGGAAAAATTCTTCTGCCCTTTAAAAGGGTACACTATAGGTATGCAGATAAAAGCTTTCCAAATATTTAATGCCAAGATTAGAACACCTAGATTCAGTCTTCAAACTACATAAATTGATTTTATTTTAAGGCAACAGCTCAGCCTGCGCTGCTTGGGTAAGTTGTTTGCTATATACAACATCCAGGAAGGGAGCTCTCAAGCCCAGTTTGCTCAGAAAACCTCAGCTGTGCAGGCAGCAGCTTCCAGCAGCAAGCATGCACTTCAGTCTTTCAGACTGTATTCCCCTACCTCTCATGCTGTGCTCAAGGGCACTGTGTGTCCTCCTGCTCCCCACTGGGAGATTCCCCGGTTTTAACTGAGAAAGATGTTTGGCCATTCTAAATAGCTTGGTCAGCCACTTGTGGTCAGCTGTAATATTCATGAATACTTGTACAGGTTCCCACAATCCATCCTACCTTAGAAAATGTGAACAAAATTGTGCATGCTGAATGTTTATATATGTCACTAAATATTAAGCAATTTATGATTTTTTTTCAATTCACAGACAGAATTTCTTCAGCCGTTATCTGCACCCAAAATTCATGTAAGTGTAAAGCAGAGTTAACCAGTAGCCAAAATAGTAGATCAGTTTTCAGACCACATGGTACTTTTACTTAATGTCTTCTGCTGTTTTTCTTTTTAAGATGTTTATGACAATGCCTGTATGAACAAATTTAATTTAAATGATGTGAAAACATGCAACTGATTTTCCCTGTACAGAGGAAATCTGATTGGATGTCATAACAGTTTCCATAACAAGCCATTTACACTTTTCTAACAGTGCTGACACTGCTTGGTACAAAAGCAGGATTTGTTCCTTTGCTCTGAAGATAGAGGTCCAGTGGAATGAAATACATTCTCCATGAGGTTTTTTAATTCATTTGAGTAATAATTTTAATTTTCATTTCAGTAAAGGTAATTCTGCAATTATTGCTTCTATGAATCTCAGCTGTGGCAACTTGATTCCAGGTGCTGAGTCCCAAACCTGGGGGCCTTGGTTGCAAAGCCTTTTACTATTCTGGAGACTTTTTGATATTCAGTGAAAATTCCCAAAATATTGCTGGTCTGCCTTCCCTGTGTCAAACTCCAGTTAATATATACTAAATACTTCTGATTGTTGGCCTAATCTTGCTTTGGTGTTATTTCACAGTAAAAAAATCTCCCTTTAGAGTAGTGGCTGCTCTCAGATCTTTGACTTGTCAGCACTCAACACTTGTCCCTCCCTGCAATTTATTCCAGTTTCTGCAGTGCATATATATGGCAGCTCCCATGGTCAGCAGCGTGGAGAGAAAATCAGGCTGGACAGTCCGTAGGGTAGTACAGCATCAATCTTTAGTGGTGTGTTCCTGATTCTCTTAAAGTGCAGGCAGTAATAGGGAGTTTTGGAAAGACTAATGATTCTTTAGATTTAGAAAATGTGCATGGGGGACTATCACTGAAACTCTCTGAAGTCAGCAGACAGACTCCAGTGGATTTTGAAGGGCTCAGATTGGTCCCACAGGGCATTCTGGTGGTTTTCTGCATACACACTGCTTTTCAAATGACTTGCCTTTTGGGTCTCTGGGGTCATAAAATAGTCCCAAAATACTGAAACATCCCAGCAGAGGAAAATTAATCATTTCTTATTACATTTCATTGACTTTTTTTTTTAATGTGTTTTCTTAAATAATGTTGACAGTAATAAAGAGGCAGGCATTCTTCTAAAATGTCATAAAATAAAAATAAAGTATCAAGTGCATAAAGTAATCTGTAATACAATGCCAGCATTTTTCATGTGAACTTCTATATGTGAAGAAAATGAACTGCCTTTACATTGAATTTATCTCCAAGTTTGAATAAAACCCACAGAAGCAAAAGCCAAATGAAAAGAGGTCCAGTCAGGTTCCACAGGACTTCTGGATATGTTTTCACTCAGTTCAATGTCTCATTTGTATAATGGATCTTAGGCCTGCCTAAGCTTATGAAATACTTGGGACTCAAGTCTCAGACTTCTGCAATACAACTTGGAGTAATTGCACTGAAGTCAATGGCCCATATCTTGCCACCAGTTCTTAAATAGAACTTCTAGTGAATTTCAATAAAGACTTTTGCTTAAAAGTCAACAGCACAGCATGGTTCAGGGAAATTACAAGGCTGCAAGCAAAAATGTTAGTTTATTTTTCCTTTTCTTTTCAGAATACCTTGTGTTTGGTTCTATAAAATAAGATTATTACCTTGCACTGATTCAAATCAGTATGGCATCAGAATTGGATCTTGGAGCTCTCAGTAACATGCCTAAGCTTCACTGACAGTGACGTTAAATAACTTTTAATTAACACAGATTGAGAGCATGTGAGAGATATATCCCTGTGTTGCTTTCTTAAAATCTTCCTTTTTGACAGAATGGAGCTAAGCCACATTGCTGCCAGTGCAGCCTTTATAGTCATTATAAATTTCAAGCTCCTTTTCTCTTGTCCCAACAGAAGAAGCAGTTATTTTACAGTGTAGAGCTTGGCAAGTCGTAATTGAACTCCATTCACCAGCACTGCTACCTATGTGCACAAATAGAAAACAGGGATGTTTTTTGAGGAGGAGGTCAGTGTTTCAAAGGAGATGGTCAGTACCTGAGCTATGAGATAGCACGGGGGGCAGGCTTTGTCTGATGTGCTGGGGAAATGAAGTAGTTGCAAAGAAACAAGTGAAACTAATGACTGGCTTATCTTGCAAGGACTAAAGAAAACTCTAAAGAAAAAAGTTCTCTTTCTTCTTTGCTTAATTTTCAAGCTGTTTATGAAATGAGTGCCAGAAGCTTGCTATACACCCCAAGATCTGAGTCACCATTTCTGATGAGTGATGGAGGCAGAACTGGATGATGTGATCCAGTCGTGTGCTGCTGTTGTTGTGTTCACATGTGAGTGTGAAATTCAGGCATTTCTCTCATTTTTTGCATCTCTCAGCTGCATGCCCTACTTGTGACTGGCAGCAGCTAGGACAGAAAGGCAGCTGCTCTTAGAGCTCGGGTTTCATCATCATCTTGTAATATGGACCAAAATGGGATTTCCATAGTGGGGGTGAGAGAAAATAGAGAGAGCAGAGCTCCCTTACCTTGCTAGGAAAATGGTCCAACAGCAACCACAGTGCTGGAAAAGCGTGTTCTGTGCATGCAAGAAAGCTAAATGATGAGGTGGGGAGCAGTGTGTATGATAAGGAGCAGGTGGTCAATAATCTATTCGAGGTGCATAAAAATAATATCCGTTTGTAATGGGTAGGAAACACTTTCCTCATTCCTTTTAGGCTTTAAACTTAATCCTGGTTTTGCTAATTTAATAGACCATATTCTTAGGGGACCTTGTAAGCAGTTTTCTGTGCGCATACTATGAAGAAGAGATGTAATCTAGCTACAAATGCTCACTGAGGAGTCCTACTGTGGTGAGAGAAGCCTCTGCTGGCTATTGTCAAGCCAAATGTGGGTCTACACTTCTGGTACCTTCTTATAGTTCTGCAGAGACCACATAACAGTGATGTGAGAAGAAAGAAGGTCCCTGCCTACCACACTGCAGTTATCATCTGTCAAAATGGGGCCAACTGAGGATGGTATATTCCAGAAGCAATGAGCATGGGCGTGTGAGAGTAAATTACATGGTAATTTCATTGTCCCAGCTGCCCTAGTGCAGCTGCCAGTGATGTACTTTTGTGTTGTGGTAGAAGTGAGGTAGCCTGAAGCTGTAAGCTGCCTTAGATAAACCATGTGGGAAGCTGATGTCCCAGCTTTTCCCCACAATGTACTTTAGGAAGATCACACCTTACCTAGCTCCAAACTATGCCAGGAATCCCACAGAACTGGAGGTTTCCCTCACAGCCCTTCCCACTTCCTATAGTAAAGAGGATGGGGGCTAAGGATTTTTTCGCTGTTTTTATGCCTGCCCCAGAATACTGTTTGTAGATGAAAGAAGCAATAGTGTGAAAAATATTCCCATTACCCTGTTTTGATGTTTGTTTGTTTCTCTCTTGCTCACTAGGACAGTTATTTTATAACACAGCTGTCCTGAATCCACCTAACAGAACTGCTTGAAGATGAGCTACTTTAAATACTTTCCATAGGGGGAATGCATATTGAATAACAACAAATATCTATATCATCATCAGGTACTGTAAAGCTATTGGTAGCATAAGGCAAGATCTTGGCATCTATGTTTCAGTTAAATGTATCTTAGATTGTTATGATACCTCATTTCTGAGAGAATTTTCTCTAGGTGTAAATGAACACTCAATAAACAAATCTGTTACACACATTCTCAAGGCTCCAGTCAGCACATAAAACGGTACAATGTACAGGAAAGTGCACTTGGCAGAAAATAAGATAAAGATACATAATGGTCCAGGAATAAATATGGGTAAGAGGGCTCTGTGTGTCCAATAGGTTTTAAAGCTTCTCAAAATCACATACTTTCAGATGTCACAAAGATACTTTTCCATTGTCATTTAAGAGATGAATGGAATTTATGTCTAAAAAATTATTTCAAAAATACACTGATATAAATGTTTTCTAATTTTATTATTGCTTCATTTTCTTTGAAGTCTGGAGTGCAAGTATGAATTTATATTTGCAGAGATGTTTCACTGCCCATGCTTATAGCAGACCAGGAACTATGTGTTAAATTGAGTCCAGAAGCTGAGCATTTCTGTTAGCCCTGAAAGGTAGTGTTTATTAATTTAGGCACTGCCCCGTAGGAATGTGGCTGATGAAATGAAACTTCATTGGAGTCCACCAGCTTGGCTCCCAGGTGGAGAAGCACCTGTCTTTCAAAAATAATTTCAAAACACCATGTGAAACCCCTTTACAGTTGGCAGAAAATGGATGATGTGTTGTTCTCCACTGTCACATAGGTTTCCCTAATTCAGTGAAACATCTCTGTTCCCGTGTGGAGGCACTCTTACTCCTCCAAACTGTAATCTCATTTTGTCCTGAATATTATTTATGTTCCCTCTCCATAGATTTGAATCAGTAATAGGAACAGAGAGAGAGAGAGCCATCTTGTGGAAGATCACTTTGCTATCTTGCAGTTTTAGGTGCCAGGCAGTTCTGAAGCTAATTTCTGGAGACCTTATTTTTGCAATGAGAGACCTCAATTACAAGTGAGTGTCCTTAATATTTATACAGATGTGTCACTTCCCGCACAAAGCAAGTTAAGTGAGCAGGGAATGATACTATTCCAACATTTGCCTGCTGGCACTTGATATGTGTGAACAGCATGTTTTTCGCCCCATCTTGAACTACATAATCAGCAGTTTCTTCTCTTCTTTCCATATTGCTTCTGTGCACAATTTAGATATTAAATATATATCTTGATTTGCTTTGTAACAGACTGCAAATGAAGCTTCACTGCCTCATCTTGGAAATGTGCAGTGAAAGTAGAGTTGAAAATAATATTTTTCCCTTCATGCTTACTGCTTTCAGTTGAATAATTGCACAATTCTTACAGACTACAGAAAACATTACAAAGCTGTTCTCATCTACAGGTTCCAGCCTGAGATGTGCAAAATGCTTGTAATGAAGCTGCAAACCATGTGAAAGCAGTGACAAGATCCTTTGTGTAGCAGAGAGGGGCTCCCGGTTCAAGCAGAAGAAAGAGAGCAGAGGGCATCTTTCTGATAAGAGCGGATGATGTGGGTCTAGGAAGGTCTGAGCTCTTGATAAAGTGAAAATGAAAGTGATGCCTGATGTTCCAGCTTCCCCTCCTGAGCTAAGGGGATGAGCTATGCTTTTCAACCCCTGTATGAGGTAAGGGTCAGCGATTAGCACAAGACTGTCTGGTACCTTACATGTTGTAGTCAACAGGTGCTCTGAGGGTATCAAATTTCTGGTTAATCAGAAGTGTCGATCCTTTTAAACATGCTTGATTTCTTTATCAGTGGGAAACTTAGTCTTGATTTAAATTCTTTACAGATGTCATTAGTTTTCCCCTGCCTTAATTTGCGAAGGATTTCTGAGATATGAGATAGGGGAGATCAAATTTAATCCAGTCTACTGCATTCTTTTCATAGATCAATAATAAATTCATATTTAGAGATTTTAGTTTTTTGCCTCCAAATCACAGCATACCTTTATTTTGTTGAGGAAATGAACATAGTGTTTTGGATTTTCATCTGTTTTGGTTTCCCCCATCAGCGGTCTTTGTTGTATTTCTGTATTTGTAATACTCGATTCAAAATCAATTTTATTTGGAGGGTGTATCTCTACAATGTGTCAAAGTCAAGGTTTAGGAAACCACACTGGATTGAAGGAAATGCTTATTATTATTATTATTATTATCAAGAATATATGTTTGTGAAGTGTGGGATCTGAAATAACCAACTCAGTAGTTGTTGCATAAAGCTAGCAAATCTGTAACCATGTGATAATGTTGATATAAAAATGAAATCCGCCATAGCATTGGCAGACTACTACTTTTCTATTTCAACAGATAGCTAAACATAGATTAGCTATTTAATTGAAAGAAACTTTCTCTACCAAATGATATAACATCTCCCTTTCTTAAAAAAGCCAAACTGAAAACAAAACCCGTATCAAATGGAAAAGAGGTTTAAATTACCAATATATGATAGAATCATAGAATTATGGAACATTCTGAGTTGAAAGAGACCCACAAGGATCATCAAGTCCAACTCCTGGCCCTGCACACACGGCCCCAAGAATCCCACCATGTGCCCGAGAGCATTGTTCAAATGCTTCTTGAACTCTGCCAGGCTTGGTGCTGTGACCACTTCCCTGGGGAGCCTGTTCCAGTGCCCAAACACCCTCTGGGGGAAGAACCTTTTCCTACTATCCAACCTAAATCTCCTGTGACTCAGCTTCAGGCCATTCTCTGGGGTCCTGTAACTGGTCACCACAGAGAAGAGATCAATACCTGCCCCTCCTCTTCCCCTCACAAGGAAGCTATCACTGCAATGAGTCTCCCCTCAGTCTCCTCCAGGCTGAAGAGACTGAGTGCTCTCAGCTGCTCCTCACACAGCTTCCCCTCAAGGTCCTTCACCATCTTCATGGCCCTCCTTTGGACACTCTCTAGTAGTTTAATGTCTCTTTTACATTATGGTGCCCAAAACTGCCCCCCAGCACTCAAGGTGAGGCAGAGCAGAGCGGGACAATCCCCTCGCTTGCCCGGCTGGCGATGCTGTGCCTGAGGCACCCCAGGACACTCTTGGGCCTCCTGGCTGCCAGGGCACTGCTGACTCATATTCAACTTCCTGTTGACCAGGACCGCCAGGTCCCTTTGCACAGGGCTGCTTTCCAGCCCCTCGTTCCCGTCTGTCTGTACTTCCAGGGTTGCCCCATCCCAGGTGCAGAATCCAGCACTTCTCTCTCTTAAGCTTCATACAACTGATGATTGTCCAGCCCTCTAAATTGCCAAGGTCTCTCTGCAGGGCCTTTCTGTCTTTAAAGAAGTCAACATCTCCTCCCAGTTTAGTACCATTGGAAAATTTATTTAGTATCCCTTTGAGTCCTGTGTCCAAGTCATTTATGGTAATTGATGAGTCAGCCCTGAGCAGTCCTGCTCCATCAGTAACACTGTTCCAGGAAACAGCATTCCCTTCAACTTGACGGGCTACTGCTCTCTAGCAGTTGCTCAGCAATGCTGAAGAACCCCCTGTCCTTTAGCCACAGATCCTCTCCCAGACAATGACTGCTGTAACTGAAAATACCCCAAATCTCCCAGCTGTTTTCCCATGTAGACTATTCCAAAATAATTGAAAACAGAGGATAATGCTACATTGCACTCTGGCTTTTTCTGCTCTTTCATTAGAAACTCAAAGTTTTTGTGTGTGTGTGTGTGTGTGTGTGTGCGTTAAGCTGAAGATGTCATTACCTATTTCTCATTAATATTTCAGATTCCAAAATTTACAGGCTGTTGTTCTCATAAGCAAAATATGTTGTTTCTGGATATATGAGTAATGAGTGATACAGGAAGCCTCAGTAAGACAAAATAAGTCTAGTCTGAGTGTGAAGTACTGCGTAGCCTGCTTTTGCCTTATTTTGTTGGGGTTTTTTTATCAGAATAGTCAGAAGTGGAAAATGATGTAACATTTGATTTAAGTTTGGTTATTTGCCTGTGTGATATACAGATGCCATAATATTTCTTTAGTTTTCGTCAGATGTCAAGGCACCTGAACAGCTGGTAAATGTTAATGTCTTAAAGATAACTGGTTTACTGTGACATATATTTTCAGTTGACACACTAGTAGGTGATCCAAGCAGAGCTACAGCAAAGATGGGGGAAGAGCAGTCTTTGTCTCAATTGCCTGTGAACAGTAGAGCAATTCAGAGCAAATAGGGTCCAACTCACTCCCTTTTGCCATCTTAAAAAGGGACTGCAGGTCGGTGATGTTGTGTTGAGCCAGTGACTGTGGCTAAGGGAGCCCTGATAGGTTGGAAGGAGCACTCAGGAGGGTGCTCACTGCCTGGAGGCTGAGGGTGGGGGACTGGTGCTGGGTGGGCCAAGGGAAAAGAACTGGGTGGATACTGCTCTGCTCTGAATAAAGTCCAACAAATTGGCAGTGGCAAGTTTTGTCACCCAGAGAAGGCACTCAGGTACTGTTCAGTGGTATCATGCAGTTCACAAATACAAAACTGCTTTCAGTGAATACAGAGAAAGTAAGAATGAGTCATGATGAGTGCTCTGCATTATTCTGATGTGTATTGTGGGTTTCTTCAAACGTGTACATTGCTGCCTGAATGAATGCAGCTTTTTATGTCAAGGAAGCCTTTAAAATGGTCTTTAAAGCTGGAAGAGGGAAAAGGAAAATGCTGGCGCAGATAAGATAACGGATGCACAGCTTTAAATTGTCATAGTAACACTCTAGAGTAGGATGGCTTACTTTTTCAGGGCTCACTTGATGGCCAGGGAGAATTTCTATTCTTCTGTCCTGAAGAGAGAGAAAGGGGTTTTAGAGAGGTATGATAGGGAGGGGAAGAGAGAGAGGGGAAGTGTGATGCAGACCCTGGGGAGAATCAGGGCACCAAGAAATTTCAGGGCTAGGACTTGCTGTTTATCCCATGCTGGGCAGGTAGCCAGGTTGTCTCAAACATGGGAGAAAGTGGATATATGTATGTAGGAGGGTGTATACATGGAACTCTCCTTCGGCTTTCTACCATGATACTGACGCTTTCCATCACTGGGTGAAAGACTAGCAAATTCTTTCTTTTGTGAACTGCTTTAAATGTCTGCTGTCAAGATGCAGTGCGAGATAAATCCTTGGGAAGTCCATCTGAGCTTGCTTGGGTAGGAAATAGCTAACTGTGGCTGGTGGACAGGTTTGGACAGTCTAGGTACTGATATGAGAGAGGGTGAGTTATCAGATTTTATTCTGGGAGAGGTAAAACCCCAGGCCATTGCTGATACCACACCATAAACATCAGATCTTGAGAAAGGGCTGTGGAGCAGAGCTGCTTGGCCAAGTGGTGGGGACGTGAGCCATACCAGGAGAATGGGCAGGGCAAAGGATGAGTTTTCAATGGGGTGGAATACATTGTTACAATGGGGTGGAATGTTGTAGGAAGTGCATTTCAGTAACGCAAAATACATTATAATCCAACATTTTGTTTTCCGTAGCATTTCAGTTGTATATTAAAAACAGTAAATTACTCTGATAGTGTGATATTCAAAGGTCTAAGCATTCTTTTTGAATCTCTGTTTCTCACTGTTACTTGGGAATGACACATCCAACACAGTGGGTATTGTTTTATTGTAAGATTATCTGTGTTATTTATATCCTGAAAAAATACTGAGGATTCATCTGTTTTTTGCTTCTATCCCAGTGTCTCTGTGCTTTAATTTCATGACCGGTGTGGCTTTTGGTAATTAGTATTCTGCCATTTTCTGTAATATTTGCAATAATGGTGGTGCCCTCACCTACTGATGGCATTAATATCAGTTGATACTTTTTATTCACCTCTCAAATTGGCTCATTGTAACCAGAGATTTGATAACCACAGAGCAAACTGTTATTTTTGTAATGCTCTTAATCCATAAACGGTGCTGGAATTTTCCCAGGGTAATTAGGGAAATAGATCACAAAATCTCAGAGATCTTAACATCACGCTACTAAATTTCGCATGAGCCAGTGGTTCACCACTTCTCTCTGATATCCTGATGGTGGAAGAAGTGAATAGAAAATTCCAGTTGCCTTCCTAATGTCCAGATTTCCAAATGGAAGTCTAGCACAAAATTAATTGCAGATAGATCTAGGAGCCTTTCTGCATCTGTTGTCATACAGGATCATGTGTGCCATCCAGAATGCCTTGGTCTCATGCTTTGACTTATAGATTACTGCCTCAGAGTTCCCCATGCACACATGCAACTGCTCTTTCCTATGGAGCTTCTAATTCCTCTTACAGACTTGTCCAAGACAGGTTGCTGAGCCAAGGCAGAGGTGATGTCATTGCTGTGGATATATTCGGGGATTTTTGAGCACACTCAGGATCCACTCCTGTCAAACTGAAGAGAAGTTGGAAACACTTTTCCCCCCCCTCTCTGTCTCCAGATACTCCCAAGTCACCACTAAAGAGAAGTGTAAGAGAAGAAATTCCCCAAATAGCAGGAGTTTTACACACATTTTCAGGGGAGTGAGTTAGAAGAAAAGCTCCCACCTCAGAGTGTCTTTTCTCCCTATGCCTGCAGAAGGACTTCTGCTCACTGCCACATTGCCAGTGTAACAAATGGAGCTCTAGAGACAGGGTACACCTACCCAGAACCTAGATTTCAACCCAGTAGTTCACTGAGCCATGCTGCCAGCTGCCTCTCTCTTGCATATGATTAGGGAAATGTTTTTCAATAAAGCAAAACAATTGATTTAAATCCAATGATACTGGCTAATGACATGGTAAGGGCAAACAGTGTGTAGGAATGATCTGTGTAAATGCTGCTGTGAATTTTTTCAGTCCACCACATCTTGTGAGTGAGGAGATGATGTTGCCTGGAGTAGGCAATTATTGCATCTTGGGTATTATGGGATAGAAGTTTCTTTGGGTCCAAATGAGTGTGCACTGCATGTTTTTGACAGTCTTACAGCATAGTTCACCCCAACAATAATGTCCTCTCCAAAGAGCTTTGTATGCAAGCCTAGATCAGCACTAGCTTGCACTAATGATAGAGATTTTATAGTTTTAGGGAAGTTCTGTCTGCATGCACATGGGAAAAAATCCTAAAATGAGTTATCAGTATTTAAGATGTTTGGCAGGTGTGTAGACATGCTCCTCTGTATTTGTACACACTTATCAATCAGCTCTAAGATTCTCAAAGTTATCTAACCAGAAACAACTGTATGTTTTTGAAACTGGGGCAAGTTAATTACATTGGTGATACTGAACAAGTAACTTATTTATGTAGTTCAACAGACAGATTTAATAAATCTCCAGCTTCTTACCTCTTCTACTTTCATAATTTAAACTCTTGAACCTGGACTATAAGTATTGCTTGCTAAGTGCCAACAGCTAACATGACTGAAAACCTTATTGTGACTGTTAAAATATATTGACAGGGATCTTTCTTCTGAAAGAATCATATATAGTGCTGAATAGCTGCCTGCCACAGGAAAAAAACCAACTTAGACAATCTTCAGACCTTTGGTGCACACTAATTATGGTATGAATTGTGTGAATTTCATTTGTACTTTGTATTTATATATATCTCATTAATTTGTTACAAAGAGGGAAAAAATCATTACTGTAGAGTCAAATTGCCTGTAAATGACTTAAGGAATATGTTAATGATCCTGCTCCAAATGAATAATTATAACACAGGTGCACTTGAGATGTGATCATTTAACTGACAGCACACAGCTTTTAATGTCTTGAATATCCATGATAATGGTGATGTCATAGCAGCCAGTTAAAATAATCGCTCACATCCTCCATTTAATACACAGGAGAACTGTGGGTATAATTCCCATATAGAGCTATTGCCTTGCTTATTTAAGGAATGGTTAATTTATAAACAAATCAAGAAGTCACTCTGCATTGATTTTAATGCAATATGTTTCCAGTAAAATGTCATGCTATTGTCTCCAGTAGAAAATAAACATCGATGGCAGAAAGGCATTAGTGTATCAATTTGATGTTATAGTTTAAAGGAACTTAGCTCAAAATATCTGAGTTTATTAAATATATGAATTGTATTTTCCTGCTTTGCTACTAATATCCAGCTAAACCTTTGGTGTTTGTTGTTTTAAAGGTTCTTGTAGTTCTCTGAAGCTGATGCCTGTGGGAATCAGGGATGTGTGCTCTGACGTGCACAAATTAGCTCCTGTCTACAGATGTGTTGTCTCATTAAGAGAAGATTTGAACCCTGTAAAGGCCAGTCTTCTTCTTATGTCGCACTTAATTTCACACAGCTGTGCAACACATCAATATTGTCAGTTGTATTTGTGGTCAAGATCAGATTTTAAGTGTCTAAAAGTCCAAAATTTAAATATTATACCTTGAATGCGCAGGAGTTCACAGAAGGCAGTAGTGTGCTGCCTAGGTGTTATCTCCATGATAACAGCAACAAAACTAGAGCAGTAGCTAAATATAGAACAGTTTTTCTGCATCTATTTCATGTGTTGTCATGTAATTATAAATAGATGAAGAATTAAATCTCTAACCTGTAATGAGCTTTATGAGGAAAACTTACAGAACTCCTAACGTAAAAGGGGTTGTTTCCAGTTAAGGTTAGCACTGTATGCCTTGAGAAGAACCACCTTATTTAGAATAATAGTACTATATTGATGCAGGTTATTTTAGCAGCAAGAGTCTGTGCTAGGAGGGGAGAACTCTTTTGAAGATATCAGTTGCAAAGCATAATAAAACAGGTGCATCTTAATAGGTCTACCAGGAATGTTTTAGCTGTTAGCATCTTTTAAATGCTTCTGCTGAGAAACCCTGTTTTCATAACAAGGTTGGTGAGTATTAAACCTGTGATAGTTCTTTCTGGGATTACTATAATTTATAAAAACAATAAAAACCTGCTAAAAAACATTTATGTATTTATAAATGATGTAATCCAGGGGTCCCACTGATATTTGTGGTGAAATATATGCCTAAGGGCACATAACCCTGCTTGTACATTGCCAGGACTGCAATCTGGTTTATGACAAAACAGATTCATTTATCTCCAAATAAATAAATTACTTTTGTGAACATTTAGAAACATTTGCATAATTAGGCTGTAAGATCTTAGCAGTCTTTTTCATAATAATTAAACTAATCTAATCTTGGACAGGGTAAACAGACTTACTAGGCTGAGAGCAGCCTTCAGGCAAGGAACTTACTACATTCTACAGGAACTGTAAGGCTGATGATGCTTGTTAATTATGCAGAGCTTTTACTCTCCAGTAATAGCAGCGTTTGTATTGCCTGAAGCTCAGATAGCTACTCCCAGGCACATAAAATTAGGCTCTGGGTTTTTTTGTCATTCTTTAAAAAAAACCTAACAAAACAAAACAAAACAAACAAAACCAAAAAAAAAAACCAAAACACAAAACNTAACAAAACAAAACAAAACAAACAAAACCAAAAAAAAAAAACCAAAACACAAAACCACAACAAAACTACAAAACAAAAAAAGAGAAGATACTTCAAAATGATTACACGCTTTCAACAAGGAGGCATTAACCTTACAGTGCTGAATCCCGGAGCTGCACGCAATTGGCTCCCTCTGTAGTCATGTGGTCTTGATTATCTTCAGATCTGGAGTCTTTCAAGCCACAGAGAGAGACAGAGTTGTGAGGCTTGGTAAAGGAACAGCAGAAGACACTGCTTTATTTTCTGGGGACTTTAGGAAGAAAAGACTGAGAATATCAAACAGGTCTTACCCAGGACAGTTCCCAGTCAAGCAGTCAATAAAAATTTATAACCATAAATCAAAAAAAGATGATCAGAATAGTACCTAGCAAATTCTGAAAAGATGTTTTTTCTTAAAAGAATCTGTCATCTTTATCTAGTTTCATATGAGCCACCAGTCCATGAAGACTTCAACTGACAAGTAAGCTCAAGAAGAAGGATTTTTCTGCTTACAAACAGGGTATGGCATTAACAAGGATGATATTCAAGCTCTACAAGCTTATTTTTAAAAAATCATCTCTTAACAGAGCTGTTTTGTAGACAATAATTTAATTTCTGAATTATTTTCCTCAAAACAGGACATGCAAGGAAATTCTCCTGATGTGTTTTTTTCTGTGTGCTTTGTTTCATTTAGAATATTTTTATAAAAACAAATTTGTGTGATTAGACGTTAAAAGCCTGATTTATAGTTTATTTTTTTTCTCACAATTTGCATACAAATTCACAATACATTACCTTTTTCAGTAAAGATTTAATTATGTTTGGATAGGAATAGTGACGCCTGACCCCTTCAAGGCAGGTGCTTAAACCATTTGGAAGTGTTGTAACATGAAGCATTGCCTCTAAATAATCAAGAGCTGGATTTCACTCATACCAAGAAGTGGAATGCCTTAGGAATTTCTCCTGTTCATTTCAAAGGTTGTTCCCTGAGTATAAAGTTTTCAGAATCTGCCTCTTCAAACACATTACATCAGGATTTGCTTACGAAGAGGGACTCATGGATCTGAAAAACCACCAATCTTTTAAAGCCTTGAGGGCCAGAAGATCTGGAACAGGTGATGCATCTATGGATGTTTTTTCCATAATAAATGAGTGGGTAGAGGCAAGAAATTGTCAGGAATTTGTTTTCAGCTTTTGTCTCTTCTGGCCTGTAAAGCTGAACCATCCAAACATGATGTAATGCATCGATAATAAGCAAACATCCCATTGCCAACTATTTTCTGCACAAGAAAGATGCAAGATACCAACTCTCCCACTGCAGTTTGAACTACCCTGCTTCAGGCCTTATTCTTTTTCACTGTGCTCTTCATTCCCAGGCACATTATTTAACCAAATTTAGTGAGTCCAGTGTGTCTGCCAGTCAGTGCTATAAGCTAGTGGGTTGTTGCTGTTCCAGTTAACAAATTGCAGTATTGCTGGTGGCATGAATTGAAGTACCATGTGTTGTTCTTTATTAACTTTTATGAGGGAATAATGCAAGATATTTGTATCAATGAAACTAATCAGAACGAAAAATCCTGGTTTAAAGTGATGAATTGTGTAAACAAATAATGTTGCTCTCTAGTCTCCAGGTGGCCTTCCAAAAAGTTTCCTTTGACAACCCAGGCTGAAAACCTCTGAGCTAGAACAGTTTATCCCAATGCTGCACAAAGCCTGGAAATAAGGCTAGAAGGGACTGTTTCCTCGCCACAGGAACAGCCCCCAGGTTCTGTGAGAAGCACACCTTCACCTCAAGCCTTATTCCTTCTCTGCAGTGCAGTGCATAGCTATGCAGTATTTATTTGCCAGAAACACAGAATACATTTAGGATAGAGGAGCTGCTCAGGCTGGACTACCAGATTTGCAGTGTGGAAAGGTGGCACTGCTGCTGTTGTATCTCCCACCCTTAGTGCCATTTCCCATGGGTCATTGCTAAGCATTTGGGCTAGTGCTAGTCAGAAGAGGGAGTAGGAGCAACTCCAAGCCTCTTGTCCTGGTCACAGCAGGAAATCTAGGAAGAGTTGCATTGCCTATGCTGTCAGCAAAGAGCACAGATTTTTAGATTATGATACGGACAAATTGCATTACATATAATATTTGGTGTCTCTGGTTATTAATTGCCTTTGATAGTTTATATCTTTATCATGAAGCAAATTATCATCAGATTAGATTTAATAGGTACATAACTTGAAATTTTAGGAGCTGCTTGCATGTTGCTGTTCAGCGTATTTGACTATATACTGTGCAATGTAATGTACACCTTCATCTGCCTCAGCAGTTGAGGTAAATGAACTCCCTCTTTTTTTTTTTATCCTGCCTTCTTGAATTTTCAGTTAAATTATAAGGAGAACATATGAGACTGATTGCTGTTTTTCTCCATGGGGACAAAGGACAACCAGTATAGAGATGGTGCCATTATCTCTGCTTATCAGACTGTCTTGGTGTTAAGAGTTAAATTTTCCCTCCCTTCCCGCTTATCTCTTCAGAAGAATGAGAAAATGGTACATAAGCTATTACTTTAAGATACAGTTGATTCCTGGATGCTGTCTAAGTAGGTTCAGTTATGTCTGCTGCTCTTTCAGGACAGAATGTGAGACTTGGGGCAAATTGTCCCATCAAACCCATGTACCACCTATTTGCAAAATGGCACAGCATGCTGAGGACATCAGATGCATCTGAAGATGGTGTTGAGTTGAATACACCACATGTATATGACCACAGATCGTTAGAATAACAGGGATTTTATAATGAAAGTTTTATGAGAAATACTGATATTTGCATTGTTTTTAGGTCATCTGTTATGGATCAGGCAATAGCTTGGTTTATGAAAATAAGCCACATTTTTCAGTCCCTATATAGAAAGAAATGTCATTCATAGCTATAGCTTTTTCTCTTGTCTAGCTCTGTCTTGATGTTAGAATTTCATTGGGTGAAATAATTTCAGGGCTTAAACCCTGAAGAGTTGAAGTACTGAATATTTTTGTTAGTATAAAGCTCATTTTCAACAATCATTTGTGATCAAGGTATTCTACATTATTTTTACCCTGTGTACTCTTTGAAAATGGTATTTTAGGAAAACTTGGTATCATTCTCTTCAGAGTTTGAAAGGGGGAAAAAAATAAAAAATTGTCAGCTTTCTTATTTTCAACACTTCAAAGTGTATTTACTAAACACATGTTGACTGGATTTCTGTATAATTTTGTGTGAATGATTTTATCTTGTCTGGTCCAGAATGTAAACTTGCTAAAAATTGTAAATTAAGTTTTTTTTTTTTGGGGGGGGGGAATACTTACTAATTTGCATCATAAATAGCAGCCCAATTTCAGGCAAGATATGCTTTTATTTCAGTAGTGTTAGAGACACAGAGCACTAATTAAAGAGTGGTAATTTTCAAGGGCGATTAGAGAACAAGAGCATGGGCCAATGACACAGATCTTCTTAGATTATTTTGAAAAGTCAAGATGGTTTCATTCTCTTCTTATTTCTTCACTATAATCCTTATGGATTATAATAATATCTTGATCCCTCTTTCTCATAAAGTCTCTGTTTTTTAATAGTTTGGGACTTTTTTTCCCTTAAATTGTATTATGTTCTGAAAATTACCAGAATTTCATGATTGGTCAAAAAATTTGGTTTTGTCTTCAAGTTAACAGCTTGGGATCACTTCAAAGTGAAGGGAACCCAAACTTTAGTAACTCCATCAAAAGCAGTTGAATAAAATCGTCAAAAGCAATAATAAGGCCCAAACCCCAGTACTCAGTGGATCAGGTCTAAAAAGTTGACTTATACATAGTTTTGTAGCATGTCACCTTTCTTGCTCTTTGTGTTTTATTTGTGTACCAATGCCAAAAAATGCTACAGATACATAGAAGCCTTGGGAACAGTGTACCAAAACAACAGTGTTCAAAGCTTACAGTAGTGACCAGAATGATGTCAAGGAAAAAGATTGAATGAGTTGGAAGGAAAAATAACCAAGAAAAGTGAGACTGGGATCATTAGACTAGCATCTCAAGAAAAAATAGGATACACAACTTTCACCTGTAAGTATCTGCACATTTTTACTGGAGGTAATGACTAGTGACTATTTGAATTGTTAATGAATTCCATTTCAATCAGTTTAAAAAATTTGGAAGAAAATCTGCTGTTTAGAAGATGTGAAAGAGTGTAGATAAATTCAGTCACTCCTGGGTGAAGTGAAAAATCTGTTAATCCAACAGTACAGTGTCTGAAATGAAAAATAGTAGCACAGACCTGATTTTTGTGATCCTTGATGTTCTTATTTGGAATAAAACTAGTCTAATTACACCTACTGTATGCACAGCAGAGGGAGGATTATCAGGAGTCTGGTCTAAGTGGGAAGGTAAGAAGGGGCCTGCCTACTAAAGGTACAGTGCAAATTATCCCATTGAGGGCGAAGGATAGGAAATACAGTAGGAGCCCAAGCTGGCTAAATCAAGAGTACTTCCCATACTTCAAACATAAGAAGGAAGATTGCACGAAGTGGGAACTAGGTCAGCTCACTAAGGCAAACTGCAGATGTATAAACCAGAAGAGCTGTTCCTGAGAGAGGGAAGGCTGTCTGAGGGGGACAGTGGAAGGGCTCAAGTGTCGTGCCTTTTCTGCTGGATTTCAGGATAAAGGTCAGCTGGCTAACACCAGCACCAACAGGAGAGAATAAGGAAGAAATAGGTTCTATAACACGTATAAAATTTAGATGCTTTCATGCCAGCTGGGCAGGTGAACTTTGTCCTTGGTGCTTAATGGGCTCATTGGTGAACTCTCAGAGCCTCTAACAGTTATCTGCAGGAACTTCTGAAGGGCAAACAAGTTACCTAGACGCTAGGAAATGTAAATTTAGTGATTAGGTAGAATGAGTGGAAAAACTGACAAATTTATAGAGCACCCAGTTGCTGGAAAGGCACTAAGACATATAGACATGTACAGAGCAAGTATTTAACAGTTTTTCACTACAAAAATCTATTTTAGGTGAGTGTACAAAGGTTTTTATTCTGGATCAGGTATTGTTCTTGCTTTCATTAATGACCTAACCAGTGGGCCTGAGAGTAGTCTATTGCATTTGCAGGTGCCACCAAACTGAAAGGAATTGACACGCTGGGTTGACAAATAGACATAAAATGCATAGGAGAGCACAGGTGAGATAAGAGTTTTGTAGAAAATGTTGTAATGGTCCTGGTGGACCTCAGGTCAGAAGGATGTAAAAACTTGTGAGCTCTTGCAAAGAATTCAAATGATAGATTGGGATATAAACATAAGGAATGATGCTATTTTAAGCACCAAGTGTGTCCAAGCAGGATTACTGATTCCAGTTTTGGACACTCCAAATAAATTGTAGACCAAACAGAGGTGGTCCAAAGGGGAGCAGTGGGAGTTTTCAGAGATTGGGACCTGGAAGAAATATGATGAAATAAAATGATACTGAAGTGTGTGTGTGCAAGTGCATAAAGAAATAGCTGCTAGAAAAAGAAAAGTAATTATTTGTTCTCCCTGTCTCTGAAAAATAAGCAGGGCAGGCCTAACATGATGCTGGTTAGATATTTTAAAAGCTTCCTAGTAGTGGAGGATGTTACTGTTCTGTGAAAATCACAGGTATCACATAATAAGGTATCACATGAGTCTATGGAATACCCACTTTTAAAGATCTTTAGGAACAACTGAGTATCTAATCTAGGTGTTTTAAGCACACTTACCTCAAGGTAGGACATAGGGCAGATGAAATTTTGTTGTCTTTTTCAGCTGTTTGATTCTACTTTATCTCCTATGTGAAAGTAAAATGAGTGACAAATTCCAGTCTGAACCACCACATGCAAACCTGGGCATGAGGGAGAGCTGCAAGTAATTCCCTTTTTTGCCTGCTGAGCTCTTACTCTGAGCACTACTTCTTGGAAGTGTGAATGATGGGAGTATTTTCTGGGGCTCTGTGCTGAGGAGTAAATGCCTCTTACTCTCCAGGTACAGGGTTCCCACTCCTGTTGTGCATATAACCCCTGAGGATGAGACCTGAATAATTTGGTTATGTGTATGGTCTAAGGCCATATTCTACTACTTGTAGGGCCAGAGGCTTTGGAGTTCTACTTGCCACCTGCAGTGATCGCCCGGAACTCTTCTTTTCCTTTTAAATCTCTAGGGGCTCTTGTGAGCTGGTGTCAGAATAATCAGTGCAAAAGCTTTCATTTGCATGGCATTTTCTTTCTTAAACAGCTCAGTGACCAAGTCAAGCAAATAGAAAATGTATGATGAGTTTACTGCTCCAAAACTGAGGCATAATCATGTTCTCCATTGGAACGTACCTTTGAATGATGGGTGTATGACATTTGTCTTCTTATGTGGGAAGTGTAGCCTATAGAATGTTCAATTTATAAATTATTCATTAAATATGCCCTAAACTCTAACAAGGTTCTAAGAGGTGCAAGAGAGCTATAAACTCTTCTTTTGATAAATATTTTAAAATAATTAAATATTTAATTTTCTGTTATCCAGCTCAGAGTTATTAAAAGAGATTCTGACAAACAAAGGGGCTGAGAAAAAGCCAGAGATAAGTATCCATCCTAGAAGCACTAATGCTTCTGGAGTACACAGTGGGGAAGATATCAATTGGTGAATACTTATGGCATACATCTACCTAACCTAAAAATAAAATACCTTGACCTGAACTAGGCTTATTTTTCCTCAATCCTAACTTTACATTAAAGGTAAGAAGGCTTTCTGAGCAAGTTGAACAGTCAAATACAGGCAGAGAGGGAGGGCACTATAAGCAGCAAGACAGCTGTGTCTTCCAGGGAAAGCAGGAATGAGTTGGATCCTTCTTCATTTGGAATAAAGTGGCTATGCTGAGGTAATGATATATTTAGATAACACTCTTCTGTGCTTTGGATCCATTTTCTGAAGTTGTGTATTGTTTGGCAAAGAGCTGAAACTCTTTTGAAAGATCTGTTTCTTGTCTCCACAGTTTTACTGACAGGCTCTGAGGGGGTCAAACCATTTGGGGTGATGGTCTGACCAGAACCAGGACTGTTACAGACAACTCTGGAAAGGGGTCATGAGACCCCTTTGATCCCGGTGACAGGAAGAAGACAAACAGAGGAGGGACTTGAATGTGCTATGTTTAGGAAAGCGGGAAAGCTTCTGAGAAGGATGGATGACCACAGACTGGCGAGCACATTTAAAATGGCTTGGATAGTGGAGCCAGTGAAAGGGACATTTTGCTCAGAACTTCTTCCAGGGAAGACATCTGCTGCTTCTTTCACACGACCATAGTCTATGATGAGTGTGTCATCTGTTAAAATGGTTATCCCAGGCTCTCCAGGAATAAAGAGGCCTCTAACAGCTTCTAAAGTATCCAAGAGTGAACTGTAGGCATTCTTGTATTAGTTAGATGCCCCTGCTGCCCGTAGAAGAAAGAAGTGCTGCTCAAAGTCTAACACTGCACTGATCTGTGCCTTTGGAGCAGTCTAAAAGTCTGTAAGTTGTCCTTATCGGTACTTGGCGAAAGCAGATGGGTTTTTTTCACTTGTTACCACATGCTGTTTCTGCCTCAGCACCTCTTTACATCTCTCAAAGTGATCTTGATCTCTACTTCCTTTTGCAGTATCTGCATCTTCTCCTTCTGTGCTAAGCAGATAGAATAAGCCTTTGTGGTCCCTGCTCCCATTTCACTGGGGCAGAATTTTGGCTGCCTTTTGCAGCAGTCCAGTTTGTCCCAGCCCAGGCTTGATATTGTTGGTGAGCAGGTGTGACAGGCTCTCTTTGGTTAAGACTGGGGTTCACATCCAGTAACAACTGTTAGGTAATTCAGAATTTAGAGGATGTTGAGGATATAAAACTTCTCTGTTCCATGGAAAAGAAGGAGGATGTGACAACTGCCCTCTGAATGCTGAGAGGCTTTTAAGATAAGGTATCTTACCCTTTGTACATCCACTCGTCATTTGTCACTGCCTACAAGAAAGCCAGTTTATACTACATGCCTAGGTTTTAGGTAACTGAAGTAAGGAGAGATGAATCCCATCATTATCAGAGAATAGTTTAATTCAGTAACCACTAGATAAAGATTCGGCCTTTAGAAATCTACTGTGAACTCCATAGATCACTTGTGACTTCAAGTGAAACTGAGAATCTTTTCGGAGCCTGGATCTGTTTCCTTTATTACTGTTCTCACCTCACCTGCTGCTTGCTGTTTTATTGCAGCAGCCTGGAAGGAAGCTTTGCTTATACGGCCTGAAGAATGAATGTGAATGTTTCTCAGGTATATTAATTCTCCCTTAGAGAGAACATCCTTTACAGAAGAATGTCATCTGCTTCCTTGCAATTTGCTAGAAATATAAGTTCTTTCTGAAAATCTTCTTTATGATTTGGATTTTTTAATTAACTGTACATTTTAGCAAAAAACCCATAGAATCGTTCTTAGCTGTAAACAGCCAATGCAGTTTGGGCATCTTATCTACCATCTCCACAGCAGTGTATACTCTAGCATCATTGACACTTCAATTTCTCTATCCTGCTTAATGGAAAATTAGTATCCCAGATACTTAATCTCCTCTTTGAATGGTTATGCTTTCATACCACACAGCATTAAGGCAGAAAAGCAACTATCAAAGTGAAAATCATGGTATCTTTGAGCTGGAAGATGTGTAGTTCCTTCAGTTTTGATACAGAGCCTCCAGCACTTATTTGTGCTGCACATTAGTTCATTCCTTGGTTTGCAAAAATGTAGCAAAAATTGCCCATCTCTTCTGTCCTGAATGTTTTACATACTCTGAAAGGTTTTAACCTCAGACCGTTTTTGTAAGGGGTGAATATTCAAAGTATGGTCCTTCATTGTATCTCTTAGACTATTGATAAAAGCAGTGTTCTTAGTATTGATCTTCCCTTGAGATACTACTTGAGCAGGGAGCAAGATTTATTCTTGGGGTGCTTGGGTGGGGTAGGCTGAAGTGAACAGTCTTCAGATGCAGTGACTACTAGTACCAGTGTAGGAAATCATATTGCATAAGAAATCAAAGATTCAAGCAGAAGGAGAGGGCTTATTTGTAAAAGAGCTACAGTTTAAAATGTACGTAACTGCTCCAATAGTTTGTAGGATGTCTAATTATCGAAGTTATGCAAGTAAAATATTTTTATTTCTCCTTGTAGTCTTACCACGTTGTTCCTTTGGGATCCGTCTTGACTTAATATACAGAGAGTAAACAAAACAAAACTAGCAAACAGTAATATCATGTTACAAAGTAATTCAGTTCATGGACACCGTGCTGGTGGGTGGATTTTTGAGGGGGTTGGCTGGTGGTTTTTGTTTGCTTGTGGTTTTGGTGGGTTTGTGTGTTTGTTTTTAAGCCTTTGTCCTAGCATGTAAGAGAGATAAATGTTCGCTTTCCCTTATCAGTATGGGATCTTGGAAGAGTTCATTTCCAGTCTCTTACACTGTTACGGGAAAAGCAGAACGATATTCTTGGCTGACGACAGTGCAGTTTCCAAACGTTACCATGGTGATCACCTATGTAACATCACTACCACTTTTCACAACAGCTCAATTTAAGATTCAAGTTGAATATTTCCATGATTATGGGAGGGTAATTATTTCATTACTCAAGGGAAGAAGATTTAGGAGGTAAATAGCTCTTCATTAGTTCTTAAATGATTTCCCTAGTCTTTTTAGGCCACAGAAATGCCAAATATTAAAGTGACAGAAACAGAGGGTCAAATTCTGATCTCCCTCTTCATCTTGCCTACGTCTCAGTGCTTTCTGAACAGCCAAGAAAATAGAAATATCTTTAACCATTAAATGCTCTGGAAACTTCAGACATTTGGTGTAAGGCTTTGTCTTTAAAGTCTGAGCTTTTTTTCCACGATTCTCAGTGTTTCAAACATGCAATGCAGCTGAAGTCCAGAAAAATTGCAGGTTAGATCACTGACCACTCCACGTAACTTTGAAAAGTCACAAAAAAAAGTTGAAGGGAAGTGAAGTACCCAAAGTTCTGGTCTGTTACGGAAGAACTTCCTTGTTTTAACTATAGATGTTAATGTCTTTTATGGCTAGGACAAGCAAGAGCCCATTAACTGCTTTCCTGGCTTTTTAATTTCTTCAGAATTTGAGAAACCAGAAACCTAGACTAGAGTGATTATGTGGGAACTACTGATACCTTCTGTTATTGGTGCTGATATTTTGTGGAGTTTATATGCACATTTTAATTGAACTAAGCCATCTATTTATAATTAGAACTGGATGTAAAAAAACCTAAGAAATGAAATCTTAAATTCTACTGGGAATTTTATAAAAAGTTAACCTTTATTGTTAATTGCAAAGGGACTGTCTTCTACTAATTAAATCAGAGGTGGAACATCAAATAGGTTTTGCAAATGACTTAATGGCTTATAAACAAATAATTGCCACACCAAAACAAGCACACATAACAGAAAGAGAACAATTATATTGTAACACTGTTATTAATTTGTCCCTTCATGTTGTAGAATATGCAGGTCACAGGAGACTTTCATTAGAGAAAAAATCTTGCAGATACCTCCCTTTGAATCATACTGTTAGTTAGGAACCAAGGATGAAATGATTCATGCTTTCCTTTGCCGGCATTTTTTTTGTTTACCAGTGAAAATAAATGAGTAGATTTACATAATCACAATAAGACATTTCAAGAATAGTGGGGCAAATTTTTTTAGATTACATCACCAGGCTGCCAAGGTTTCAGGACACTACTAATATGTCTAGACAAGCAGCTGTTTGTGTTGTTTTGGCTGACTGTCATTGTGTTCCTTTATTTTTTATGGCCCTGGGTTCAGCAATGATGCAACTCCGTAATCAAGTGATTGGGAATATAAAAGACACAGGAAAATACTGCAGTGTTATGCTAAATCAGACTGAGGTAGAACACGGCAAATCAACATTTTTCGATTTTGTATGCCATTTCTCAGGGATATCTTCCAGAGAGAAAGTAAGACTAGGTCACAGCGGAATTAACTGAAAAATACTTAATTTTTTATTTCCAGAAAAATCTCATTTATGGAAGTAGTTTTTTTCAATACCAGTTTTGTTGATGCTTCCTCAGACTGAAAGTGAAATTCCACATTATGAAATACCTGATTCAGGAGGATTGCCTGGAGACCTCAAATTCCTGCCCTACCTTGGTCAAACTGTGGACTTTCAGGTAGTTGGCTTGACTGTCTCACAGAGATTTCTCAATATAAAATTCCATTCTATATAGCTATGACTTGTTCGTTGGCTCAGAGAGACAGGCACATGGCCAACATCTGCCTCCAGGACAGTTTAAACATGGTTCCTGGGCTACAGCTGTGTCATGCTCTCTTCTGGAGTTGTGCTGTAGGAATGAGCCGGAAGGGTCCCTTACAGCTCAACAGTCAACATGGCCAGTCCCGGCAAATTCTCCACAGGATGATGTATCCCCACAGCGTGCTGTTGTCACATCCTGTTTTGAGCACCCCCTGTGGAGTCCCTGATCTCTTTCACTCTTGATGGCATCAGGGATTATTTAGTGCTCCTGACCTCTTGGTGTATGTTACGAGTGAAAAAGAGTAGCTTTAACTGAAACTTTTATGGACAAATTCTAGCATAGAAGAGTAAACTATTAGAGGAGACAGATCCTGATATTTTTGCTGTAATTTTCCATGAAAAAAAACCTCTCCAATAGATTGTTAGTGGCTGTTAGAACAGGGGGAAAAAAGTTAAATCTTGTTAACTTCTTTTGGTGAAGCAGTATGGCAACATAGTTACACTCGGAGCAGACACCTTCTGGAACAGTGCTGCCTTGGTCCCTAAATACTCACATGTGTGTTTACTGGTTAACATTCACTTAAAGATGACAATACAAAGTTTCAATTTAGCAGCAAGATACAACACGCATTACAATACAAAAATTCTATTCGAGGTCAGGACTAAATTAGAACAGCTTATAAAAGATACATGCATAGCACGAAACAATTTTTCACAGAATCAGAGAATCATTGGTGTTGGAAAGGACCCTCAACATTGTCAAGTTTAGCAATTGACCCAATACTATCAAATCCACCTCTAAACTATGACTAAATGCCATGTCTAATGTCTTTTACATACCGCCAGGAATGGTGGCTCGATGGCTTCTCTGGGCAGCCTGCTTCAATGCTTGAACAAAGCTTCACCTTTCCGCAAAGAAATTTTTCCTAATATCCAATCTAAACTTGCCCTGGCTTGAGGCCATTTCCTCTTGTTCTATCTCTTTCATGGACAAGTAATGGTGTCCTCTTTAGAGCTGCCTACAGTCACTACCAGCTGTGATTCACTGCTGGCCAGTTGCTAATTTCATTTTATGTTCTCCGAGCAAGGCAACAAGGTATTACCGGAGGAGCATACAGTAAGATAGAAAAATGCAGCTGGAACAGAGAGGTAATGCCTAGTAGGAGGGGAAATATTTCACTTGAAGTGCCTGCTAAACTGAATACTTTCTGTTCTCACTTCTGTGTAAAGTGGAATTTACGCTGTTATGCTATTTTTGTTCTGAAGAAGAATGATTTAGCAGACTGCCAGGGGTGTAAACTGAACAAGGTATGATGTCTGAAATTAAGGAAGGAAAATGAAAAAAATAGTTGTTCTTGAGTTTGAGCTTCCCACGTCTACTTTATCTGACATGGTTCAGGCAAGTAACCAGCTTGGACACAATTCAGCAAATTATTACTCACATGCTTAGTGCAGAGTATTTTAATATAATCACTGAAGTAAAGCATGTAGGAGAGAAATTAGACTTCATTTACCACAGCATTTCTTTTTCAAATTAGTCCTGTTTTGGTTTCCTTTTGAAAAACTATATTTTGAGGCAGCAGTGAAATCCTGCCTAATGTCATAAGAACAAAACTTGCATTAAATTCCTAGTCTTCCTCGTTCTCTGTAGGTTGAGTTTTCTTCATCAATTATCATGCAGTCTGGCTGGTACCTCCAGCACATTTTACAGGGTCTTTTTCTCTCCCATCATGTTTTATAATGATTTTTTCAAGATACTGTAAGCCAGCTGTATGATTTTGCGTTTCAGGACTAATAATGTCTGACTGGTTTTTCTACTTTATACAGAAAAGAAATCATGACAGCCACTCAGCCTGGATTTATCCTACATAAGAATTCACAGTATTTAATTATCTAGCAATTTCCTCCATTGTTTTCAGTATCGTTTTCCTTTCTTTATTAAATATAAAATATTTCGTGTTTAATTGCAAAGATATTGGGGCATTTTTTCCCTTTCAGAAGGTTTCCTTACTCTTGTCCTTATTATTAGTCTAGGGCGTATTTTATTTTATTCCGACCAAATTTCAATGAGTTAGTAGAAAATGTTCAACACAGTTGAAAAAGCTGTTCTGAAGAAGGTGGAGGAGGCTCAAACAATTGCTTCTCATGTGGTTTTGAGTAGAAAAGCTCCCCAAATGCCAGTGTGTGTGAAGACTCAAATGCATACTCTGGGCTCTACCTTCAGGATGAGGGTAGCTGCAGGAGTATTTAAATGCCTTCTGTATGGTGAAAGGAAGACAATGTGTGCTGCCTGGGAATCAATGCAAAAGCATTGCTTTGCTGCCAGTTTACTTTTTTGGTTGGCCTTTATAATTTTCAAAACTAACAGGATACAAGCAGTACTTATTATATTTAAATATTCTTCTGTTTTAAAGCGTTTGCAAGTATTCTGGCATTTACCTGTAAGTTCTGTTCAGTGTTACAACAGAAGGAAACTCACTCAGAACTACAGTTTCAATAATTTTTAAAAACTAATTGAGTAGTGTGATAAAATATTTTAAAATCATATTTGTAAAACTTGTGGTAAAAGCTTTAGGAAAGAAATGGTGATTTTTTTCTGTTCTGTCACTTATATTTTTTTAAAGATTCTCACATAATTTTCCAGTATCATAAAAAATTCAAGCTTCAATTGAGCACACAATATAATAGAACTAGAAAAGAGTTCTGCTATCTCAAGGAGTTGTATATAATAGAATAGTTCAGTTGGAAGGGACTTACAATGATCACCTCGTCCAGCTGTTTAAAATTTGAATATATGATAAGTGTAAGAATTTGTAGCACATTGTACATAGAATAGAAAATTTATAGATTGTCGTGATTTGATGTTGGTTTAAATGCCTAACACACGAAATTTAATTATGTGTATAAGGGGAATAGGGATTTATTGAGGAAAATGTAAAGAAACTTCAGGGTAAAACAAGGTCCACACTTAAATAGTTGCAATATAAAGGAAAGTTTATTAATAACAGAATGGAAAAAAATTTATAAGGAATTAAAGCAAACTTTTAAACACCTTTCTTTCTCAATGTTTTCTCCTTTACCACAAACCTTTCAAAAGTGAAAACAGAACAAGAACATGGTTTTTTGGTTAGAGTTGTACTTTTTCTAGAGTCTTTTTATGCTTAAGGAAAAAAAAAGTTTCTTCTACTGTGTCATAGAGTTTTCACAAAACAACAGTCCTGCCTGGAGAAAATCTGTTGAAGTGAAAACTATTTTTCCCATGAATCTTTCCCACACTGCCAAATTACGGGCCATAGGAAAAAAATGGGGCTTTCAGTTTTTTAAGGATAAGCTATCTCAGTCCAAAAGCAAAGGTTCTCTGCTTCGAATTTCTAATAATTTCTCACAACTTCTATATGGCCTGACGTGGGCCTCTCTTTAAAGTCACAGGCTGCACAAGAATTTCTCATCCCATCAAGTTTTTTAAAATTAATTAAAGTCCTTTCTATGACTTTACAAGAAGCATTTTTAAGCTTTGCGCCAAAAAGCGCAGCAGCCCTCTTTTTCCCATTGTCATCTAGTTACCTTCTCACGTGGTCTTATCCCTTCCCCTCTGTTTCTGACCTTGTGGCCACCATGTTCAGTTTCGTCCCATGTGACTTTACATTTTTCTTCTNCGACTTTACTTTTTTCTTCTTTCCTCGCTGATTTGAAAGAAAAGGTATCTTTGTCAGTTGTGGTGTGGTGTTTCTTTAGCTTTAGCAAGAGTTACGCTAGATGTAAATGTGCCCCGCTGGTCCTGGTACGGGGTTTCGACGGCCTCAGATCCTTGGCCACGTGGCTTTGGTTACACGCTGCCTGCGGAGTGGGGACAGCTCTCCCCTGGGAATGGAAGGCTGGCCC
>VYXC01008640.1:1060550-1097389 GCA_013397175.1 Platysteira castanea
CCAGAAATAAAGACCTGATTAACACCTTATAAAACACCGTGTCCCTAATTCTTCCATGAGCCGAGGCTGCTCTCAGAGGCAATACCGGACCACAACAACAAGCTGCCTGCGGAGTGGGGACAGCTCTCCCCTGGGAATGGAAGGCTGGCCCCGCGCCGCCACTGCGCTGAGAAATCGTGAGGAGCCTGGCTTGAGCCCAAGAGATGAGATGGCCCCGCGCTGCTGCCACGCCGAGGATTTGAAGGGAAGGGCCTGGCCCAGGCCTGGACCTCTCTGCATTTGGCCAACCCTCGGCCCTTGAGCCCAGAAACAAGGAGGAAACTCCTGCAATTGCATGGGTTTTTTACATGCAAAATTGCAAAAGCGATTGGCCCAAAAGCTTGTCAATCAATTCTGGTTCAACCTATTACACAGATTTTCATGGGCTCTGATTTAGCAGGAGGTTAATTGCTCAGAACTTGAACACTGAATGAGACAACAGGACCAACAAGTAAAATCTAAAACCCAGCCTGTGTCTCTCCTCACACCACACTGTCTGTACTTTCATGTTTATTATGTTTATTGCATCTTGGGAGATATGTAGACCTGTCTATTATTTTAGGGTTTTTTTAGGAAGTTATTCATCAGACTTGACTTCTGTTTCTTCAGGCAACCTATCTTAATTCTCAGTTATGCTATTGTGTGGTCTGCTTTGAGACTGAAGGCTCATCTCAGCAGTTCTGGTCAAGTAGTGGGAGATATGGGCAGGTCATTGAGCAAACAATTCCCTCTTTCTTCAGCAGTGTGTCCAAGACCAGTTTGCCCATAGGAAACTCACTTTTGTGAATGTCAAAGGCAGAGCAAACATCCTTTACCCCACCCACTGCCATTCTTCATGGAAAAAAATATCAATTTTTCTTTTCCCATTCAATTCCTATTTTCTTTCTGGTAAATAAATACTTAACCTAAGAAGACCATTTAGTTTAGTTTAGTTTAGTTGAAAACTCAGTTTCCCATTAAAACAGTTTTGTGATGTTAATGACCTGTTTATTTTTCGCTATCAAGACTGTTGAATAATTGTAGTTACTAAAACAACATATTTTTTGTTGTTTGGTTTTTTTGTTCTCCTTTTTTTCACTCTGAACACTCCAGTGTGAGTGGAAGGGCCTTTACACATTTCAACTGGTCAAACAGATCAGTACTTTCAGCCATTGCTCAGCTGATGCTCCCATATTCTTGCCTGTCTTAGACTTTGTACTTGGCTTTTAGTGTCTTTTTGGCACATTTTTGAAGAAAGATTCTTAAAATCAAAACTATATCCAAAATATTTGTGAATGAGACAAAATAACATTTGTGCTAGGGAAATAAGCTTACAAAAAGTAGCATTTTTTCAGACATTAGAGTTAATTGAAAGTTTTGATGAATTGCAGTGAATAATTTTGACAGGAAAAAAAGTGAATGGAAAAGATGAGAATATTGATTTTTTAGAATATGCTAAAGTGTTTTGTTTGAAAATTTTTAAACAAAACATATTTTTGTGAGACTCCTTTCCTGTTTAAAAATCAACCTCAATTTGGGCAAAAAGGTTTAAAAATAGGTTATTTGAAAATGAAATGAAGCAATTAACTCTAGGTTGATGCAGAGTAAGTTATTATTTTGATTTCTGTAATATTTATTTCTTAAACTATTTTTATAGCTCTATTTGGCCAAAGTTATCCATCAAAGCAAGAAAGAGGTATTATTTGTGCAATTCTGTTTGCAAATTTCATTTAATTACTTGCAGAGGATGCTATTTCAATTGTAGATAGATCTGATTTGAAGGTATTTATCGATGCTTTGCTTGTTTTGCAGAGAATTCAGAAGGTATTGTTTTCAAAAAAACAAAAAAAACCATAGCTTTTTGGCACTGGTGTAGCTGAATGAACATAGGACTGTCAAGGGTTACCCCACCTAACTCTTGTATTGTGTGGCTCTTCATAGATGCCCATTGGTAAGGTGTATAGAGTGGAATAATGAGCACACGTGATTGTATGAAATTTTAAAAATTGCGGCTCTTACCTATAGGAGAGTGAAGCTGCAATCAGCTGATTAATTTGTAGCAAATAATATTTCTGTTGAGACTGGTATGTTTGTTATTCTGTAGTTAGAAAATAAATAATTAAGATGTAGGGTGGAAAGACTGGGGAATTAGTTCTGTGTGCAATTAATTAGCTTATTTGCTCCAGTTTATTTTTGATCAAATAGAAGATGCTGAAAGAGTATAAAATAAGGTCCTTAATATACTCTAAGGGCCTGTTTCTGCCCCAGTTGACATTAAAGGCAAGTTCCCACTGATGTGACTGATGCCCTAATTGCCTAGGTTGACATTGATGGTTTCTCATTTCTCAATTCCAATAGCTTTGCTCTAGAAAGGATATTGGCATGATAGCAGGTTTTTTTAAGCAGTGATCACATGAAAAACAAATATTTTAAATGGAAGATTAAAGAGCTGGAAGAAGAAAAGTATGCATCAAATGGCTGCTGACTATCAAGCCACCTTGTTACAGGTGAGAACATACAGGAGGGAGAGGTCTCTCTGTGCCCGTTTTTGATGATGGAAAATGTATTTTCATTCCCTGGGTTTGTTGCACTAACTTTCCTTGCTGGGAATCACAGAATTTTACTTAATAATTTTAAAAGAACCATGTTGTCTGGAGGTGACTTGTTTATTTTTTAATCCAGAGCCCACCATTAACAGGTTTTTTAACCTGGTAATTTTGTTTCATTTTTCACCTCTTTGTTATTCATTTTGTTAGACTTGAATGCAGCCTTGCTGCACTGCGATTCTTCCTCTCTTTTTTCCACATGGCTGCCTGGTTTGCAGAGGATGCCTCCTTACAGATGTGTTCCTTCCCCTGACAAACAATTACCCCTGTTCCCCTCTGCAGGAGGCCATTAGGACATCATCACGGGTTCTGCTAAGTCATCTCACAATCACAGTTTTGTGCAATCACCTCTCATCTGAGTCTATCTAGGCATATGCCATGCGGGGAAACTAGCAGTCACAAAATGCAGCACCTCCAGGCATATTATTTGTTATTTTGGTCCGGGAGTGTGACAGATAATGGCCACTGTCTGAAGGTCTCATTGGCTGCAGGGACTGGCATCGTATGCAGAAAATGGGGAAAAGCCAGAACGGGTGAACACATTCCTACTTAATAACAACAAAAGGAACAGTTTTGTATTTTCACTGCAGTTAAAAGCACTAAAAACACTGACTAAAAAGGTAACGTTTGGAGAATTATTCCACTGAATAGACCCACAAACCTAAATTTATGTCACATCTGTTCTTTATTACTTATTGTTTATGAGCTCTGTGTACAAATAGTAAATGTGTCAATAATTTGCTCATATTTAGCCTAGCTATCATAGTGGAACTAAAAATTTTACATGATTAGACTAACAAAATACCATAAAACTGGGCATTTTTAAGCTTAAATATGCCAATTATTAGGAGATACTCCTTAAAATCCAGACGTACCAGGTGGGTCCTTCCATGATAGACTAAGAAGAGCAGAGAGCTCCATTACTTATACACAATTTGAGAAACTGTTCACACTTTCCCCCTAGCTGTTCACCCAGTTCTAACTGGTGTTTAAAAAATCCTTAATTAAATATTATGATTTCAAGGACTGTGTTAGACCTTGAAATAAATGTGCCCAAAAAGTGTGTTTTCTTGATAGAAAGAAGCCAGCTGTTTTGTGGAAGACTCTCAGTCTGTGTAAATGTTACAAACTGCTGAATTACTAAAAGGCCCCTTGATATATGATCTCATGTTGCTTAATAGGCCTCAGATTACTTTGGGGGAAAATGGGTTTTATTGTGTTAATCATATGAAAACGAAGTTACTAATCCCTATCTAATTATGAGGGGTTTTTAAACTTGTAATAATATCCTAATTATTTCCTCTTATTGAAACAAGTCCTGTTCTAAAAGTAATCCTCAAGAAAGCATATGGAAAGCTAACCAATGAAATAACTTGGCTTTAATTTTAATTTATGTGGGTTTTAAACCATTCTTTTTTGTTATCGTTGTTTCAAATACTATCAACAACTATTCTTTTGTATTGTACTCTAAAAAATTCCTCTCCTTTTTTGATGGGTCTCTGAGCAGAACCTTAATTCAGGTTCCATACAAAATGTTTCATTTATGATATTAAATCAAGTGAGTATAGACTCAGGACAATCAATCCTGAAATAAATCACAGAACAATGCAATTTAAGATTATTTGACTGCTGACAGGCAGATTATTAGATAGCATAATCATTTCCTGTGCTCTGTCTGCCTCTGAAAGTACTCTGGTTTTGGGTATTTTCTACTGCAAGGTGCAAGAGATTTGAAAATTGTGGGGCAGGAGGTAGGGAGAAGGATGAGACTATTGAGAATATGAAAGGAATAAGAATTTATGAGTAATTGTGTAGATACCACTGAACAACATCTTAACCTCATGCCCAAGTTAAAATGCCTTTGCAGCAAATGAGACTGAGAACTGCAAAGTGAACCTTGTAGTCAATGGAAGGGAAAAAAACCCCATGGTTTTCCTGCAATGAGCTCATCAGGGAGCTCCTCCCTAATTTAGGCTCTAGCTTGCAAAAAAGAAGTCTTTTTTTGTCTTTTTTTTTTCTCTGACACTATTAGATCAAAACAGTACCCAGGCATTAGACAGTATTTATTAGCTTGTAAGGCCAGAGATAATGATCTCATTCAATCAGAACTCATGAATAATTCAGCAGTCCCAACTCCACATAATTTCTGTCTTTACTTTTAAAACCAGTAAAGCACCATTTGCATTGCCTTTTTGAGGGGAGGGGAAATGACAGTAAGCAGAAAAATAAAGCAGATATTTTTTCTTTTGGTTCTGCTTCTCAAACATACTCAGCTCTCTTAGAATGCTGTCTCCCTTCCCTTTTCTCCCCTCCTATATCCCAGAACAAAAACGACATCAGAATAAATATTAATCATGGTTCTATTGAGAAGATGCTGTACACTAATTATTGTCAAGAATAGTGCTACCCATATTTATAGAGGATTTTGTAATCACTGCAATTTGTTCAGTATTGTTACTTATACTAGCTGCTATGAAGTAATTACAGGTTTTTCACTTCTTTTTTTTTTTGTATGTGTGTGTTTTTTGTTGGGGATGGTGGTGGTTTTGGGGGAGTTTTTTTGGCTTTTTGGGTTTTTGTTTCAAAAGGACACCCACACTATTTTTTTTTTTTAGCTTTCAAGCAAGCTGGCAAATAGTCTTTGCTCAGTGAGCAGTTTCTGAGAAATGAAACATTCTTTCTGTGAAATTCCTTTCCTGCTGCTGCACTGAAGAAGCCCAGGCTGATGTGGTACCCATGAAGCCAAAGGAAAAGTGCTGGGTTACATATCCCACCGAATGGGAAGCACAGGCTGAATCTGAGGTTTTCAGTATCTTAGAGCCTTTCTCTAACTCACTTGCCCAGCTTAGTCACTCGGTGTTACTTATTCTAACAGTATTTTGCTTATATTTCAAACTGCTTTAGATATTCCTCCTTTACTTAATACCCTTTGCTTCTTCAGGTCATGCTGAATAGGGTGATAAAGATTTATTCTATAGGATCCTGCTGATGCTTCTATAAACCCACTTTTGTATTTCATGTGTGCTAAATTGTGACAGCAGTTAAGTGATTATTACGTGGCTTGGTCTCTTTCTTGGGGACCATAGTAGGGACCCTTTATTTTCCCCTTAGTCCGTAGAGAAGTTCTGGGGTGATCTGACCAGGGGGAAGGTTGTCATTTGCAGTGATGCTCCCACTGCGATCCTGAGTGGGATCCCTGTAAATAAACAGCATGTTCCAAATATCAACCACAGTCTATTAAAATATTCCTTACCTTGCTTACTGATGTGAGCTTCTGTAAAGAAAGAGGGATTAGAAATCTCTTATAAATTGATTATTTTATTGTTATAAACACAAACAGCTTTTCTGAACCGTGGGAAGGAAGAAGAAGCATTAGCAATGACATTCTGATCCTGTCAACAGCACTCTACAAGAATGCATTTCTCTGACATCTCTGTTAACGCAACTAATGCAGATGTCAGTAAAGTCATCACGTGCATGCGTAATGATGTGGCAGAGTGGCTGTACACACTGAATTGACATCTATGATGCAGTGGGAAATATACAAATTATCTTTCCATTTTTAAATGAGTCATTGGCCTGTCTTTCCATTTCTGGGATGATATATCCTTGGAAAAGGGATAGAGAGAAGGGTTTTCCTAAGAAAGTGTTTTAAGAGCTGAAGCTTGAGATCTACACACACTGTGCATGTCTTTACTGTGATGTATTTGATGTGCTTCTTTATCAAATAGGAAAGAAAACACATGAACCAAAACCTTTTTTTTTTTTCCTTCATGAAGTTATGTCAATGTTTGAAGAAGGAGGAGGCAGTCTGGCCACATTTGAACCAAAATGTTTAGAGGGCAAATAAGCAGCAGCTCAGCAAGCTGCAACTTAAGACTGTCAATAAAACCTGGGGGACTGTGGATATATTTGTTAGCTTCCAGTGTCAGTCTGAGAGTGTTTGCATATTCGCGTCAGTCATTAATTAAAAGTCTCTTGGGAGATTTTAAGATCTTCATCTTGAATTAGTGAAACTGAGCAAAAGGACAAATTGGGCTTTGCACATTGCCACAAAGACTGGGAGTAATGAGTGAAAAGGATGTTCTGATTCAGATATCACTGATTTCCTCACAGGTATCCCAGTATGAGAACTGCTGATTTAAGAGACATCATAAACCAAGTGTTTATAGTGCTAGTAGAAAGGCTGCAATGGTCCTTGTAATAACAGGTGATGCTAAACAGTAAGAAACCACAGAAATTTAGGGCAAAGTTGTGTTCAGTTTAGCAGAAACTAATGTAGTGCTCATGAGCTTTTCCACCAGTTTTTAGTTATGTCTTTGCAAAAGAGCTTTAAATTGAAGTATGAAAGAAATAATACCTATACAACTGAATGTTTAGGCTTGTCCTTGTGTACCCTCTGATCAGTCCTCCTATTTAGAGGAAACATCAATACAAGACCTGGTATAGAGGAATATGAATGTGATAGAGAACTAAATATGAATGTCTGAGTGTTCTGATGAGTTCTAAAAGTAAAATCTGATCTGTAGAGTGATACTGGTGAGGCCCCAAGTGCTGGGGATTTCACTTAGACTGCCTGTCCCTCCTGGTCCCATGGACTGAGTGCCCATTAGCAGCAGGTGCACAGGAGATGCCCTGGGTTTCATCCAGGGGATTGTGCAGCCTGAGTGTGTGCTGCAGTGTGAGGCAAAATGTGGCGAATGGGGATGACAAGGTAGAGAAATAAATTCTGGATTTGAAACAGAATGCTGATGTAGTTATACCCTCTGACATTCTGTAATGCTGGTAGCTATCTCTTAAGTGATATAAAGCCTAGGTGGTTGCCACTGAAGTCAGAGGGGTTTTACTTGTATTGGTGTTTGTGGGAGGGGGGATCATATGTTGGGTTTTGCCAGAAAAGGAGATTCTGGCTTAAGCCTGTGTAAATTTACATGTCAGCACATGTGACTCTGATTGCCAAACTGGAATCTAAATGTGCAGCCACCAGATATAATTCAAACCATATGAGATAGATCTGTAAAGTAAATAGAGTCTCACATGTTTCACCCAGGGACAAATTTAAGCAGTTGAATAACTTGGTGTGGAAAGTCCTTATAGTTTAAAAATAAACACAACAACAATAATAATATGTGAACAGAATCCATGTGCTTTATTGGGGTCCCTCAGGCACAGCATCACCAGCCAGGCAAGGGAGGGGATTGTCCTGCTCTGCTCTGCACTGGGGCAGCCTCACCTTGAGTGCTGGGGGCAGTTTTGGGCACCATAATGTAAGAAAGACATTAAACTATTAGAAAGCACCAGAAGGAGGGCTATGAAGATGGTGAAGGACCTCAAGGGGAAGCTGTGTGAGGGGTGGCTGAGGGCACTTGGTCTGTTCAACTTGGAGGAGACTGAGGGGAGACTCATTGCAGTGACAGCTTCCTTGTGAGGGGAAGAGGGGCAGGTATTGATCTCTTCTCTGTGGTGATCTGGGAGTGGTCAGGCCCAGGGAGTGGCCTGAAGCTGAGTCACAGGAGATTTAGGTTGGATAGTAGGAAAAGGTTCTTCCCCCAGAGGGGGTTTGGGCACTGGAACAGGCTCCCCAGGGAAGTGGTCACAGCACCAGTCCTGGCAGAGTTCAAGAAGCATTTGAACAATGCTCTCGGGCACATGGTGGGATTCTTGGGGCTGTGTGTGCAGGGCCAGGAGTTGGACTTGATGATCCTTGTGGGTCTCTTTCAACTCAGAATATTTTGTGACTCTGTGATTTTCCTTATCATGAGCTGTATAATTTGGCACACAACTACCACAGCGCTACCTGCTGACACAGACTCTACTTTGTAAAGGATAATGGTGTGTACACAGCCTGGCCCAGGGAGCCTAAAGTCAAAGTGATAATCCTAATCATAATTATACCTAACTTCACACTTGAATTCATTGGGGCAGAGAAGTGCACACAGTTGAACAAGCATGTGAGTAATGATTTCTCAGAACAGAACTTAAATCCTCATGGTGCAAAGGTCAATTTGCACCCCGAATATTTGTATATGAAGGTTTTCCTTCTTCATTTGTTGGGGGAGTAATGCCATTTTTATTGTATTGCCTTGCTTGTGATGGTTTCTACAGAACAAGGAAAAGTTTAAGAAGGTATTTAGTCTTGCTCCAGACCCATGTAATCCCCAAAATTTCTACTTCACCACCCTATTTCCTTCTTCATGGATTATTCAAGTTGTCTTGCAGTGTTTATGAGACATTCTGCCCAGGAGTTACCTGCAGCAGTTTTATTTTCAGCACTCTCTGCAGCAGTTGTACTGACACACATCAGAGCACAGAAGTAAAATAACCTCCAGCTTTCTGCCAATGTCAAGTGTCTCAGCGTCAGAGTTCAGCATTTGAATGTGCTGATCTCTTACAGGATTCCAGAGTTAAGCAAAAATATGTTGTAAAGCCCATCCAAACTCTACTAATGATATATTTAAGCCTTTGGAAGTTAAAACCTGATCCTACTGCCTCTGAAGGCAATGGGAGTGGGAACAGGATCAGGCCCTAAGTCACTAAATAACATTTTCCATGGTAATAATTAACAACAGCAGTTTTGAAGCTAAAGAAATTCCTAATTTTTTTTTGTAATACAAATATCCAAAATCGCTGGTGGATTTAGGATGAGAATCAAACAATTATCTGAGGTATGTTCAGGGATGAAAAGCTCTGAAATCAGGACACATCCAGGGCTGCAGGCTGAGTGAGATACTGTAGAATGGATTAAGAACTATAAAATGCTGTAAGAGAAAGGTAAGTATTATTGATTGGGGGTGGGCTAGGAAAATAATATGCTAATAAGGTGCACTGCAGAGATCTTAAAACCTGGCAGATGCATTTTTCTAGGGGGATATTTGTAGTGTGAGGGGTTGCAGAAGATATGTCTGAAAGGAGACCCAACGGGAAGTTTAGTCAATCTTGGATGCTTTTTAAAAATATCATCTTGCCTTGTGGTTAAATAATGAATGCAAATCTCCTTTCATGGATTTAAAGCTCTGATTGCTGACATGGGAAAACCAAAAAGGTTTTGTTGGTTTTTTTTCTTTTTTTTTTTTTGTCTTTTGTAAAATAACACCAAATGACATGGATATCTCTTTGTTCTCACATATGAATTTATCTTTGTTTTAGGATAAAAAGAGCACCAGATGTGACTGGGATTGCATTAGCAGAAAAGAGCTGTGCAGAGTATTGTGGTTTTCATTTGTTAGAGTTGTTGGAAACATTTCTGTAAGTGTCTTTCAGTGGACAGTAGTGTAGCTTGCAGCCTAGGGTTCAAGGAAAATGAAAAATACCATCAAGTCTCTCAGATTTAGGAACAGAACTGTGATGTGATACAAGAGTGCACCCTGGCTATTATCCAGTTTGGTTTCATTAATTCTAGTAGTCCTTCCATGTGCAAATTTATCACATTTTGTCAATCATATGTTGAATAGTTCCATCTTATCCAGTTGCAAACCTTGCCCACAGTCCTGAAGACCAATTTTTGTTTGGATCATATATGATACTACACTAAATGATGCAGTATTTTGTCACATTCCCAGCATGGGGATTTTGCCTTTCCCAAACCTTAAGACAGGGAATGCATCTTTATGAGATTCTGGCTAAACTTCTTCCTGTCTTGTTCCCATTTTGAATACAATGAATACAGAGTATGGCCACATAAACAAGGAATGGAGGAGCCACCATAACCATCTGGTTATGGACAGAGTATACCAGAGACAACTTACCCTTCTTTCTAAGAAATAATCTCAAATTGTATTATGTTTACTGTGGAGTTAGATGCAGCAACTGTGCAGGCAGTGGTTCTGCAAGTCACCATGCATCAGCTGGCTGTTAGTAATGCCTTATTGTGTTCCCAAACTTGTAGAAATCACAAGACAATTTAGGTGATGTCCTCAGTTGATGATCTGTTATTCCGAAGTAACCTTGCTTTCCATCAAAAGAGACACTATCTCCCCAAGGAACTTGGAAATGTAATACAATAATACTTTACCTGATTAAACTAGGTAACTGAGTGTGAAGTAACTTATGTTACACGACTTTAAGGAGTCTGTCTATTAGGTGCTCTATTATATTGCAGCCCTCATTAGCAAGATAATTCATCATACTGGAAAATGTGGATTGTGCTTTATGAATTAGTATAATAATATTCTGCACCTGGTAGTTATTAGTTCCGGTTCAGTCTGATTTATCATAACAGTAAACTATTCAATGTTTGAATAGAAATAGAAGTTAGTTTTCTTGTTGTTCCAAGATACAGTGTGCAGAATGTTTCAGAATAATAATTAGATATTGGATACTACTATATTTTCTGAGGCAGAGATAGCGATTGCTTGAAAATTATATTTAAATGACCCTACTCTGCTCAGAAACCATACAGCCTAACTTGTACCATCCATTGCTGCTGGATGGAGCTCTACAAGAACATTTCTTTCAATGAGAAATGACACTGGTTTTGTGCTGACAGTTTCTGTGTAATAATAGTGTTAAGTTTTGCCAACGAGCTACAATTGTTTCTAATATGACAGTTTGTTGAATTGTTGAATTTTGAATGGAGAGTAATTGAAAATGTACGTTACTGCCGACTTCACTGGGTGAGGCAGGGGAGGGTGGAATTAGAGTTTGCTTCTGGCTCTAGTCTTGTTTAAAATGCACATGATGCAGCTCTGATTGTGTGAACAATTTTTTAAACCAGTCTTAGAAAGCAGTCATTTACCAGCAGTTAACAGGGAGATTATGCTGGGGAGATGATACAAAAATGTGTATATTGACTTAAATTGAGATCGAATGCTTCAGCTTATTCTACATGCTATTTCTAATAGTATTGAATGTCAGTAACAATTTCCCTCAGAGAATCCCAGAATTCTTTATAAGCATTTAATGAATTTTCTTTTGAAAAACAAAACATGTTGGTGTTGAAAATACAGGATCACATAGTAGAGTAGATTAGTAGTGAGAAGAGAGTCTAGGTTTGCTGATTCCCTTCTTTAGCCTCTCTGTTGGGACGCTTTTTTGCTGGGGCTGTGACAGAGTCAATGCAAAGTTTGATCTGAGATACTGCAGTGCCTGTTAAAACAACCTGGCACACTCTTACCAAGGAGCTGGCAAAACTGATTGTGAATGTGTCAGGTGGTAGCTGAGGACTTAGGTCATGTTAGTGATGTAAGACTTGTCAGGGACTGGAGGCAAGTTCTCTAGTGAGTCACACCAGGTTTCATATGGATCTACAGCTCTGGGTGTCAATGCTATTGCTGACGATGCTCACCAAGGGGCTTGAGAGGAGAAGAAAGTACTGTGTAGAAGACAGAAGATACACTTTTCCCGTTCCCTGCTGCTGGCCCTCTTTCTCTCAGGATAGCTAGTATCCATATTTTTAGTCTCACACCATTTCTTTACTGTTTAAAGCTCCTTTTTGTGGCCAGATATGTTTTTTTGCTCAGCTTTGTACTTGGGACTCTAAGAGAACAATAGTTTAGAATCTTACGCTTGCCCTGTATTAGGTAATGCCTTTATTAATGTGTTTTGGAGAAGCTTGTCAAAATCTTTAGGTAAGCATCTATAGAAAGCTACGGTGAGCTTTAATTCCCTTCTTGTTTGAAGCCTTTAAATGAAATTAAGTCTGCCACTCTGGTAGTATTGCCAATTAGAAAAACATTCCTTAACTGAATTACTATATGTTATGATGTGAGTAATAAATTCAAAAATTCAGATAAATTCATAAGTAATATCACATCAATTTCATGCTTTTTATTTTGCAAAATACTCTTCAGTAATAATTTTGTCTACATTGCTAAAGATCTCCATATGTAGAGGTACCTTGTGCTAAGTTTATTCATGGTTCACATCATAAAAGCTTTCATTCATTTAAGAACTTGTGTTCCTAAAATAAATATAAATTTCTTTGTTGTCAGTTGAATTTGGAGTAGGGTTTTCCATTTATGCATATTGCATTGTTTAAAGGGTAATCATTTGTACACACTGGAAATATATAGGTTTTGATTGTATTTTAGATGCTTCTGAGATTAGAGCAAATATGAGTCTCCATAAATGATCTAAGCTACAGAGCTGTGAAAAGAATGGATTTTCAATTTTCTGAACAAAATGAACTACCCCAAATTATTTTAGGTCAAGTGAAACATTTTTCCAACCTGAAATGGATTTTTAACATCTTTCTGATATTAATTTTTGTCAGTTTAAAATACTTTGTATGAAAAACTCAATAATGCTTTCAGAAACATTGAAATAAAATGTTTCAGAATTGCATGTGTTCGGGATTTAATTTTTTTGACCAGTGCTGCCTGGTGAATTAGGTCCAAGTTGGCAGATAGGTATGGCAGACCTCTGACTGCTTTTCTGAGTGAATAAATTATCTGTCTGAAAAGTTTTAGCATGCTGTACTCCTGGCAGAAATTCATCTGGGTGCCTGCCGCCTTTTCTTTCTTCCAGCTCGGGTCCAGGAGTGAGAGGTGAGGTTTTTTTCTGTTTACGGACAGCACATAGACACCACTTTAGCTGGTCTAAACCAGCGTAGCTCTGGTGGATTTCTACCTGCTGAGGAGCTGTCCCCTCTTCTTCATTACTAATGCCTTAAAATCATTCTGGCTTGATTTTCAGTTAGTTCACCTTGACTTATTGGCCTTTATTATTTTAATATTCATTTATGTTTTTGATCACCTGCTGACTCAATCATTTTTGAGCCCTTGTATTTCATTGCAATAACTAATTTCTAACACTAACAATCTTGACTTTTCTAATAATTGTTTATTTTCTTTTTTCTCCTTTTTTCTTTGGCGTCCTCATTAATCTTCTGTTACAAATTTTTTTTTTTTTACATTTCAACTTTTTTCATGATGATGATGATTAATAATTTACATTTTACTTATTTAAACTCATATCATTTCTTCCCCTTAAACAGTGAAAATTGCTATAGAGTCCATTAAAATCCCTCAGCTAATTCCTGGTGGGTTCTGGCAATCTGTGCGAGTTCTTGTTGCTAGAGTAGCATTTCTTGAGGCTAAGTAATCCTGATTACCTTTCTTTGGCTTGGAACTGGCAGCATATAGGAACCAGCAGAAAACAGTTTAAAATTTTGAACAGGAATTTCAAATAGAAAAATAGTTCTGTTTCCCCTGTTTTAGCTGTTTGTTGATGTTATCTCTACTGCTGCTATTCTGCCTCTGATGGGATACTTGGCAGGAAACCTCTGATTTCTGCCAGTGCAGAGGAAATGTAGGGCAATATAGTTGGTCAAATCCTGAATCAAAGATAGTCCCATGTGTAAGATGGATCTTTGCTTTACACAGTGATTCATTTTCTCTACGTGGATGCTCTGAAGAAGAGAAAAAGCTGCTACTTCAAGTTAACATTTGACTGTGAATAATTTACTAACACTGATATTCTTCTAGTTCTGTGAATATTTTATGATAAGCTTTGTGAAGTCTGTAAATTCAAGCATGAGATCAGCATGAAAAATGGCTTCCACTTAGATTTTCCTGAGTGTATCCATTATTTTGTAACCGTGCTCTTGCTCATTTGATGTAGTACACATGACCAGGTATAAATTAAGAACTAGGTTAATTGTTACGGTACAGATTTTGTGTGCTGTACTGAAGAAAGACCTTTTAGCAGTAGATCAGTGGACATTCTTCCTAATTTTGGCCCAATCATTTAATTGTCCTTTATTTTAGTTTATCTGTGGTGACATGAATGTGGTGTGAAGGAGAAAAACTGAAGTGGAATCTTTTGTCATACTGCACCTGAGAATTTCATTGTGTTTTAACTACAGCATTTAAAGAGCTCCACAACAAAGATCAAATCATTTTAGTTCTGAAGTTATCGTTCTTGTTTTCCTTTTGCAAGTGCTGGTTGTTAGAACTTCAAATGTATCTGCAGCTTATACACAGACTGAGAACACAAAGCACAGCACACCTAAAGTCTGACTTTGGTGCTTTTATTGGATAGTATTTCTCTCTGAGTCTGTTTCTCATTCTGAAGCTCTCCACTGTAAAGCTGAATCAAAATCAGGTATTGTGTGTTGGTTTAGGACTAAGGAGGTCCACAGAGGCTCAGGGCTATGCAGAGGTACTAGTCCCTAGCTGTACAAACTGGAGCTCCTGCTGGCATTCACCCACTGGAGCAGTGGAATGCACTAATCCTTAGGGCTGGGTACAGTGTGTTAATAGAAAAATCAGCCCTGAGAAGTATTTTCAGAATGTTTCCTTTTCTGTTCAGAACACTTCTGTTGTGAAAGGTTTTGAGAAAACGAACCACTGCTTGAAGTGGAGGGGGGAAAATCAGGTATGGTTTTGATCTCAGCAGGAGCCAGGAATCAGGAGTCAGGAGCTGCTGATTCTGGCAGAGGCGCAATCCTGATTTTTGTATGAAATGGGGGCTTTGGGGGCCCCAGCTCATGGTAATAGCTTGTTCTTGCATTTCAGTACTGCTAGATCTGCAACAGTCCCCCTCAAGCTCACAAAGCAGGATGTGCCACTCTGAAAAATGAAGTCTCTTGTCTGGGGATCTCCTGGCTTCAGTTAAGCCTGAACTCACCTGGGGATGCTGTTTTCCAGCAGCCTGCATCTTGCAACTAACTTTCTCAGTTGCCTGGTGGAATCTTCTCCTTCCAGCCAGCAGCCCTGGGCTGGGCAGGGCTGGGCAGCCCAGCCTGCACTGGGGAATACGGGCTCAATGACAGCCTGAATTTTGCAGGGACTACAGCAAGCAAGATTTCCCCTCTCCCCAAAATTCCCAAGACAGCCTAGCAGTTGAGAAGCCTGATGTGGATTTGTGAGAGGCAGTAGCTCTGGAGTCAGACCACTCTGCTGTGCTTTTGAAGACCTACAGAGAATAGTGGCTCTCCCCAGGTAGCTGCAGGCAGTGCAGCTACAGCTCTCTCCCCCAAGAACTGGCAACTTGCCTGTCTTCCAACTCTGCGAGGGATGATGCAGCATACGGAGTGCTGGGTACCACGTCCTCCAGAGAGCACGAGCACCTCAAGAAGTAAGGATGGAAACAGTTCTTTCTAATAAGCTGGATGCCATAAGCAGTTTTCATTTTCAGTGTCTCTGGTGCTGTGTAAAACCTGAACAATATTTAAACATATTTTAATAATGAGTAAAAAAAATCCAAGTATTTTAGCATGTGGCTCTCTGTGTGTGTGAAGGACTAAAATAAAACCTTGAGCAACAGTAAGTGTGTCATGACAGTGTAGGTCTTTCTCTTAGTATTGAAAAACTGATGTATATTAGGGGGGATTTTGGTAGTGAAATACTTATTCTCATAAGCCAGTGCAGAAACCTTTCTAATTAGGACATGCTGTTCTGCAGTGGAAAATGCTACCAACAGTTTTCAAATATCTTTGTGGCACCTCCATGATGTCTGCAGACTTATTAAAAAGCTTCTCCTTGGTCAGGCAAGAGATGGAGTGTGATCTTTCCAAAGTCCTGGTGAAATGCAAATAAATCCAAGAATTCAGATTTGCTAGACTTCAAAGCAGTCCTCTTGTATTTCCAGCCCAGAGAGAGTGATTGTAACTTTAAGCAATGTTTGAAAGGACCAAAATGGGAGCACAGAAGTAATTTTGCTTTGCTGATCCAGTGGCAGGACAGGCTGTTTGAGGGAAGACAAAGCATCACCAATATTGGAACATCGTGAAGGCCAGATACAGTATCTCTATTTGAGTACCATTTACTCACCTGCAGGAATCCCAATTAACTGGAATTACCACCCCAATTAAGCAGCAGTCCTTGCCATTAAGTATCATTAGGCTTAATTTGGTTCCTTGGGAAATGTCCCGATTAAGCGGATTTCATGATTAAGCACCTGTAATAAATGTTTTAACTTACATGTAAAATTCTTCTTTATTTCATAGAATCTGATCACTAGCACCCAAATAGCAACTAGAATGCCAACTACTACTTTTGTAATTTTGTTTTATTAATTGGCCTGTATATGCTAACTTCTTTTCTTGGCTTTGCAAAGTTTTGACAAGGAAATCTTTATATTTTTACGTAGTGATTTTGTAATGCAAACATATCCCTGCATATCTGTCTGACAGCCTGGTTAATATTTTGCCACTATTTCTTAAGAGAGCAGCAAACCTCATGTGAGCATCAGTCACTGAGGAAACACCTCATTTGCTATACTTTGGCTAGCTGTAGTTTTCAGCTTGATGGAAAAATAGTATTTCACAGCCAGAAACAGGTATAGAAAACATCTCCAGTACCAAACTGTTCAAATGACCATGCATCAGGTCTCATGTTTCTAAAAACATGTGGTAACAAATAAGATGTGTTATAGGAAAGATCTCTTGCCTGAGTCTGTGGCCTAAATTAGGGTCCATGTTGCAGATTCCAGGAGAATGTAGAGGTACCCCGGACAGCTGTAAATCAAGATCCAGATCACCCTAGCCACTGCATTCTAGTGCTTTGGTGGGGTTAATTTACTCTACAGCTCATGAAATAAAGCCCCTCTTGAGGGACTAAACAATATAGTGAGAAATGGAATGGTGGCGTTTAGCACTGCAAATGCATGAAAACCTAATATGAGACAGAGAAGGCAACCAAGGTCCCTCACAGTACTGAAAACTCACATATAATCGTGGTCTCAGATTTGCAAGACTTATCTTGAATAACAGCAAGTGCATTTGCCAAAGAAATATGGTATCATTGAAAAGTGTTTATTTGTGAATCCCAGAACGTTTTTTTGAAACATCTCTTATTCACTGACCCTGTTAATCCAAAACTGGGATTCAAAAGATTCTCAGCAGGGATTTTCAGCCCAATGGCCAAGCACAAATGTAATATGAATTTATTGTGAAAGTTGTTAAATAGTCACAGAACCACCTTACTCCTCTAAAGGAAGAGCTTAAGTTTACTTTTTTTGCTGAATTTAAATTTACACATCAGATAAAAGAGAATATGTATGGGCAAAATCTATTAAAAATAACCAAGGGAAGAAGCAAGGAAAATGAAGTGTTTATTTCTCTAAGATATTAAACTGGAAAGGCATAGAATGGATCAGAATGAGGGACTCCTTTAATCAGCCCTCTTGAATGGGAATGTATGACCAAGCAATCCTTTTTTGCCTGTAAAAATGCCTTTTTTGCCTGATCAAGGGGGTTTAATCACAAAATAGTGATGGGAACACACATTAATTTTTAGATCAGAAGACACTGGAAAAAATGGAAGGGAGTACAAGTGCTTCATGGTATTGTGTACAAAGGGTTTAAACATTGTGAACTTGTGCCATGTACACATTCCTTAAATGGGGGCAAAAAAATGAAAAGGTTTGGTAGGGAAGGGAAGCATTTCTACATACAGTTCTAAATATAAGCAAACATGCTTTGGGTCCTACAAAAGCTAAGAAAAACATACCAAGAAGACTTGAAACTGTTCAAAATAGTTTTCAAATCTTAGGGGTGTGTTTCTCTCTCTTTCCCTCTCCCCCTTCTCACCCTCTTCCTGCCCCTATCTCTCTCTGTCTCTTATTCTAGCTCTCTAGCTCCTTTCTTTCCCCCACCATACAGGTATTCAGCAGCAAAAATAATGAGAAATTTTCACAGTTTCCTGTGGATAAATCCTGCAATTGCACTGGTCAGAGAAAAAATATTCAGTTTATAAATTGCATAAAGTAGGTTTTTCTTTTGATGTGTGTGTAACTCCCATAAATGTTAATGCTAGGTCTGGGCTTCAAAAGGAGAATATGTCCCTTGCTGTTACAGTAGAGTTAACACATAAGAAATTTTAGGAAACTGAAAAGCCGTCTGACTTGGCACTCTTGCTATTTATTTGGTTTTGGACTATGAAGAAAAAAGATAATTAAATCTCTCCCATCTATATAACATTTTCTGTTTTTCCTGCCTACTAAAATATCAGTTTATTAATATCAATTTATCAATTTCCATCAAATTACCTAATATCATACTAAACCATCAAATTATTTCTGCATTTTTCTCCTTGGTTGCCTTGATTTCTGAATTAACCTTTTCTTTTCCCTCCAACAGTTACATGTAAAATAAAACAGGTCAATACTTTGCCAGCTGAACGGGTCACACTGCTTGTGTGACAGGACTGAGGGATGGATCACTGACCAAAAGGCCACCTAACCTTTTATCTTCTAGTGCACTGTGTGAGGAGCATGCTAGCATGCTAATGTAAGACTTGAAAAGAATTAATCGTAAAGATTGGGAAGAGGCCTAGGTACTATGAATAGGTGCATCAATAACTACAGCCCTACCTGTAAACCTGGAAATGATCATCTGCCACAGCCCTTGGTTTCAACAAGGAAAACATGAGTGCTGTTTCATTAAGCCAAAATCTTTAATCTGAATAGCATGGCTGTCTTCCTAGAGCCTGAGTCACCTACAAATGACGAACCAAATGCCGTGTGAGCCAGACCGATGGAAACGGGTTGCTGGTTGTAGAGCACACCCACTCATATGGATGGCGGTCTCCACAGGATGGCCTTTTGTGAGGACCAGAAGATATGAGGGGAGGGGAGAAGCAGTCTGCTACCTGGGATGAAGTGCCCAAAGATAAGACTTTTTTACTCTTCCGTAATGTAAATATTAACTAGAGTGGTCTGGCTGTGTTGCCAAAGTGCACATTTTAGTGGCCATGTGCTTTCTTCTGTTTGACCACCTTTATGGAAATTGGAGCTGTAAGAGACCAGTGGACAACTGCACATGAAGAGAGATATCGTGGGGGGCAGGCTGAGGCCAAAAAGGAAACCGTAAGAGGCATTTCATACAGTGCTATTGGTTGCTCCAGTGTGGGAGGTGATTTTGAGAGCAGGATGAAAAGTGGCGGCCACTGCAAATATGTTTCATGCAGTGTAAAACAATATGGAGCAGAACTCCTCTGGTTTTGTAGTTCAAAATGCCAGAGCAATTTTCCACTTGCTTATGCCTCCTGCAAGGGTGTCTTTTCTAGACCAGAAACAATTATGCATGTACCTCCTTCAAAAGAGGATTTTGCTGATCTTTTCTTAAAAATTTGGTATTTTGTGGTGTTTATCCACAGTAACTTCAAGATATATCCATGAATTTCAAACAGTCTCAGAGACAGCACCTTGGTTTTGTCTGCAGATGTGTATTGCTGCTTCCTGCCTGAATCCCTTCAAACACACTAAAATTCTCAGCACAATAAAAAGTGAAGCTTTAGAAATAATTTCTTTGTCTGAGGCCTGTATCTTCCAATGATGTGAGAGGTATTCTGTCCATATGGGGACACGCAGAGGCAGGACCTTTAACTCAAACAACACATTCTTCTAAAAGCAGTGCTGCAAACCTCTCTGTAATCACTGAAAATAACGAGGAAAATATATTGCATGGAGTAACATAGTATTAATTAGTAAAAATAAAGTAATTCAGGCAGCATGTGAAGCAATATTCTATTATTTCTAGTAAAATAACTGATGAGGGACTTCAGATATCCTTGAGAGCACCATTAAACAGAAAATTCTGCAGATTTCTGCCTTCATTTATAAAGTCGGGCTGATTTCTGAGACCTCTGTATGCACATCCTATGAGAGTTTGGTGTTAATCAATAGTGGGTGAAAAAAAATTCACCTGTAAGCAGACGGCTTAGTGATCAAAAGGAACATATTAGGGAAGAAATACTTTTGCTAAGTGTTATGTATTGCACTCTTTATTTCCTATTTTATTCTTATTGACTTGAACAACGTGATGTTAAAATGCTTGCATGTGTCATCCCCCCTTCCAATCATCTGCTCTCAAACAATTGTTTGAATCCTGAAAAAGAGGCCCCTTTAGTATTATTTTTGTTCTTTCACATGATGAGAAATCCTCCTGAGGAGAGAGCTGGTAGTTGTGGAAAGCATCTGACTTCTGAACAGATTGTGGGTTAAAGGAGTCAAAGGAGTCACTTGGACAATCAAATAAGTAGTCATTTATTATATGCAAATATAACAGGTTGACATAAAACCCATGACTTCACTCAACTAGAAAATAATACTATAACTGAGATATGTTTTTGAAGTTGCTTTTTAGCTTCGTATAAGGGGAGAAAATCTCCTGTAGCTCAGATGGGCTTATTTGAAACCAAAGCTTTTGATGTTATAATGTGCAGTCTAAATTCATTAATCCCTCTGTTAAAAAAAAAAAAAAAAGTCTCTTAAATGAGTAATAAACATAATAATGAAAATAACTGCCAGGAAGAACATGAGTTACATCACACTTAGTGTTCCAGCTAAAGATGAAAATTAACTTGGAAACAGGTTACGCTAAATGAATTTAATTTGTGTTTTGATACAGAATGTTTAAACATGTTGTTATTTCTGGCACCAGGGCTGATAGCTATTAAATGAGAACATCTAAGAACATCAAAGGAACTGGACCTTTTATACTCTTCAGCACCCCCTTGGAGATGTTTATCTGGGCTGTTATCTGGATCCCATACAAGCATCGAACAATGTGCCAGTCTCACCAAGTTACTCTCTTTTCCCAAAAGTTCTGACGCATGCATTTCCTGCACAAATGTTCCATATTTTAGAGTTCACTACAAGTGCACAAATAGAAGTAGTTTGTACTAACAGACTTGACTGTAGATACTTGAAGTTTTCTTCTATAAAGTATTTGAAATAGAAAAGAAAACTTCCTTCTGTTTGACTCAAACTAAGTTTCCAGATGTCAGGGTCAAAGGTTGGAGATAAAAGTATCAGGTTTTGGCCTACTCTAACTAGACTCTGGACCCAAATGTGTGAGATCTTCCCTAGAGGGGGTTCCTTTTGTGCTGGTTCATTTTTCTTCTTTAGCTTCTCCCAGTAAGAGGTCCCATTCCATGCTGCTGAATTATGATACTTCATCTCAATCGTTAAGACACTTAAAACTTGTATTTACTGTTTAACACTTGGCTGCAAGTCAAACCTTTTAAATATCTCTTTTTAAAACTTTTCCACTTTTGAAGGCTGTTACTTCTTTTTTTCCTGGGGCTTTGGTAACTGTGTGTGGGTCCTCTTGGCTGACATTACAAGACTCCTGCTCTGACTATGCCAACAGTGTGCAGTAAAACAAGAGGCCTTACATTTTAACACAGAGCCTCAGTAGATGAATAAAGGCTACAGGATATTAGCCCTGCTCTCCCCTTGGCATGTTCACTGGCTTTTTGGTTTGTTTCTTTCCACCAGCAGCTGTCTTAACTGTCTGAGAGAAAAATCTAAAACTGATGCACAAATGAACAGAAGAGCCTGAAAAATGGTTGAGACAAATACAAATTTAAATATTAGGTTTTAAAATAATAAAATTAAGGTTGTGAGGACTAATTGTAGGAGTTATGGTTCAGGTCTAACCCATTTCTGGTCACAGGGTGAGTACTTCAGCTAAACCCTGAAGGTTCGCATGTGTGAAGAAAGCACCCATCTGGTCAGAGAGGGGCTGTGGAGCCAAGAGACCCTGAAGGCATCCTTCCTGCAGTCCAGCTCCATGGGGAAAAAGGTACTGCTTGGTTACGGATCCTGACTTTGCTCATTCTCCTCCTCTGTGTTTCCTTAGGCATCTACATTCCCATGTGGTACACAAATGTGCATGCTCCCCATGCCTTCCCCACAGTGCTGTCCTGTCTCCACTCATGGAAGCATGCCAGTTCTTCAGCATTTGGCAAACAAAGCAGAACACAGTCTGAGAAGTGACCAGCACTGTGACATTCAGTGCATCGGTTGGAGAGACCAGTTTCTTAAAGGTGGCTTCAGGGATGTGATTTTGCTCTGTTAAATCACTTCACTGAGCAAGAAACAAAAGAAAATTTTTCACAGGTACTAAAGGAATAACTAATAAAATCACTAAGGATAATTCAACTGGCACTTGCAGATGCAGACATAAGGCTAGGAAGTAAAGTTGCATGAAGGAACCGAGAGCCATTATTTATACTGGAAGAAAGGTTCGCCTCCAAGTGCCAATTTCTACCTTAGTGCAGGAAAGCACTTCAGGATATCACAAAAAGTGGAGACAGAAAACACCTTTTAGGTTGCCAAGTCTAGTCCCTTGTGAATATTGGGTTTTCCCCATGTGTGCTGTGTGATGCTTTGTACTGTCTGGTTTAAACGATTCAGACAATAGGAACTTGACTACTTCCCTGGGATGGTAATGTTACGAGCAGTTTGAAAGGCGCTTGCTTTTGCTTTTTCTATGACAGGGCAATTAGGAAAGTCAGATGCCTGCTATGTTCGAAAGTCCCTCGAGGAATGAGGCAGTAGGAAAGGCTGCAGGGTTATGGTGGTGTGGAAAAAAGGCCTCTCTTTGTAAGCTGTCAAGGAGTTCTGTGCATGAGGGCAGTGGCACAGAAAGTCAAATGAACAGTGAAATCAGTGGAGGAAATGGCTGCTGACAGAACAAAACATTGAAGGAAACTTCACAAATGGCAGATCTAGTCTGAGTTCAGATCAGTAATCACTAACAAGTTGGGGTAGTTGTAGAAATTGGACTTCCTGTAGATAGGGGACTGTCACAGTGGGACTATGATAAAGATGAGCTCAAAGAGACAAGGAAAGGCCAGACAGATAGGAATGAGAAAAATTTCCATAGTAAAATCCTGGGGTCAGGATGTGCTGGAGTCTTGCTGGTAGTAAAGCAGCAGTAGTTGTGGGCTGGGGCAGAGAAGAAAGTCTGGGCTGGATGAGATGCAGGAAGAAGGAAGAAGGGTAGACAGTCTCACAATGAGACAGAGCAATATTTGATATACCATGCATGCATGAAGGTTGGTAAACATGATTACTATAAGTAATTATTTTAATGTTGCTAAAGCAGGGAAAAGAAAGTTCCCATCTGTTTTGGTCTACTGCAAATGCACAAATTGTTCCTGTGTGTTATAGATATATTACCATCTTGGTAGTAATAATTTTCATGAAGGAGCCCACATTGTAGTGATTGTTGCAGCTGCTATTTTATACTTTGCTTCTTTAGATACAGGCACTTTTTGCTTGAGATGATTTGTTTGGTTTGGTTTCAAGTGAACCCACACTAAATGTTTACCCATGTTCACCTGTGGTCTTTTGACCAAATTCTGTTTCTCTTCAGTTAGTCCTGTTATTCTGACTTATTTTATCCCCTACCCACTCTGAAATAACAGAAATTCTTATCAGGTATTTATGTTTGTCAACTACTCATAGGCCAACTCTTTTGGGCAAAATTATCCCTTGACCCTTGCAAGGCCCTGAAGTAAAATCCAGTGGAAGCTCGCTGAAGTCAGGAATTATGTGAGATTCAACAAAAAATCCACATGGTACCCTCATTTTGTCCACCAGTAAACTCAGGCAGGAATTAGTGAAATAACCAAAGAGCTCAGGAGAAACTCAGAAATTAAGGCATAGTCCTTGGCTCTCAACTGCAGAGCAGTTCAATGAAATGCTACCACTGCTGCCTTTTAACAAGTTTAAACTGCCTTTTAAACAAGTTAAGCCATATTTTATACCTTTCTGGTTAAGAGATCAAAAATCATATATGTTTCCAATAGTATTTTAAAAATTAACTTGGAGCTTTTGAAAATGTTAACACTTGATTCTTTTGGAGGCCCATGTGACTTGAAATATTTTAAAATGCAAGTTTGTTTTTTTTAATTAGATTTCATAAATTCTGTCTCTTTACATATTTTTCTGTTCTAAGATCTGCTTTCAGTCTGTTACTAAACACACCTGCAAGGAATTGTATTCTTCTCATGCACCACTGTTAGAACAGTGATTTTTAAAGAAAGCAGCCTCTGACAACTATCTGGCAATGAAGATGAATGAATAGAAGAGATAGGAAAAGTCATGTTTATAGTAAAAAACTGAATTTGTTGGGAATGCAAAAGCAAAGCTGCACAGCAGGTCAGAGAGAAGCTTAGTTATATGTAAGGAAGGATTTTGCAGGGCAGTTTGACAGGACCATGCCTGTGAGTAGCTAGGCCACGAGCAGCGAAAGACAAAGATGAAAACTCATATGGTTGCCTGCAGAATCACTGCTGGTGCTGCTCTGGGAGAGAGCAAAGAGAGTGAAGGAGAAAGCAGAGTGATGCGAGATGAGCACTGGGGAGGCATTTGGGTCTGTGAACAAAGAAGCCTCTTGCTGTTTGCTTCCTGCTCCGCTTGCTCTCTGATTGTCAGGGGCTGGAGGTGATTTACTCAACAGTCTGGACTTTGCATTTGGTGTTTTGCAGTTGCATTTAAAAAACCTGGCTTCAAGTAAGGTGTTGGGTTGACGTTTTTTTCTAGCTAAGTTTGGATATTGCAAAGAAAATGTTATTGTTTCCTGTTTTCTCTCTTTTCCTTTTTGCCTCCACTGCTTTTAATGGAAGTTGCATCTGTAGAAACTTTATAGGAACTGGGGTAAAGTCACATCCTGACAACAAGGCAAACGAAATATCACAGCAATTGATATCACTAATTTATTTATTAATTTATTTATATCACTAAATTACCTCTCATATATATATATATTATATCTATACATATGATTCATCTCAAATATATATATGTATGTGTGTGCAGGTGTGCTTGTGTTAATAACTACTTTTATTTTCCTTAAAGTGCCATCAAAGATTTCAAGTTGTAAACTTCCCTGGACAGCAAAATAATTTTGACCCATCTATAATGGGGTAAGGACTTCTCCATTCTTTTCATTCTTCTGCTCCACATTTTCAATGTATCTTTAGAGTACATTAAATATAATCAAATATAGTAACTATAAGAGAGCTGATGAATAATTCCAAAGAAGAACTATTGTTTGATCATCTGAAATGGAATGAAGGAGAAATAGGCTCAGTAAAATCTTTCTGTACATTTGTTTCTGTTTTTAAAGCTACGTTTTTTTCAGTTTGTTTTTAAAGGAAAAGAACAGACTGTTCCAGATTTGGAAATAAATCATAAGGTCACCTGAAACAACAGAAAAATCTAACACAAACCCCCTCTCAACTTATCTCCTAAAATGTTTTTCACAATTGGACAAGATCAATTATATTTGAGAGACCATGATCATTCCGATTATATGTTTTAATAGTGCTGTAATTGACCAGGAGTGCTCATTTGATTGCACTTGAAGGGGCTTTAGAAAGTACATCTAGACATCTGAAACATATTATTTAAAATAATTTGTCATGTATATCTGGAGTCTGGCTGAAGTTTTGCTCTTCTAACATTGGAATACCTCCATTGAGGTCAGCAAACTAATTCAAATTTTACATGTTTATTGACTTTATCATCTGATTTTTGGTGTCTTAGCAATTTGTTGTAACTGTGGAATGATTCTGGAGATGGCCAGAAGGTTGTCACTGACAGCAAATACTGTTTGTAATTGGTGTACAGTACACAAAGGCATTATTTACCTTATTGTCCTCATTGGACTGATTTTATAAAAACCTCTGAAGGGTATTGTCTTTTCACCTCTTTTTCTGCCACCTTCAGTTCTCCCACACTTATCCTTGTGCTTGGGACAAATAGGAAATACAGTGGGCAACAACATAAACTTAATTAAGGAAGACATGGGCCATTAGGGAAGAAGGTAGATCTGGTAGCATTTCCAGGATGTAACGTGTGGTAGTGCTATGTCCATGAAGCAAAATATGAATTAAGTATCAGAATTAGACTCTACATCTAAAAGAAAGGACTGAAAAAGAATTGCTCAGACTTTCTGCATGAGCCTAGAATTTGGCCTGCATTATCTATTATTGACACTGGCTTTGGTTAGACTGGATGAGCTGAGTGAAGACACAAACTTTATTGATAGGCTTCAAGTGGCTGAAAATCCTCCAGTTGTTGTGTAAAGAAAAGTAAGCTTTTGTAGCTTTAACTATGCACTGACTCATACCAAATAACTGGTGCTACTTCTGTCTATAAATTTTTCTTCCTAATCTCCCGTAAACTGTGGGTAAAATCCATGGTTCTCTTAACTGAACATCCGTCAAGACATCCATGGCTTGAGATGTCGGTTTAGAAACCTGACAGACATAAATCATCTCTTCGGCTGCTTTAGTCTCTCACCAGTAGTAGGTGCTCCAGGCCCCCTTCTCAGAGTTTAACAATTTGCCAATCTCCTTGTAGAGTACAGTCAGAAAAATATTTGTGAATTTTTAAACAGAATGTTCAAAAATTTTGCTGGTGTTTGCACAGAAAACTTGGTCAGTGACTCACAGATGGTTGTGTTTGCATGTGCTTTGAAGGAGTTGGAGTGGGGTGGGTGTAAGTGTATGGTGTGAGGGAGAGGAGTTCAAAGAACCAGCAGCAAGTCAGCCTCATTCCCCACCTGATGCTATAACCCCCTCACTACTAAATATGTCGTTAGTAAATCTATCCCTTAAGTACATGTACAAGTGTATATATATCTCAGAAATTCAAATTAATTTAAAAGTATGTTTCATGAAAGTCAGATGGAGCCAATACAAGAAATACAGAAGTGTATTTGTATCTTTATTTGTATTGTAACTATATAGAAAAGTAAATGGAACTAAGCCATTTCCCTTAATAATTATCTGCTTGATAATATAGAGTGAGTATCAATGCATATAAACTTAACGTGTGACTCAGGGCTTGTGCAAATGGGTACTTTCCAGTCAGAGCTTTATAATAATTTTCATAATTTAAATATTTTCCCCTGACACTTAGTAATTTTAAATGTAGCCTATAACTGAATTTTTAAATTAGTATGGGTTATACTTTAATTTCATTAATGATCTTGATAGTTTCTGAGTGATCCCATTATATTAATTCTTCTTTAACACTGAGTTATTTACTCTTTATTTCGGTAATTTTCTCTGGATATTATTGTTCCTTAGTAATTTGCGGCGTCTAACTGATTTTGCTGATACATTAAAGAAACAAAAAGAAAATTAAATTGCTGCCTATTTCAGTCAAACGAAATGCTTTTACAGATTAGTCTGTTGCTAAAAGAAATGTGGAGATAAAATTGTTGTGAAAACAAAAAAAAATCCTATTTATGATGAGTAAAGTTTACAACTACACATGAAAACAAAGTGCTCTAGCTACAGTTTTACATCTCACAAATGCTAAAATAAATTAATAATGTCTTAAATGTCTAAAATCTTACTGGCTTTTTAAACTCTATAAAAAATCTCAATAGGTTTTATCCATGTTTACAATTTACCACCAGTTTGAATGTATAAAATAATGGAAATTTTAAAGGAAACATTCTATAAGGAGCTTTTATATTTAAATTTGGGGCAGTTTCAATGAGTCTGTACATGCAGTTATAGTTTTAAGCCCTTGTGATTCATAATGTATATTCCTTTCAAAAATAATTTATGTAAAACAATTCCAGATGCTAGATGTCTTTATACATTAGAAAAAAATAATGTAGACAGAAAAAGGCCTAACAGAAAAAAAAAATTATTTATAGTAATTTTTCTTATTGAAGGAACAATTTCATCACTGTACGATTTTGCTTTCAGTAACACACACATTACTAGCAATAGACAGTGGGCTGGGAGTCAGAACCTTCTCTTTGACTCTGCTGTGGAAAGGACTGGGGTTGTCTGCATGGGTAAGGTTCATAAAGACTGAGTCAAAGAAAAATTGATCTTGTGGACATTTTGGGGCAAATATAGAGTTTAGTTGCACAGGTCTCCCCTGAGATTTGCTCCTCCAAGCATTTCCTCACTCCACTCAAGCAGTGGCTTTGTTTGCATGGCTGCCCCATTGACCACCTACACATTCGCATTTTTACTGTCATCCCCATTCTACATGAAAATGCAGCTGTTCTATGACAGACAGCAGGCAACTCCAGTGTTGCTGTGGGTTAGAAAATACTGGCTTCTGAGTGATGAGAGTTCAGTGACTCAAAGAGACTAGTCTGTCTTATCCTTCACAGTCCAATTGCTGTGGTGCTGCTTAAAGCATTGGACTACAGGCTGAGGGGATGCCCAATGTGTAGCTGATACTGTCTTAACTTACATGATCTTCTGAAGATAAAAGTACCTGTAAAAATATAGCAGTAATGGAACATCCCGGACTACACTGCTAGCTTGCTGGCTTCTCTACTTGCATAGAGTTTTGAACTTTGTTAATGATAATAGAATGAAAATTACTCCATCTGTTAGGAGAAATGTTTACTCCTCTGTACCAGGAAGCTTGCATCTCTTTGCAGCTTATTGTCAGTTTTACTTTGTCAGTTTTACATCAAGCAGCAGGAAAAAGAAAGCATAAAAATCAAAATGAGCTGAAAAATACCTTTCAAGCTGATTTACAGAATACGATATATTACTAAAAAAGATCTGCTTCCTTTGATGTTATCCAGCTCACCATACTATGCATAGTTTATGGATACGAGAGGTAGGTGATTCTTGGAAAAATGCATGTTCTTCAAACAATAACAATTTGAACAGGTTAATTCTAAACCCTCTAAAAATTAGACTCAGAATATATTGTATTATAATATTGACAGTAAAAGACAAAAAAAGTAAACAGTCTAGGACATATCTAAATTTTGTGCTTGGGATTTTAGGTTGATGCTGTCATAGAAATTGAGATAAGAGAGTCTGCAAAAAAGTTAAGAAAAATTACCTTGAAAATCAGTTAAGGTCAAAGACCAACACACTTCAGGTCGTGACTTCTGCCAGAGGACTCCAGCTAGATACCCAGTTTTCCCACAACACAACAAAACTCTGTTATTGTCAAGGAATCTAGAGCATACAGAAAAACAATCGTCTGCTCCCTTGTTGCTTTCCTTTTTACCTGTGGCTTTTTAGTCCATGTGGTTTCTTTTTAGAAAAAAAAGTAGCAGAGGGGAGAGTCTAAGTAGCTATCCTTCCTTTAGGATGAGGCTCACCTCTTCCCCTCCTGTTCTGTATCCTGCTATCCTTCAAAGTGAAGGAGTGGTGTCTCTGAAGTCTTTGTTATTTAGCAGCTGTGGGAATTGAATTCATTTTGCCTGGTGTCGTGGACAACCCTTCTCATCCCAGCAGCTACAACCTCCTAATTGTTTGGGTCTGTTCCCACCTGAACATGCCTGAGGAAGGGCAGTCATCGCCATTGCCAAGACACGGTGTGACCGTAAGATATTCACCTGAGCTGTGGGATGTAAGTGCACCCCCAGGCTGTGATCTGGCTCATTCAGGATGTGGGATTCAGGCTTTTGTCATTCAGTGGCTGAATCCTGGTTTTGGAGGGAAGGGTGACCCTTCAGCCAGAGAGAAATCAGTCTGACTGAGCAGTGGACCAGACACTCAGGGAGCAGCACAACAATTAAGTGGCCTGGAGACTGTTGTCTCTGGCCCCTTTCCATAAAAGCACATAAAGATAGTTAGACATAAGTAAGTGGATAATCACTTAATTCCTAAATAATCCCAGTAGCTAGGGGGCTTTAGTGGGCATCACTTCAGTGCAGAAAGCAATGTTACTATCCTCCAAATCCTGAATAAACAGTGGGACTGAGAGTGACAGTGTTACTGTTCAAATCTTTAGAGGAACTTTTAGCAGCTGCTATGTTTAGTGAGATTGTCATGTTGAATTGGTTCCCACAGTATATCCTCTAATCTGTGGATCCTAAATCAATGCACTCACCTGCCCAGAGTGAAGGGACAAGTCTTAAGGTGTTTGTAGGAAACTTGCAGGCAAAACACATCAGTGTTTACAGGGAGTTGGAGGGATTTTCTGGGTTGCACTTCAGAGCTGGGTCCCCCCATGCCATGAGGTGCAGGAGCATTCAGTTGCCTCCACATTGCAGCTTAGTGCCATTTAAGAAACCTTACTGTGTTGCGGTGTCCCAGCCCATATTCCATGGGCTGTAGCAATCACATGCCCAGGAGACCCTAGCCCTCCAGTGGAAAATGAGGGCGGGTCGGAGGAAGGATCCATGGGCGGATCCATGGGTGGATCCGACAGCTGAAGCCACCTCCCCTTACTGGCAAGTTCTGTTATCCTCGATGATTTACTGGCTCCCAGCTCTAACTCCCACCTCCCCGGTATTCTAATTGGTCATGATGTAGCTTGTTCCACCCATTTATTTGTACCCCTTTGGTTGTTCCCCTTTTCTCCACCCACTTCCCACTCAAGTATAAAATCCCTGGACCCTGCCATTTTCCTGGCCTTTGTCCCTGAACCTTTGAGAAGAGTAGAGCTGCTGGAGCCCATACAAAGACCCCTCTCTCAGTTCTTTGCCCCTTTACAGACACTAGCTGTAACAGCCAGCAGGTCTGGATGTGCCTCCTCCTACGAGGAGCCAGCAAGCAAGTCCACCTTTTGCAGATTCCCTGCCGGGACACCCACGGAGACCTCTACAGGAAGGACTCTGCGTCCCCTCCGACCGAGGGCACACCACAGACAGCGTCATTACTGTGTGCTGCTGACTTGTCTGCTATTCCAGACAGTTCTGCTATGTATTTGTCCCATATCATATCTGACATCTTTTGCTTCCTTTCCACTGCTAAACAGTTGAATATCCATTTAATACTTAATGCCTGAAAGGCAGTGGAAATCCTGATGCTGTGGTCTTTGAAGCCTTACTCTTGTCCACTGTTTTTCATTTCAAATGCTTGTCTTTCACAGAGGACACACAGACTGGAGCTGGAAACAAGTCCTGAGAAAACTGCAACTAAACTGATTAATATTTTCTGTTCCACGGTGACTTCTATTCTCTCCTTTCTGCTCTATTTCATGTATTAAGTCAATCCTGCTGAGCAGATAATATTCAACAGTAGATTAAATTAATGTTGATAAAATTAAGTTCACAGTTGCTGACTTTGGATTTCACACGTGCATCACCTTTTGCAGGATAAGACCATAACACGGTGCACTTGTCAGAGCAAGGGGTTCTCTCCTGTTTGTGATTTGCTGCATAAAGAATACTACATGTCTCACCCATATCCTTCTTTCCTAACAATATTTTTGTAAAAGGACATATTATGGGACCTGTATATAGGTGTTACCTGGTAGAATTAAATACGTTCGATGGCTCTGTATTGGAGAAGTTTCATAATGTCTGTTTGTTACAGATTTACACTGTCAGCTGCTAATACAGCATCTCAATATTTCATTGTGTGCGGCTCCTGCATGTTTGAAAAAGGTTATTTAATGAAGTAAACAATGTATTCTGATGGATATTGGGAAAAAATGAAAAGTCTGTGTTTTGGCTTTGGTTGTTTGTTATTTTTGTGAGACATCTCTAGAATCTGAAGTGCATTTTGGAGCTTGAGATGCCTGAAATGCAATGAATATAAGAAGAATTACTGAGTTCTCAGCATTAGTCCTGTCTTGGGTTAGTTTATTATATTTGAAGTTTAGAATTTAAACAATGTATTATCATATTTTGATGATTCCCACAGTAGAATGAAAATAAAAAGTGCTTAAAAACAAATATATACTTAAATTTTGGCAGATAAGTCCTTCTTAGTTAACACTTCACAGAAATTACTTGTATGTACTTGACAACAGCATACATTTTTCATAAATCTGATTCTTGTGTTCTCAGGGAAAATATAAGGAAAGAACAGCAAAAAGGAATATGACAAAGATGACATCTTGGCAAACTCACTGAACTTATTATCATCTACAGTAAAAACCTGGAATATCAACCAGGCATGTTACTTTAGGTCATTCTATTCTATTTTTTCACTTGATTTTTAGACTGTGGACAAATATGACAATTTTTTTCCTTTTAAATACATTCGTCATATCTTCCTACTGAGCCTGTTGTTTAAGTTCCTGTTACCTGTAACTCAAATGATAGCAGCTGTCTGCCCTGGAAATGAGCCTTGAAGTTTTTCCATTTGACAGAAATACTGGTACTGGTGGTATTCCAACCTCCCTCTTCTGAATCATAGTATTCTCTGCTCTTAGTTTCTTTTTTGTTATTAAATTCAGGGTGGTTTTGTTCCTTCTTTTAAGACCTCACTACTGGTTCTTCAGTGGATAGTCACTTAGATCCCTTTCTTACAATACAGGATGTCTCTGTGTGTAATTAGTGCACTCAGTATAATTTTGGTTTTCTCTGGCCTTACTTACAAATAAGACATTACCGCAATGGCTGTGATGGTACAGTGATCTCTGGTACCAAGCCGTTGTCCAAGGGGCACTGCTGCTGCCATTGAAATCATCAGCAGACACTGTGTCCTCATCCTACCCAGGGGGAAAGCTGCTGCTTTTAGTAGCCTGTGCTCTTCTAAACTGACTACAGAAATATCCTAGAATCCAGGATGGGAGAGTGAGACACATCTTGTGTGTGAGTCCTAAAGGAGCCCAGCAACAGCGACAGAAGGAGAAAAGACAGGTGTCTGAAAGGGTGTGGATCTTGCCATGTTGTATCTTGTGCCAGAACACACAGAACATGGCACTGCTACGCAGGAAAAAGGCTCATCATTCAAGAGCCATGTGAAGGTATCCTTATTCCTCAGTTTGAAAAGCTCTTTACTTTTGCACCCTCCTCTTTTAATGATGTCCAGCTGCTATTTAGGGGGCTTACTTTATGGAAGTGTTGGCATTTAACAGCTGTGGTATAAACAGCATTATGTACTTTGCTTCAGAATGGTCTGAATCTTATAATGCATATTACACAGATAGCAAATACTGCACATCAGAAAACAATTTCCACTTATCTGTTGCATTTGGGTAATACCAGTTTTTGCTGAGTTTATCTTCTCTGTTGCCTAACTTTTTGTAGCGCAAAATTTACATGTTATGTAGGCACTTCAAAACATCTCAATTTGTTTTGGTTTTGTTTTATTTAAAAGCTATTTCAGATTGCCCAGGCATATTTTTGTCCCATATCACCAGCAGGACTCTTAAGCTCAGAATATATTATTGTTTTCTTGATGTGTTATGTGTTATCTGACATCTGCTTTCTTTGTCATGCCAAATCCTCCAAGCAAAGTTTTGAAAGACCTGAAAGATATTTTTAGTAAACATCTTCTGGCAATAATGCTTAATTTCATCACTACTCTTAAAATTTTTGTCTGCATGATAATTGCTTCGGAGGTTCCATACGGTCTCTCCATTGGTATTTAGGATCTTTTTCCTTTTTACTACACACCTCATGTAGCCGATGCCATAACTTTTAGAAAGATAGTTATAAAAAGGTAATAATCTCTGTGATTTCCATTCCCTTCAGGCCAACCTCCTGAACAGAAGAAGAACTAATTTGTTGATGCATGAGAAAACAAATACTGTGCTTTTATATGTACTGTAGTTTGAGTTTTTCTCTATAGCACTCCCTTAAAAACACTATTGCATAGTTATCCTAATTACATAGTTGTTGTCTGGCCAGCAGAAGAAGAGTTCAACAAAAATAAGCTTCAGCAATTCTCTAAGGACTGCATTGGGCTTTGGTATTATTTTCTCCAGGTCTGACCTTAACCTGGGACTGAAGGTTATGTGAAAACAGAAGAAGACTCAATGCTGACTACTCCAAATTTCCTGCATTAATAAATACCGGTATGTTTGTGCTAAGGCTTCATTTTCTGCAAGGCCAGCCTGAATTGCTTTCCAGGGCCTCAGTTTTGCTATTTAGAAACTGGGTTACTCACTGGTTTGAAATCTGTGGATGCCCTGTGTGTGTAAAAGCAATCAGCATCATTTTTCTTATGTTTATTTCAGGGTTTAAAGGGTGCCATCTTCTACCAGCCTTTGCTTGGAAGTTATTAGCTATGCACGACTGGGGAACTGGTGTTTGCTTTTTTGATAGCTCACTTTCTTCCAGCCAGGGGAATGTATGAATTTGAGGCTCACAGGTGGAGCTCTAGGTTATCGAGGAAGAGGATTCTCTGGTGTCCTGCTCACACCAGGCCAGATGAATACAGACCTTTTGACTGGGGGACCCATTTCAGCCCACTGTGAGCAGTTCTGCCTCCAGATCCTGGTCCTATACAAGAAAGAACAGTTGAGTTCAAAAGAGGTGGCAACATCTGTTGATTCATTTGCTTGTCTTTCATTTCATCTTCCCAGGAAATCTTGGCTGGCATCAGATGCTGATTTTTATTTCTGTAAATACTATTGTTTTAAGCATGTTACAGACAGGAAAATAACTAAAAATGATGATTTGGAATGTAGCTATGTGATCTTTGGGGCATAAGAAAGAGACTTGACTCTGTGCTTTAGGAGAACCTGGATCTGGGAATACATGAAAGGTAGGGACAAGTGTGAGCCATTTGCTCTGTCTCTCAGCTGGGCACACAAGTGTGAGCTCAATGCCATGCTAAAATGACTTCTGCTCTCAGACTGCTCAGAGTATGGACAGACCCTGCTCTGCTCCAAGGATACAGCAGAGACTTGCCTTGTAGTCTGAGGGGAAGACAAAAATCTATTAATGTAAATTAAACTTTCATGTTTTCCCTTTCAAGCAGAAAATAATTTAAAGAACTCCTGAATCCAGACAGTTTAGTTTTCTTTCAGAAACTAGTTTTTCACTTCTCTGGATTTCTATATCACTTTATCAAGAAATAACCAGGAAGCAAGAAAGAAACAAAAATTTCAGGAGTGATATACTCATGAAAACCATATAGATAAATATAAGTAAAGCTGGACTGCCTCATTTTAAGCCATCTTCTGAGCCAGTGGACATAACAAGACTTGCTCTCTCCTCAGGGGAACGGTAGGCTGCAAAATGAGAAGGGGCTGTGTGGATATGTGTGTGCTGGAATCTGAGGTAGTGAGAAAAGAGAGATGCCGTGTTTAATAAACGTATGCCAGAAGTGTGAAAGCTGCAGTAATTTGGTTTCTAAGCCCTACCCACATCTCCAATTCACAAATTGTGTCTTTCATATGGATATATGCTTGACCTTGCAGGCTTTTAGGCTTCAAGTGAACAGGGTCACTCAGGGCCCAAGTCACCGCTCAACCTCCCCCACACATACCCCAGTTATATCTTTTTACTATCTCTGCTGGACACTGCACCTTTCTGTAATTATAAATGTCTGCTTTCTGTCACTTCAAAGGTTTCCCAGCACTGGGAGTCCTTCTTCAAAGACTTTACATTGCTGAAGAACCTCTGTCATTGACAGGAGGTCCGTCTTTGAAGTTTTTCATGCCATTTATTGATTTCCCCTTTTTAGGATGTTCAGATTAGAAAATATTTCACTGTGTTTGAAAATCTGTATATTTTTATGTTGTTGAGGGGTTATCTCTTTGAAGAAACAACAGTGTTGCAGCAGTGCCTCAATATGAAGAAATCTGATATAAAGTATCTGCTGTATACTTTATGTCCCTTTAAGCTTTCATTTTAAGAAACTTCCTCTCTTTGTTTCTCTTCTAATTGTAGGTACTCTTTTAAGTACTTAAATCAGTGGGAAATTGTAGTACCTATGTGAACAGGTCTAATCTAATGGTCTTATCCATGTGCTAAAGACTTTTCATGTGCTTAATATCCTATTGATTTAGTGGTGGAAAAAGTGAAAATACTAACTTTAGTTTTAATAAATGAGAACAATGTATGTGACAGCTGTTTGGAAGTGTTGTTACACTATTGTTCCCATAAGTCTGAATTTTCTTATGTTTATACATAAGAGTACAAAGTTCTACAATTTAAAACAGGAGGATGTTTTGGTTCCTTTCATGTAACCACCATTAACTCTTTACTAAATTGGTAAAAGGGCTTGTGTGCACACCCGCTGTCAGACTCAGTATAAACTTACCCTCTTAGCATAAATGGCTTGGAGAGTGATGTGAGCAGGCTGGTCACTGGCAAGTTCATGGAAGCTGCTCTGGAAATTCAGCTGAGGCAAATAATGAACACCTGATGGGTGGAAAGGTCTTTAATGCTTCAGCTATTTCTAAAGCACTCTCTGATTGTGTTCTAATGGGCAATTTTGGTAGCTCACATTTTTGGATACACAAGTCACATTCATTTTTTAGAAGTATCTGATCACTGAGGCTATTTGTTTTGTGTGTGTGGGAGTGGTGGAGAGGGTTTTTCTGGTTTTTCTATTCCTCGAGGTTTATCTTGAATCCCTTTATTTATTTCAGGGGTGCAGGTTCTTTGGTTCTTTTTTTTGTAAATACCAGAGGCGCTGTTGTCATTTTCTGCGAAACGTCTCAGAAAGTTAAGGAAGTTTGGAAATTTCAAAGGAGAAATGCCTTAAACCAGCTGCCACTTTGCTCATTTCAACCTTTGACACTATGAAGAGTTTCAAGGACTTGTCTTCTGAAAGTGTTTACCTTGTGAGGTGACTTCCTGGGTACGGTAAGTTCACATTGCTCATATATTCCTAAGGGGAAACTTTTGACCTTGGATTACTTCAAAGATCTGCCAGATTTTCTCTCTCTCCCCCC
>VYXC01008640.1:1097395-1160743 GCA_013397175.1 Platysteira castanea
GTCAGCTCTCCTGTCTTTGCACGTAGGTTAATGCTGGCCTTTTGTTCTTCAGGATCAAAAGGTAGAATTGCCTTACTCCTTGTATGCCCTAAAATACCCTCGTCTGTTCTGATCCATGCAAAACAATGAAAATAAATGCCTGGGATATATACCCAACTGAATAGAGCATTCTTGAAGAGCCATAGAGTTTTAGAACAGTGCTTTCTTTCCCCTAGTGATAAAGTTGGTTCTAAGTGTGTTTAAAGGCTGTCTTCCACTGTGTCACTGGGCAAGATTGCAGTGGTTCATTTTGTCTCAGAGATGTGCTGTTCACACTGAGCTGACATCTGTGCACAAGAGATCTGACAGTTCTGTACTCACCACACACCTGCAGACTGGCCCTGCATCACGTGCACTGTGAACCTTTTGTGGAGAGGAAGTATCAGCTCTGCCATGCCTGTGCAGAGAACGTGCTGGCAGTGCTGCGGGTGCATGGGTTGCATATATGATTTCTGTTTAGCATCCTGCCTACCCAATTACTGTATTCCTGTGCTGCAGAGGCAAGCAATGCAGAGCAGGCAGTGCTCTTGCCCACAGACTTATATCCATGTTTCCAGAAAGCTACAGGCTTAGCTGGACACAGAAACTGGTGAGGGAACGACTGAAGTAGATTTACCTAAAACTTATTGCAAAAGTATATGTGTTGCCAAAACACTTAGACCTGTCAGGTGTGTTTAAAAGAACACACTGCTTTGAAAATGCAGAAGGGTATGTTTTATGATGTGTCTAATACCAGGGCAAAGAGCCAAATATTTCTGGCTTTTTTTTCCCACAGTTTAAAAAGATCCATTTAAAGCTTGACTATGGAAAAACCTCAGGGAAACTGACTGATCTGATAAGTGGCACAGAGTACCCACATACAAGCATGTCATAAGGGTAATAAAAACAAGCTTCAGTCAGAAACCTTGAAGTTGATGTCCTTATACTGCAGTAAACATGGTCCAAGTCTGTATTCTGTGGCTGCAACACTCCTATTTGGAGTCATGATAGGATGGTTTCCCATTCCTTTTGTGATATGGAAAGGTTATAAAGTTACCAATGGATTTTCAGTTATGTGCAAGCCATGTTCCTTTGGAACGATTGAAGAAAGACATTCTAAAGGTATTCTAGTTGGTAAAATAAAGATCCAGCTCCTCTCCTGGAGACAGACAATCTACAACAGGAACCATGTATCATCATGTTATTAGGATAAATTAATTCAGACAAAGAAGCAGATGTTTCCTAGAATAAATATATTTTACTTTTTATTTGGGTTGCACCAAGGGAATAAAGTTACTTCTTGCTCAGAGACAGGAGGTTGCTGTTCACCACAGCTGCTTTAAGTGCTTCATATCTCTACAGGATTAATTCAGCAGCCTCTGCTGAAACTACCTGCAAAGCTGCTGTTCTTGAAGTTATCCTGATTTCCAGCTCTGCGTCACTAAGATAACAGACTACTTTTGTAGCCATCTGGAGCTGACTTCTGTTGTTCATATACCAAGTTGAGCTGATGCTGTGGCAGACAGGGAAAGAGTAACTTCTCATCTCCTTGTACATGTTTGTCATATTCCAGTGGAGACTTCCCTAACTACATTTTCTGAAAATTATCTGGAAAAGTTTGCCAATTTATGGAATTGTTACTGCTTTACTACTACTCTTCCTAATTAAAGTTATGCAAAATACTTGATAAGGCCTCTACTCCTTTAGTGTCTCCATCTGGATCCAAGAGGACTCTTCCTCTTTCAATTAATTTTCTGGGCTTGTGTAGTGCACAAGTACTTGGTACTGCTGTACAAAAGAAATGACCAACCTTTCTGTGCCATCAATGTTTCTATAAGCTTTGATTACACTAACTTTTAAAAACAAGGGAAATTTATGTAAATGAGATTAATATATTTTTCCTTCTAATGAGTTGCCATTGATATTTCTTGAATATTAAGGGAAGAGGAAGAAAAAAAGTTTGGGATATATTATCTATCCCGTATGTTTACAGCTTTCATAGAATAATTATATAAAGGATGGCTGGTTGTAGTGCTCTTCCTTGTGCATCATTAATGTGATACTTCTTGTAACTAGATTTAAACTGTAGCATTGTAAGACAAACATCCCCCTTCAGCTGCTTTTATTATACTGCATACTATTATAAAATGAAAGGGGGAGGTTGTGCTTTATCTCTTTATATATTATAAAAATAATGAAGATGATAATTATCAAGGCTGTAGTGCGATTTCATGGCATTGCTGTCAGTTACAAACTGCTTGAGCTGCATTCCTTTGGTATAAAATGTCAAGAAAACCCCATGATTGAAATATAGTCATCTAATTAATTTCCCTCTATTATTACTTTCATGGGCTGTGTCTGTGCAGAACACTTGCTGATGGTTAATAAAGAGAGAATGAAATGTAGGCAGTCCAGTTTTAGCTTTTAAGTTCTGAGTGTCTTTCCATGCCCAAGATTTCATTGTGCTGATAAACACAAATTAGCAGACTTGAAAAAAAATCTGAAACTTTGTCTGGTGTTCTGTGAAGAGCCTTTTCTGAGTTTCTGTTTCATCATTTCGTTCTTCACTGGTTCAGTTCAAAGCTGAGTGTTTGTATTTGAAACCTTACTGGTCTCGCCAGTTTCTGGATTTGAGCAGTTTCTGCCATAGCCATAGGGTACCACGTAGTCTAAAGGCCTCTTCCTTCTTTACGCTGCTGACCTTAACATTTTTCAGCTTTTTATAATCCTAGAGATGTCACCAGGCCTATATACAACAATAGGAACAATGCTGTTTGTATGACTGCCAGCCATTTTCTTGATTTTTCCTCACTGGAATTGCATTAGGAAAAATACAGAGAGGTGTCTCCATCCAGATTTATCACCTTATTTTGTTCTTAACAATCAAAATCAGGCAGATTAAATGCTGCCAGTGAGTGATAGCTAGCTCCAGCCTGAAGGTGAGCACTGGCTTCTGCATAAATATCTTGCTATTAAGAAACTCCAGAGCAGTCTGTGCATATTTGTGCAAGGACTGAGAACATGGACACCATAAAAGTAGAAACTAAGAGATAGGTTGTGATTTTCATTTGGAGGGGAAAAAAATTTGAGGGTAAACCCTAGTGTTTCAAACCAATGGCACCCTTCCCAACTTTGCCCTAGACCAGATGTTCTTACTAAAATTCTTGCCATTTCTTGATTTTAAGAGAAATCATAATTTTTAAAAATCCCGGAAAAGTTCATTAGCATTGATAAACTCTGCTGTGCACACATGACACTGCCTCATGCAGGCTAAGCTAGAAGTACCAAATATAATTATGGCAGACCATAAATAATTAAGACACCTATCAAGGCTTTGGAGGATTGCTTGTGACGTGAACACAAAAAATTCTGAGAATGGGAGAGGCAATTGCTTGGTATCAGCTGTTTTAATTATTTGATTTATAGACAGGGAGTGGAACCTGGTCTTGGGCCATCCTTTGTGGTTTTGTGCCTGGGTGGGTTTAAGTTGTCTAGGATAGATCTCTGTGCAGAGAAATCCAGTGTTGGTTTTGTTCTTCCACTGCTGTTGCTGCTGTGCTGTAAATCCTCTGAGTTCTTCTGAAATCACTGAAAGAGCCAGCTGTGTACCTAGAATGGTTGGCAGCATGGCAGGGAGCTGCTGCCAGGTATTCCTGGTACGTTTGGCAGCTCAAATGAGGAATGAGTTAATATCTTTTTCCAGGACTCAGTGTTGCATTTAAGCAGAACCCTGCACTGGAGGAAGCCTCATCCCTTCAGTCATATTGCCTCAAGGACTCATGTCTCAAAATGCAGAAGCCCTGCTAGGTGTCCTGGCAGCTCAAAGTAGTTGTAGCTTTGCTGCTCCACTTCAGGGGATGAAAAATCTTTCTGTTAATATTATCAGCCGGTTCTGGTAGCCAAAACATTGGGTGATTTTCAGCCACGGTCCTGCTGTTCCACCCTTCTTTTCCACATTTATGTGCCACAGTAGAAGGACATAGGAATGGATCCTGATCCCTTCCTAATCTTTGATGTTATGTATATAAATGTGTGGGACATCTGGATGTCAGCTGGTCTTCAATTTGGTCTAGGCAAAGAATAGTGAAAAGTATTAGATATAAATTGGAAGAACATAATTTTACAAGGTCATTTTCTTGCTAGGTCCATAAATGAAAATGGAAGTGTGTAAATATCCACGTTATTTCCTTTTTATTTCACACGTGGTCCACTTAGTCCAATGACTGGGAGGAACCAGAGGAATGTGTTTCAGAGGACAGTAGAATTACTCTGTCATCAATAGAGAACAAACTGACCTCAGAGAATTTTTTTTCCTCTGACATTCGGGAGACAGAACTGAGATTCTCGTATGAAACTGGTATCTTTCTCAAACTTATTGTCACGGTCCAGAGGTGTGTTCATGTTCAACAAACATTTCGAAATAGATTGTGAGAAGGTTACTAATTTTCTAAAGACCAAATGTTTGTCTTGTTCAAACTAGTGGAGTCACCCTGTTGTAGTTGCTTGAGTTACTATATTTGAAGGCACTGCTTACACTTGAGTGGTGGGGAAAAAAATGAAAAAGCCCCTAATTGGAATAGGGAAATCTAAAGCCCTTTTAAATCCCAGACAGGAAGCTGGGATTTGGTAAGAAACACAAAAAGGAAAGAAGTCCAGCTTTTAAATAGAGATTAGGGTCTGATTTGACAGTGTATTTGGAAATTCACTGTATAGCCTATCACAGAACAAATCCCCAAATCAGTGAGGTTATGTGGAATGATTCCCTGATTTGAGCATGGTATGGTGTTTGCAAATGACTGTTCTGTGTATTGTGCTTTGCCAAGCTCATTTTGTATGATCTTCAGTGTGTTAAAGGCTTAAAGTGCTTGGTCATTATTTTTATCCCAGGGACTATGTGGATTTTACAATCTGCATTCACCTTATGAACTCTCCAAGTCTAATTTCTTATGCTTACCTTCAACTGAGGCATTTCACAGTTATACAAATATGTGTTTATCTCTTCCGCTGCTTGAGGCTGTTCTAAACTGCCAGGATCTCATGGAGGGCTAGTTTCAGTAATGTGAATGCATCTGCAAAGGTGGCAAGGGATAGAACAGAGGAAGCATTCTGTAATACTTTTGGGAGTGAAAAGAATACCAGTGAAAAACAGGGACATGAATATCACAAAAGCCAAAGATGTCATGTACTTCTGACAAATTCAGGATAAATTTCTATGCAGATTCCGTTGTCCTGGCATGGAAAGCTGGTTATTTGCAGGACTCGTTCTGTGTATGTAATTTATAACAAAAGTTATTGTCTAAACAGCTCTCCTGAATATATTTGTTTCTTCTGATCTCGGCTTACACAGTGATTCTCTTTGTGGATATGCTTTGCAGTTGTCTATTTCATTGATTTTGTTTTCCTTTTTTTTCCCTGAAATTGGGTGCTTTTTCTCTCAGATACCATTAAATGTCTTTCCTTGAGAATGTTGGCTGCTTTCAATGTGCTGTTGGATCCAATAGCTGATACCCTAGCTCACCATCTGGCACTTGATTTTTTCCTGCCCTTGTGTTCATGAAAGAGTAGTTTGTCAAAAATGAAAATAAAAAGAAAGAATTTGATGTGTTATGGATAGCTTTTCTCTATGTGAGCACCTGGCAAGATAGCTGATCTGCTTTCGTTGGTATGTTTTGGATAAGTCTCTAAGTATCATATAGTTCTCTTACTTAGGACCAGTTTAGACAAGTAAATAATCCCTTTAGACCTCGGTGATACAATTAAAATAGGTGAATAATATTTGGCTTTAGATTGCTAGGTGCTCAAATGAGTAAGAACTAAGGAGTAGCAGGTAGGAGCCTGTTTTCCCTCTCTTCCATGCATACATACAACAACTACAAAGATTTAATAGGAAAAAAAATGCTAAGGGTCCAATAGAGTTATTTATAATGTAAAATCAAGTCAATGCTTCTTCACTTGGGAACCTCTGCTACTTTGGATTTTTATCTTTGCTGTTTGGGGTGCAGTGGTCAGCAAACCAGCTAAAACTTGAGTTTCCATGAACTAAATTTAAAAAGCAATTTAAAAGACAGAGGCAAAGTTTGAATAAAAAGGTCAGTATAGCTTTAAGGAAGAGAGAGTATTATCACACAGCTTTCCTTTGGAAATTATTGTTGTGTTGAAAAATAAATGAGAACGATCCAGTACTAAAGCAACAGGATGCTGAAATTGTCCAAACATTTGAATTTTTGCCATACCTTCATACAGTGATAGAGCCCATATCCAGGGTCTGTATTCATGCCTCAGTCATTATGACAATCAGACCAAGAAACTTATTGTGAAACTTCCTCACAAGAATGACTTTAAAATCTCAGCAATAGCTGTAGGATAGCTGCAGATGAGGAAGGATGTCTCTCCAAGTTTAGCATCATTTTAATGCCAAACATGTTGCTTCTCTCATTGACCTCACTTGGTTTTATTGTCTGTGCTGCTATGCTAGATTTGGCCTTAATAAATACAAATAGAATTAGACTCTTGCCTGTAAAATCTGAGATAACTGTAAAACTGACATGTAGCTGCATGGCTCTTATCCAGCCTACTGGAAATGAGAAAGGTTTATTTTATAATTTCTTCATAGCGTTTCCATTCTGATTATAATAAAAAACTTGAAGATAGAAGAATGTTCAGGGGTTTTTTTATTGTCCCAGATGTTTTGAAACATTACAAAATACAAGGCTGGAGTCTGGTATTGCTGCAGTCCAGGTAAAACAGCAGGAGCTGTTGTAATACAGTGAGAAGGATTCAATAAATCTGAAACTGTTACAGCAGCAGTGGGCTACTTTCAACATAATTCCTATTTCTTTGGGAACAATTTTGTAATTGAAAGTATTTATTTACAAAGTAACAGAGAGAAGTAAAAGTGGTAGTGTTTTCAGTTCTTAACTAGTAATCATAACCTAGTTGAATTCAGAGTAGAACAGCTACAGTAGCACACGAGAAACACAAGATAATAGAAGAGTTTGAGCTGAGAATACTGAACATCTTGTATTTCTAATTGCATCCATCTCGTAAATGAACAGAAACTTTAATTGAGGAAAGACTTACTATGGGAATCACAAAAATCTGTCTTATGAGCCTTAAATAGACATGTTATTTGTAATAAATCAAATTCATTCTATTAGATTCGTAAAGTGAAAATAAATCCATCAGCAGAGCTTTTTGTAGCTACAGATGTGTCGAACATGTCAATATTTTCTTCCGTTAAGGAACCTTTTAATGACAATTTTTCTATGCAGAATTCTGTTCATGATAGAAATCAATGTACATCATTACAATGTATATTCTTAGAATATTTGGAGCAATTATTGGTTAGCAATATATCTTGGGTTAAATAAACTTCAAGATCAAAGGCTGAGGGATTGATAGAAAAATAATACTGTGAGCAGGGGCTGGATGCTTCAAGACAATGAACATCTTCTGGGAAATACTGGACAGCTTCCTAGACCCTAGCCAAGGTACAGGAGAGATTGATAAATGCTATGCAAATTATATCCCATAACCATTGCAAATGTCATTGAAAATACAAGCTAAGCAGTAATGCCACTTATTTTGAAACATATCCCAAATTGATTTTGATTTCTCTCTAGAGTGAAAAAGGCAGAGGTTGAATAGTGAGACAGTGCCACCCATATGAAATATGGACGTGGAAAAGAGTATTATTTATTGCATATAAATATCTTGTATGCAGTTTCACAAAAAGTAGGGTATTACACAGCCTTGCTACCTGAGTATTACAGTTCTCAAATATTGGGCCTAATCATGTGTGGGGTAAGAGAAAAATGCCTATTTCACTGTTTTATTCTGCCATTTCCTGAGCAAAGAGGAGGAAACAGGTTTTTCAGATATGGTTATACTTCCCTTGAGAAAATGGAAAGATTTAAAAATAAAAAAACCAAACAAACAAAAAGTATCCCAGAAAGAGAAACAGAGGTTTGAATCTGTCTGAAAAGAGGGCAGTAAGTAGACTAGTGAACTGGTACTCTCCTTCCAGTTTAGGAAGATCTGACACCACCATTTCCATCCTTCATTTTAAAACGTTTTTAACAGTGTTGTGAGGTCAATGTCTAGGCATATCAGTCTTTAGTTTAATTGCAATTCATCACAAAAACTTGCAAGATCAGTGGTGTTTCTAAATACACAGACTGGATAAAGCTACCCCATCAAATTAGCTAATTACACTATGTGCTTATCCAATTTCAGCATTTCACACTTTGCAAAAGAGTGGGCAAAGTCTCATCTACCATGTCAGCCTCTACACACTAGAATTCTTAAATCCAATCCAATAAGCTTGGACACAAGTGTGACTAAAATAATTTTATAAAGAAAAAGCTCTTACAGGAAGAGCTTACTCATTGCCATACCGCTGAATCCTGTTTACAAAACAACACTGTGTGTTCAATGTCTTTAAGAAAACCATCCTGAGCAATGTGAGAGTTGGAACTGGTCTATAGTTTGATTTGCTCCTGGAGTCTGGGGTACAGCTATTCCAGCCACATGGATTACAGCCTTTTTACACATGGAAATTGAGCAGAGGAGCCCAGGCTATTTCACAATAGCTCCCCTTGTGGACAAATTGTTTTGGAATAAAAGATACTTTAGTCTGGAATAATTAGTGCAGTGATTATTCTAGAACTGAATAAGTGCACTAATTATTCCTACAGTGTCTACACAGGGACAAACAGAAAGCTATTGAAGAATGGTTTATTCTGCAATAGCTATTTTGGCCCATTTCCTCATATAGGCAAATCCTGTTGGTGTTGTCAGCAGGTAATGAGCATGTAGATGGAGAATGTGGATGGATTGCATTAATGATCTCTTCCCATTAGTGTTTCTTTGTGCTTCACTTTTGTGTGTTTGCAGAGTTAATTGCTTAAAACTCCCTCTTAAGTCAGACACATTTCTAATCCTAACTTCCCAGTCCTTACACAGAGACCCTTCAAACTCTTTTGTGGGTGATCCACCACCAGCCAGCTGAGCGAATCCATGCTCATATCTGACTGTAAAATTGTTGATTTTCACTGGAATGTATTTGTTTTTCTGGTAGATGTCAAAGGTTGTGCTACATTAAAGACCATTTGTGCATTTCCCCCCAGGATTGCTTTGCAAAATAGGTTTGCAATTATTTGAAAAGCCACTGGAAAATTCACCTTTCTGATTACTGCTTCAAGAAGACAGAAGATCCACCTGTGTGGAGAGATGAGGGAGTTACTGGTGGAAGAGTAAGAGAGACGTCCTTTAGATCCCAAACTCTATTTCTCTCTTATCTTAAAATAACACTAAAAATTTAAGCAACACTTCATATCTTTATTTCTGAACCAAGCATGTTTTCACACAGGTCACATAACCATCAGTATCAATATTAGTGTCTTTGACTTATTCTGCATGAGCCCTGTTAAGTTTGGAAGTGCACATTTTCCTGGAAGAAAGAGTTGTTCCTCTGCTGGCATGGGACAGGGAGAAGCGGGGACTCACCTACTGACATCAGGGACTTACCAGGCACACAGAGAAGCCAGTATTTACTTTCAAACTTAAAATAAAGATAGTTTTAGGGAAAGTTTTCAAATATTACACCTATTTAAGCATCTAGTTTGAACCTTTTTAAGGTGATCTCAAACTGTACCTGTAGGAAAGGAGAGACAAATAATCTCTGTCCATTTAAAAAGCAATCACCAGGCAAATGGAGCAGACTTTGTCTAAGTTCTGCATAGGTTTTGCTTGTGTTATTGTAGAAACTGTAGCCTAAGTGTAGAACTGGAAGGAAAATAAATCTCATTTTTCCATTCTCACACCAACTTACTGTATAAACTTAGGCAGCTCGTTCAGCCTGCTGGGGCCTCAGTTCTGCATATGTGCAGTGGGCTGAAGATACAACCCATAGTTGAAGCATTGCATTATAAAGCATTTAACAGATTTACAATCAAATCTGTTATGGGGAAGTTTAGCCCTTTAAAAGCAGGAAAGTTGCAACATGAGATGAGTGAGAAGCAGTGTGGGATTGGGCTATAACAACTGAGGCCTGTGTGCAATCTATGTGTGTGGGTTAATGTTTATTTCATGACAAAAAGCCGTTTGAAAAGTACTATTATTAAGACCCATGAGAAGATAGTTTGAAAGATAGGGATGTATCTGTTCCTTTAGACAATATGGCTTTAAAAAATGTTTCCCTCAGTGACTAAATTTCCCTACTAAATTGAGTACTACATTCTTGGTTAAAATCAGGTTCACTGTTCATAACCTTTTTTTCCAACGCTGTGTCATAAAACTCTAATTTAGTTGATGCTAGCTTGGAAACACAAGTTTAGCAATGTGCCCATACTATGATTTCAATAGAGCAAATTCATCACTGGTGAAGTGCAGCCTCTCAAATGAGATGGTAGGTGATAATATTTAGAAATCTGTTTTCATGTTAAGAGAGGGGGGCATATGAGGAGAAATTTCTTTGTCCCTCTATTATCATGCAGTTCTACTTCTCTTTCCTTTGTGCAGTAATGCTGGAATAGGATGCACGTGGGTCCATAGCTGGAAACATTCTAAAAATACCCTAAAATTCCAGTGCCAAGCACAGGAAAAAAATACCTTATTTCTCTTATTTGAGAAGTAGAGAAGTGAGCTGTTGGGTTCAACAGCAATTCGGGCAAGAGCGAACAGTTTTTATTATTCTGATGATCTGAATAAAATGCTTTTTTTTAAAATGTTCTTGTAGTAACAAGAATATAATGTCCTAAGAATACAATGCCACTTTGTCACTAAAACCTCCAGATAGTCTACGTGTTTGTAGCTGCAAAAATGTCCATAGTTTATCCAACTGAAGTAACATTCTGAAATACAGTAGGTTTTCTGGTGAAATGCCTCTTCTGATCTGCAATGGCAAACAAAAATTCAAACAATTGAAGATTGCTTTGTATTGCACCCACAGTTTAAGGACCTGGCCTGATCTTTTGTACTCTCTTTTGCTCCAAATCTTTTATAATGATCAGGGAACAATCTCTGTCTGTATTTCTGTCATTACATGCACCCAAACCCAGTCTAGGCAAGTGTGTAGGTTTAGATTTTCTCTGTAGAACCTCACTGAGTGAGATGGAAAAATTTTGCGGTTCCCTATGCAGAGTCAAATATATCAGGAATTTTCAAGGTTGGTTTCCTCTCTGTGTCGGGAACAGCTCTGACAGAAGAGGGAGCTAATTCTACTCTTCTCCTGTAGGAGTCTGCCATATGAAGTTTTATGTCCCAAAGTATTCTAGATGCTATAAGTTAATCCAGATACTTAAAAGATTAAAGATAGGAGTGTTTAGATGGCTGTAGAGCAGAAACAAGGGAACAGAAGGTGGCTGACAGGAGGAGGAAGGAAAAGATGCATCCTCATTATTTATAATGTAGAGAAAAGTTGCAAATTTAACCAAGTGTTTCCTATCCCATGTGTTCTCTTTTTATTGCTCTCTAAGTGCAAAAATGTTTATAGTTGGGTCCCCAGCTGGAACATTATTTAAGATCTCAGAGAAGAGATGAGGGTTGGACTCCACGATATTCATAGGTGTGAAGCTCTCTTCACACATGCCTCATAGGCGTGAAGCCCTACCAAGCAGTCATGGGAATGTTTTCCCACTGCCCTTTCTGGTAACGTTACACATTTTTATATAATCAGGCCTTAGTGTGCCACAGATTCCTCCTTTGCAACACTGCTGAACTCAGCCGTGCTGTTTTGTTCTGCGTGAGTTTTACTTGGAGAGAGGGAGGCTGCAGAACAGAAAAAAAGTGACTTAGAGCACCATGAGCCTTGTGGGAAACTTCTTTCCAAAGAGCTGTGAATGATCAAAAGATCAGAAGTTTGCTTTACCTACCTAATGATCTGTAGAGTCTGGAACTACAGAAGAGAGGGGATTTTCTCCTTGCAGAACAGAAATTTTTATTTGAAGTGATAAAAACTCTGGATGTGTTTGCTTTACTGAGGGCAGCACTGGTGGGCATTGCAATGTTGCCTTTCTTTGAATTTATAAGGTTTATACTACCTTTTAAAGGAACTACTCTATGAGTTATGGAAATAAAGCAATGGGGAAGCTTTTTTTTCTCTTTGGAGGGTTTTTTGTTTGTTTGGGGTTGTGTGTGTTTAGGAAGGGAAAAAAGGGAAAAGGAAAAATCTATTCTGGAATGAGCAGAGACAAGTCATGTTAGGCAGCTCAGGGAATGTGGACCTCATCCAATTTATGTAATGAACTCAAAAGTTGTTTTGATTTTGAGAGACCCACAAATTTAAAGGGTGGGGTCAGACTTTCATAAATTATTTTCTTATTTTCACAGATTCTCAAAATCTTTGTGAAAAATGTATCCCATTCACTAGACACATCATTCTGGCTGAAAGCTTGTACAGATTTGGCTGGTTTTTAGTATGGTTTCAATAGAGATCCCCGTACCTGAACCTAGCATTAAAGTGAGGGAGAAAAAAAATCATTAAACATATTTAGTGTGAGCTGGTGAGCATAATTTGAATCCTTCCAGCCTTTGAACTCTATTGGCTGCTGTGCCAGTGTAGTTTCATCTCTGGTGAAATGAACCTGCCCTGTTGAGTTCCTGTGTCCTTTGCCCTGTGCCACCATGCCCGGAGTGCAAACAGTGCTCAGGCAGGAGGAAGGACTGCACACCTGGAGGTCAAAGGCTCTGCCTCTGTCAGGGTCACCAGCACAAAATTCTGTGGTTGCGAGTGTGTGATTTTTCTGTCTCCGAGACTCATTTTCCGAACCTTTACAATAAGATACATGCAAAGCATATTCAGACCAGCTGCAGTAGTTGCTTCCTCTCAGCTATTCCTTAGCCTCCTAAATGTTTGTCCTAGAACCTGACTTAGGAACAGCCCCAGTGCAGTTCAGCGCAGAGGCAAGCAGACAGCCTTAAACCGTTCCCAGCAGTTTTAGCAGGCTGGCAGTAGTGCTGCAAGTTAATCCCTCTGACTCTGCCCTGCCATGGTCTGGGAAGTACTACAGCTCAGATGACAGCCTGGTAGGGGATATTTTTTCCATAACTGTTTGCACTGTATGGAAATATACTCTGGGAGTATTTATATGCATGTCACTGGAACTTGTCATAAAACAAGGTGAGAAAGTACCAGAACAGCTGAGAAAACCTGACCTAATACAAACTGGTGGTGAATGGTACTAAGGCATCCCAGTGCTTTACTAAGTTTTTCCTAATACAATGGTCAGGGTTTCTTTGAATTACATTTGGATCATTTACATTCATAGCTTTGGGTCAGACCTATGGGCAGTTCTCTTTGTGTTCAGGCAAATTCTTTTTGTCTGTATTTTTAGGGCAGAATTTCTAGATTATTATCCAAACTAAAGGGACAGATTCTGCTCTAAATTGCATTGGCTTAGGCTTAGAAGGACTCTGCTGAAGATAGTGCAGTTGCACCACTTTTACACTGGTGCAAACATGCTGAAGTCAGCTCATAAATAACTTAGATTTGTGTGATATTCTCTGAAGAATTCATTGGTATAGTAGTTTACATCTACACTAGGAATCTGGGAGCCTGTCCTTGGCCACATCCCAGCTCTTCACTGGAGCAAGACCTTGGTACTTGCCGTCCTTTCTCCCCTCCTTTTCCTTGGACAGGAAAGCTGGGGAATGTGTGCTGGATGGAGCTGAGGCACATTTTGACAGCTGCTTGGTTTGATGAAGAAACACTGAAGACCTCAGGGCACAGGATGGCACACAATGGCACATGCTCAGAAATGCAGCCATACAATGACAGCTTGTGGTAAAACTTTTGTGAAGTGTATGGCCTATGAAGTGCAGACAGCTTGGCCATTGTGTTTCTTTTAAAGCCTCTGTAGCACATGCAGCAACTGGAAAACATCAGCTCTGTGAAAGACTGAATTGGCTCAGGGAAGTTGGGGAATTGGCTCACCCAAACTCTGACCTTCCTTTCTGAGCTTTGCATGTGGCAACAATTCCTTGGTGACTGGTAAATTCCTACAGAAGATTCCTCACCTGCTGTCACCCTAGCCAGGGACAAGTAGTGCCTTTAGGTATAACTGACAATGCCAAGCAATGCAGGCTCAGTGCAATTACAGACAAAACTTGTAAATAGACATTTAGAAAGCTACTAATTAAATTCATAACCTTATGTAGAGTGTAGAACTCAATGTGTGCGTAAAAAATGTATTTTAGGTTACCTGAACTGTCCAGAAGTGAAATGACCAGTGGAATACAGATCATACAGAGGGTTGTGCAGCTGGCGGGGACAAGAGTTCCTCGGCAAGTTATGGGGAGAGAAAAATGAACACATAACAGTGAAAAGCTAGCAAAGAGTTTGGCTGTGATAAAGTAGGAGGATGGTCCTCCTCACTTGGAAAACAAAGGTGAGTTTAACTCCACTTCTGCAGTCCCAAGGCTGGAAAATGGATGAGTCTGTGTTTCAAATGATCTTCCCCATGATGTCATGTCTTGACTTCTCTCCTCACAACTGAAATATATTTTAGGGGGGATATAACTGCTCTGATGTGTTTCATTTGACCAGTATTGAATTAGCTTCCAAAGACTTTCAACTTTGTTAATGTTTCCTCAAAGCATCTCCTGATTTCGAAGGCCCACTAACTCCAGATCAGTGCAGGGTAGGCTCAGGTAGGAATTAGTTTCACATTAAGTGCAAAATGTTTGTCCTAAGTGCAAATGATTCCTGTGAAACGTCATGAAAAACTTAAGTAAACCATGTTTTAATCCATAGGCGTGAACAAAAGCTCACTGAAGCTTCATTTGTGGCAAGCCATTTGTTTATTGAAAATGGAGATATTCTGTTGTTTTTGAAAGAGAGCACAATGCTGCACCAACTTGGGAGAGCAGCTTGCTCTCTCACTTTCATGCTCATTAGAGAAGTGGGGTGTTCCTTGCGCGAGTGTAATAATCTGACTGGAGATGACAGATTCTTATTCTTCTGATGTTCACATTCTGTCTCTGAGGGGTCACCTGAAGTACTTAAGAAATACGATTGCTTCAGCAGAGAGGGAGACTTCCATAAATGTGAGGAAAGGGAAGACATTTATTGTATTTACCTAATAAATAGTTCTCTGTCGTAAGATAAAACTTTCTAAATGTAGGGAATGCATAATTTCAATAGAAAAATGTCCTCATTATTTTGGCATCCTCAAGGTGTGTTTTATGAAAGTGGATATTGTTCCAGGTCTTAACTCTCTTTGGTTTAATTCCAGGAGACACATAGTCTGTGTCTTTTTGAATTTCAGTGTTACTTTTTCCTTTTCATAGCCAACTTTTTTTCTCTTTCTGAAATGTGTAGCTTGGAAACGAGGTCCTTTTAATGAAGCTTTTGAGTCTCACAAAATATGATTAATCTGATTAGTGGTTCAGACTCTTTTTATGCTTACATTAACTAACACAAAGAGCCCCCCTACAGGTTAAAGTTTAAATGTGGATTACCAGATAAAGCTAGTCCTGACGAGGTTTCTATGGTGCAAGGAAAAATTGAATTTGCCTTTCACCTCATTTCAGCCTTTGTTATCCTGGTTTTTGCCCTTCTCCCTCGTTCACAGTGAGGATATTAATTTTGCAGTAAAATCTTTAAGCAATTATGCAGATAGCTTGGAAAAAGCAACATACAAACACAATATGAAAAGCTTAACTGAAAAATGGACCCCAGATATTCATTAAAACCAGATGGTAACATTCCTAGCAGCACAACTTTGGATATTTGGACTAAATTTGTATTAATGTGTTACAACCAGACAACAAAAATGAACCAGTGTCATGATTGTATTATGTTTGTATTGTACTTTATATTTACAAAGTAGTGAGGTATAGTACCTACTCCATGAATGCCCTTTTTGATAAACAGCTAAGAAAGGCTATCCTTTCACACACAAACACATCCGTCTTTAGATAGCATTCCTCTGTGGGAGGTTTGCCTTCAATTTAACAGATAATGAACATCTTCAGATGAATCAGAAAATTGATAGTGAAATGAAGTTTAGTATTTTGCAGTGCAGCATCTACCAATACAAGGATGTTTATAGTTGCAAAATTTGGTTTATTAAAATGCTCATTTTTAGAAAAATTTCTCATCAGTCTAGTAACTCTAGCTAATTTTTATTCCTAATCACTTTATTTTGCAGATTATTTGTGTTATTGCTCTTTCAGAAACGGCTATAAAAAATTGGAGAGAAACAGCACCTGCAAATAGCACTTAATTAAAGCATGATTGTGTACAGGGGCTTTCTATATTTTTCTCTCTCAGCAATGAAGATGGAAAGGTGTTTTCTTATATGGCATGCTCCATGTGATCCAATAAACCACAACTAACATAGCAAACCAGCCAAGGTAGACTACAGTTTCCCCTCAGTGCACACACATAATTCCCATTACTGCTAATGGGAGATGCATGTCCCTATACAGAGCGAGAGGGATCTTATATGTACATGTCATACATATGAAAATATCTGGCATGAAAAGAGGTGTCTAATCCTGACAAATTGCCAGGAGGCTTTTTTTTTTCTTCTGTTAATTATAGTAATTATTTATCATGCATTAAAATAGTGCCCTAAATTTGCATGGCACTATGTGCAACACAAATAAGCTGCATTCATTGCTGAAAGAAGCATACAATGAAAAGCTGACAAACGTGCACAATGTGAGGCACTGGTGCATCATGTGGAGTTACAGGAGGTAGTGATCCCCTTCCTGGAGATTTTAGAGGCTGGAAGGGCCACAGCCCTGTCTTGGGACAGGGGGCAGTGTGAGCCCAGCTGAAGAGCCCTCATCTGCCAGAAGTGAGGTGAGGGGCTTCGAACAGCCCAGTGAATGGAAATCCGTGGCTGGGGAGGGTGTGCCTGCCCTGCCGGGAGTGGTGGTGTGGGCTGGGAATGCCGGGGCTGCTGGGAATTAGCGAGGGGATCAGAGCGGGCGCTGTGCCTGCAGTGCGGGGAGAAGGTGATCTCAGCAGCAGCTGAAAGGCAGGGCTCAAAGAGAGAAAGCAGCAGTATGCAAGGTAAAAGATGAAAGAGATTTGGCTAAACCAGATGGAAAGGCAGACAAGTCCTATGGAGGGCAGCTTAGCCAGGAGCCAGAGAAAAAGGTCTTTTCTGTGACAAAGAGATGGGGACACTGCTGGTTCACTTCTGAGTTTTGTGTCAGTCCTTGCATGTGTAGCCTTGACCTTTTCTTATTATTCGTTCTGTCTAGACCCAAGGAAGTCTAGTTTTTATCCTGTTTGTAAATTTACTTTATATGATCACACATCTCTGCTTATATTTCATGTGTGTCAGTCTGTGCCCTATAGATAGTGAATCCGCTGACCAGTTGCTATAGGTTCTGTAGAAACTGGTAGCAAGGGGAGATGTGCATTGTTTCCAGTGAGGGAAAGGTATCAGGAGTCCTTGCAGAACAGAGAATGTTCCACCTGGAGCAATGCCTTCCATTGGAGGCTTTGACCCCCTGAGGTCCCAGGGAATCAACTATGAGCACAAAGCCAGGGGAGAGCAGGCATCTTTCATTCTGCCGCTCATGGAAGTACTTGTATTGTAATTGAAATTTAATCTGGGTTCATGAAATGTTTATGAACCTGGAACAATTGTATAAAGTTTCAGTTAGTTGCGCTGCAATTTCATTTGCATATTTGTTTTTGGAAAAGAATATGGGCCTTCAAATACTACAAAAAAGATTTTTTTTTTTTTTTTTTTAATTTTGAGTTGGTCTAAGGTAGGGTATGGGAATCTCTTGAGTAATCCCCTGGATTAAGAGGAGTTTCTTTGGACTCCATTTTCTCAAAAGAAGTAGCTACAAGCTTTCAGCCCTTGTGTTATCTTTGAATCAGTTGAAAAATAACTGATGGCAAAAAGCAGTGGCAGGCCTCCCAAACTGTCAGCTGAGGGCTTCGTTATATATTCTTTGCCCCAGAAGGATTACCCAGGAGCGTGCAAGGGGGAGTGCAACTGCCTGAGTGCTACTCTAGAGATGCTGGGATGTGTTTAATTCAGCATAAGCTGAAGGCAGTTAGAATGTTACACATTTGTTTCCATAAGGGAAAAAAACATCAGAGAGATACCATCTGATGATTTTAGATTATGTGGCTTCTTGAGCTACTCCGGAGATGTAGGTAGTTTAGAAAAATCTCTTGACCTTTTCAGGCTTCCTCCGCCATGATGGTTCAATGTAGCTGTGTAAAATGATAGGTAGTTTACAGCTTGCCTTCCCTGGGGTGAAGCTGATTTACAGCATGTTTTGTGTGTAATTTGGCCGCGGAGAGACAGTTTTACACCCAGCTTTTGCGTTTTGGCTATGATGAAGACTGTAAAAATGCTGTGATCCTGGAATATGCGTGTTCTTAAATTGTTTCTTCTTGGAGATGCAGGGCTTGCTGACACTGGTGGTAGACTGAGGTAACCCACCGACTTAATATCTAGACCTAGACTGATTAGATAATCTTCTGAATGAATGCATGTTTATTTTGCTGAGTCAATGGAGTTATTGTGCCTGAGCCAGTCCTGACTTGCCCTCAATGGAAATACTGGGCAGCTGCTTCCCTTCCTTCTTCTTCTCCTCCTCCTTTTCCTTCTTTGAGGTCACTAGTGCTTCAGCTTAATCATGCACTGAGCGATCCTGAAGCAGCAGGCTGCACAGAGATCTTCATTATTTTCTGGAAAGCAGAGAGGCACACATCCGTATTGATGTGCTTTAACAAACCAACAGGGTCGGTGCCAGTGCTTGGAGTCCCACACTCTACCCAGCTCAGCCGCAGCAGTGGTGCTGTTGGTGCTGAGCTCCCTCAGCTTGTCCTCTGCTGGGTTTCCGCCCTCTTGCCCCATGGCCCTCAGCTCACATGGCTCTGGCAGCTGCTCACCCCACTGGTGGCAGCAGTGTCATATTCTGGGGACTGAAGCCACGTGGTAGCTCCTGGCAGCCACCTGTAACCAAAATCCATTATCCTTCCCTTGTAGGACACAGTGCTGATGCTGAGCCAACCATTCATATTTTGGACCATTTGATTGTCAAGGTTGGATAACACTGCGGATAGAGTCCCACATCTCATAAGCTCAGGGTTCTAGGCAGGGGTTTTGCATGAGCTGAGTATAGGACAGCTTGATTTGTAGGAGGGCTTGGAATAGATCACCATTCACCATGGACCAAGAAGGCTGAATTTCTTCTCTTTTCTTCATGTGTACCTTCCATTCATCTGAACTTCTAAATCTCTGCCCAGAGAATTGGCGTGCTGGATGCCTCTTGGACTACCCCTAAGAATCCCAGATGGCAACAGTAATTACAGCGTACGTTATTACTGTGCTTAAATTTTAATATCTGTTTTTAGAAAAGTTAATGGCAAGGGTCTGCTTATTAACAGTATTGTCAGAACAGCAAAAAGCTATTGTACTGATTTTGGAAAACAGCTCCAGCATACCATTGATGCTGATGTAACTATATTTGCAAAAGCCTAAGCCTACTACCCTAAATATTCATTAAATTATTGCCTTAATGCAAAATAGGCATTTGAAGAGTGATTTAGGAACCTGAAATAGAACAGAAACTACTGTATCAGCTATGTTTTCCTTTCTGTTTCACACATACACACACACATATATATTTATTTATATATATTTTGCATGTGTAATGACAAAAAATTGTATCTATACATGGAGAATGTGTGAGTCTGTCTCACTGCTGCAGACAAGAAAACTGTCTATAGGTTCATTCATCCTTTCCTGATTCTTAATTTAATAGGAAAGTCAGCCTGGCCTTTACAAAAATAATTTGCAATATAATTGTTTTTAGAGGGGATTTTTTAGATGACTCTGGAAACAAGGTGTTTAAACCTGTTTGAATCTGTCATAGTTAGTCAGGATAATTGATGCTGATATTACTTGTAATACTTTCAGTAATGTTTCATAGAAAAATGGACACATGTTTTATATTTGTGACTGCATGTATTTGTAGTTAAAGAGGTGGGGAGTAGAATTTGAACTTCTCTTTTGGTATTAGAAGTGAAAAAAAATTAACTCAGCTGTGGGAAAGTCTGTCCAAACAATCTTACTGCTGGCAAGTTAGCGGTGTATCTTTCCTTCCCCTCCCCCAAACTGTTGATTTTATTTTTTTCCCTGTCCTGGTTTCTTTTTCTTTTTATCAGGTTGCTATATATTCACATTTCTCAGCTGATATTTTTTATTAAATTATGGATACATGTTGTGTTGAATCATTTACTCTCTCAAGTTAGAGTCCAGTTTTCTTGCAAAAGAAAAATCTCTTTAGATTCTTTAGGACAAAAAAGCATCATGTATTTGAGTTCTCCAAAAGCATTTAATAAAGCATGAAAAGATATGACATCAATCCCACTAAAACACAAGGGCAAATGAATGATGTTACTGTAAATCTTTACATCAATCACGCCCAGGACTTTGGAAACAATATAGTTTTGTTTGCATTTCAGAAGTGACAAACAACTCTTCTGACTGGCTTAACATAGTCACTTTCCATTAGTCAAGACTAGAAGCAAGTCAGAATTAAAATGTGGCCCTTGGTTGCCAGGCAGCCGAGTTGTCTTGACATGGTGGTTAGTTTCCTTTTCATCGAGTGACAACAGTGAAATGAAAGAAGTTTTGAAAAACTTGATAATGGTTTTCAAAGGAGGAGGATAATTGGTGGGGCTAGCTTGTGCGGCTCTGTGTGGAAACTTTCGTCTGTGCTAAGGGAAGACTGTCACTAAAAATTTAAACTCTTGTACACAAACTTGACCTGGAATCTTCTCCAGGTTTTCACTGGTTCATTTGTAGAACACTTCTCTCAGCCCAAGGGGTGCTGGGATGAAAGCGTTAGGACAGATGGGTAAAGCCCCAATGGAAGAAAAGAATCAATAGTTGTGATTTAATCCATCAGTGAAAGGGAGGAATTAAGTAAAATCCTTAAAATGGGGAATTTGTAAAAGATCTTTTGATAGTACCTATAGCTGAAAATAATTTATCATCTGATCACTGTTGAAAGTTAATGGCATTTGGACTTAGAAAAACATATTTTTGACTCATTCTGCCAGATTCTAAGCAATTTTCCTGCTTTTATTTTTGAAATTCCCTAGACAACAGATAATTTAATTCAAAAAAATTTTCCCAAGATGACAAAAAGTTAAATCATAACAGAATGATCACAAGATAAGCTTTTGCTGCTTATGTTAATGATGCAAAAGCTAATGGGACATTAATATTAATAATAATATAAGTTGATATGAAGTAATACTTGTGTTAAACTGTTATAAAAGTCAAATGTATGCATAGCTGTCCATATCATTCATTTGTTAAAAGAAAAAGGTGGGGGCGGGGGGGCGAAGCTCAGCAAAATGCACCCATAATGAAAGAAGGGACCAATTAGGGTTGGATTAACATTCATGGTTATTTACAGTTGTTTTTGTACTTGTTCTTGTGCTCTGACTTCCTAAAATTTCACAACCCAAAGATTTAGAAAAATGGGGTTGTTTAGACGCGAGGTGCAATGAAGTGGCTGCAGCCATTGTGCAGACACCACCTCTCTCATTATACCCTCTCAATCAACACTCGGCACACAGGAAACCGCAATAAAGCCCATCTGCCACGGTTAATCTGCAGGCAAACCCACACCCATGTCTGTGCCCGTTACTCTCCAGCCTTATTATTCTCAGATCCAAAGCTTCATAAGGGATCAGCCAAAGTCCATTAAAGTAAATAATAGCTAGAAATGACAGGCTTAGCAAGGATTGGGAGGAAGTTGAAGACCAATCTGAGCTGTGAGCTCTGATTAATAGAGAAAAGCATTAGGAGAAAAGGGGAGAAAAATGACCTCAGCCTGCTCCAAAGAATTCCTGAACCTTGGTTGTTAGGGCAAGTGCTACCATCTGAGACGTTAGTGATCCTTGAATTTCCTTCACTTTGATGCAGCTCAAATGGGAAAATTTTGAAGGTTCAGCAAGGCCCCAGACCTCAGCTGGAAAGCCGTCTGGAGTCAACCCTGTCAAAATTCTCTTGTGGAAAAGAAAGCCTTTATTAGCTAGATTGCAACAAAAAACCCACAGCCTCTAATAAGAAGAGAATGCATGCTATAGATTGCATATACATTAATTATTAGAGGGCATTTAATTGTTCTCATCTGTATCCAAATGTATGCAAAAGTTCTTTTAAAACACCAGTCAGAGTGTGTTTAAAAAAACAAAAAGGCACAAAACCAAAAAACAAAACCAAACACCTTCTCAGACTGTTTTTCTTTGTTCAGCTTAATTTTTAATAGAAGATTCAGTTCATTGCCAAGTGAGGAGATACCCTGCTTGGGAGGACTGGTGCATAAATTGGTGCTTGTGAGGATGTTGCATGTAATGTTTGCTCTCCATTATCTCAGCTATGTGTTGTACATGAACAGAATATACAGAAACCAGCACCAGGTCAACCCTTCTCAAGGATTTCTTTTTCTAGTGCTAAAGCAAATCACTGCTCTAAAAACAGAAACTTGGGCAGTTAAAAAATATTTTCTGATGTTTCTCTGCATATATTACGTACCTCTCTTCCAACTATATCCTTGGAATATGTTTTATTTTGATTACTGAGAAGAATGAACAGATGTTTAGTATTCATCAGAATGTTTGTTTTTACTGCTTTTTAAAAATCTATTGTGCAGTTAAGAAAGTGCATGTGCCATTCCACCTTCCCATCTTCAGCTGAGCAAAGTGCTGACAATAAAGAGTTTGTAAGTGATTTTAGATCCAGCTAAGGAGTAGTGTTGAACTGATCAATCTCACACAGCAACCCAAGCAGAACTATTCAGAAACATCTGGTACAGCTGTACAGGTGTTTCTCTGTCCCTGATGATTTTTTGGGGAAGATATTAATGATGTGAATGAGGGCTTCTTGTCAGGGCAGCTCTTATGATGATACATTCCTTCTAAAAGTTTGTTACAGTATGTGGTTTTCATAAACAAGATGAAGAGGATACTGGTTAAAATGATGATGGTGCTGCAAAATTGCTGATAACTTGGCTAAAACCCTGCTCATGTGCATGTGATGCAATTTTCATATTTTAATCCTAAGCAGAACCAAAAATGACAATTATGAAAAGACAAAATAGATACCACCAACAGCTGTAATTGCTATCTACACTGCTCAAGGACGGGCAAAAGGCACAGTAAATCAATATTAAGATCTCTATATATGCAGGTATCACAAGGACATCATATAACATCATTATAAGAAAATCCTAATAAAATTTGGACAGTTATTCCAAAGAATACAGGATGAACATGGAGTGTGTGTGTGTGCAGCTAACTAGTTCTCTGCAGTTTCAGCTGATGTCTTAAGAGAACAGAAATGTCTGCCTTTATAAAAGCATAATTGTCTTTCTGTAGGAAAAAACCCAAACATATTTTAGGGCAAAATCTTCTTTTTTTTAAATAGATGAATACTAGTGACAGTTTCAACATTTTTCCAACACTGGTCATGTAGGAACTATAAGATTGTGAAGGATGAAGGGGCATTGGCATTCTTTTCGAATACATAAGATATTTATCATCTGATCACTGATTTTTTTTGTCCTAAAACATAGGTGATGTGTTTCATTTAGAACATTGGGCCTCACTGCTGAAACTGTGCCTTCTCAGATAATTCCATATTAAAAATTAAAAATATTTCAATGATCAAGAAAATGTGCAAGATTTTCAGTGGAGTAGAAGCAAATAATATTACGATGCAGCTTATGCATAAGGTTTTGTAGTAATTAAAAAAAATGAAATATGAAAATGTGGAATGTAAGCAAGATCTGTATGCCACTAAATATTCAAGACACTAAGTTAAAAAGAAGCAGTAAACAAACTGAATATGAACAGAAAAAGCAAGCTAAATGCTCTGTGTAGTGGCTTCCTATTAAAAGGAACAAATAACCTACTTTGCTTTCTTGATTTATTCTAAAACCAGCACTATGATATTGCACAGAAAGCCTGCATGTAAAGTCTGACTTTAGCTACAACTTTTTAGTGTTTTTTATACTCCTGTCCACTTTTCTGCTTAATGTAAAACAGAGTTAGCCTATCATCCATCTTTTGTCATACATGTGATGTTGTCCAAGATATGTTTCCTTTTGACCATACTTGAAGATATCAAACAGAGTTTTCTGTACTCATCTTCCCACAGCATTGAAAGCAGCAGTCTCATAGCACATCTTGGGTGCCTTGGTGAGTTTTCTCTGCTTTACTTCTCTGAAACAAATTTTTGCATCTACTTTTTCTCTGGTTTCCAAGGACAAGACTGGCTAATAATAATGATATGTACAGTAGCTTCCTCTCAGAGCTCAGCCTCACACTGGAGATACATTTGAATACAGTCCTTGTCCAATGGATCAGGAGGAGCTGAACTGTTCAGCAATGATGTTTGCTGTTTGTTTAATGAAGGTATAAATAATACTACAAATCTGAGCAGGTTTTGGAATTCATTAGTTTACATAGGAATAGAAATAATCATCTCTCAGCAACACTTGATCAAGTAATCTACCAATCAAAGGAGTCCACAGCTGTAGCCAAACACCTTTCTGTATTTGAGGACTAAAAGAAAAACAAGAAAACAGATTGTGGCATTGAATCCATATTGCTCTGTTTATTAGGAACTCCAGTTTACAGTTTCCTCTTGTGTTATTGGTTAGCCTCCCTTGGATACTTTTCTTGCTGGCTATACACTTAAATCTATTTGCAGCTCACAGATATTTCTATAAATTTTGTTTATTTTACTCTAAGTTCCTTATTCCTTACTAGAAAGAACAAGTTTAATGACAGATTTAGCGTAGGCTTGCTGCTTATAAACATGAATTTGTGAATGCAGAGACAGATTTGCCTGATTTCAAAATATAAAGACAATAACAACTTGTACTCTTCTGTCATTTCCTGTTAAGTTCACCAAAAAGCAGTGAGTTTTTTCTCTGTAGATCACCAGGAGACTGTATTTTCTATAGCCCAGTCTGCAGAATGATGTCACCTCATGTTTTGTTTAACACCTGGCACGTTGCACAGTCCCATATATGTTACATGTAACTGGACAGCTTTAATGAGCGATTGCCTGGGTGTGTTTCAGTGTGGTACAAATGTACAAACTGCAATTCTGGTTAAAGTTTACTTCTTTTAGTGAATTCCTGCAGGAAAGAAATCCAGCCTATGCTGGTAAAATGACAAGGCTGTATATTTTTAATAGAAACTGCAGTGAATAGATATTGCATGAAAATGGAAATCTATCAATTCCAGTGAAAAGCTAATGACTGTAAAATTTTCTGGTCAACCTTTGGCATAATTTGAGGAAGTTAGGGCCAATTCACTCGCCGTGAGGCATCTCTGGCCTTTAGGTCCCCTATCAATTTTGACACCCATCACCTCAGGGAGCCAGTTCTCACTTTGCCCTATTTACTGGCCGCAAAAGCCCCATTTCTCATTCTGTTACACTGCAAAGGGTAAGCGCAAAGCCCTCCTCTTCCTCTTTTGCTCCCATTCATCCTTACGTCCAGTAGCAGACAGCTTGTGCGAACCACTATTGCTAGAACCATCAGGAACTTTTGTGTCTTCTGCCTTCCTGAAATAGAAGGAAAATAAAAATATTTGGCCCCAAGATAATTTAGTTACACGGGAACAGAAATTCATTTCAGAGAATCCATGTCAAGGGCTCCCATGAGTCTTTTAGACACCCCAGGATTACCTCCAAGAGAGCAGGGACTTCATTTCTACTGTAAACACGCTTGCAGTTCACCACAAACATGTCAATAATGGTAACAAATGGCCCCACTGTGTCGTACATTGAGAGCCAGGGGAAGCGCATGTGAAAGCTATTTTTAGAGATGAGGCAGGAAGACTCATTTTACTTCATGAGTAACACAAAGATTAAAACAACTGATTTTTGAAAAATTGTACCCAGTTTGAGGAGTGATGTATCAAAAATTTGTGTGAGTAAAGGAGGAGGAAAAGGAGCGATGAAATGCTATTTATCCTGCCATTATCTTACCAGTCTGTGTTTTTTGGACAGTAATCACGGGACCCAGATGCTAAGGGTAAGTGATATTTTCCCACAAGCAGTTTCTGGCTCGTTGGCAGCTTTTGTAGGCAGTTGTGTTGGCAGCCTTGGAGCTGCCTCTGGCTCTGTTTTGTGGCTTTGCTCTTGATGGGCTGCCTGGGCTGCCCTGTGCTGCTGGATGCCATTTCCCTCTGTCAGCCCATGGGCTTTCGGAAGCTTTGCACTGCACAAGTCCCCTGTGAAATAGATAAATGGGCTCTTCTGGGGCAGAGAGGGAATCTGTTTCCTGGCTGTTGTAGACATAAGGTGAATTACTGCTTCAGGTACTTGGGGAAACTTTGGCCATTTTGCAGTTTTTGGCTGTAATATTAGTCACAAAGGCAGAGCCAGGTACAACCCCAGGTGTTAGTCCTAGTCCTCTCCCCACTGCCCCTGCTTTTTTTTTTTAAAGTCTCTTTTATCTCTGCTACTCTATCTGTGGGTTTTGTAAATTCTTTCTTTTTAACTGTACTCTCTTTATGATATATTAACAACACCACACCATCAGAAAGTAAACACAGTATATCAAATATATCTGTAAAATTAAAAAAAAAGGTGAGTTCTGTACTTCAGGAAGAAATGGCAGATTTCTTTTCTCCCAGTTTACCTGTAATTCAATCATGCTTTAAAATATAAAGAAGGTGTATAAAATAGAGTTTTAAGTCATCCTGCATATTCTGTCTTGAATATGTGAATACATATATCTTAAAGGGTTTTCAAACATGAATTCTTCTATTAGATACATATGTTGCTATGCAGCCAATATAAAGTATTTCTTTTACAAATACATTATTGAAAAAAATCAGAAGAATTATATTTATAAAAGATACTCATACACAAGACTCTTGGGCTTTTTATTAAATCAGGTAATAATATTATATATTTTTTGCATTGTTTCCCTTTCCACCTGATTTGAAAAAAGATACATTTTTTGAGTAGTGATTAACTTCTCCTTTGTGGATTTCTAACTTCCAATTTATTAATTCTGGATTTTTTGTTATAATTAGTAAATTGCATATTTTTGAATTATTATAACAAAAATGCAGAAAATTTGATTGCATTCGATCACAACTTCACCTGCAAAAGCAGATATGTAGAAGGGATCTTCCTCCTAAGTGCTTCTATGCACTTTCTAGTGTGCTAGTTCCCAAAAAGCTGTCAGATCACTTGTTAGATTTGACTAGAATTGTGTATCATTTTGAGATTACTGTTGTTCACAGAATCATTTCCTGGAAATTCATATACTGAAAATGTTTATTAATTGGTATTTTATATGCTGTTTGTTTGGATTTTTAAATAGGAATAATGAACTCAGTAGAAATAAGAAAACAAAAACTCTCTCAACCAATTTCTGTGAACTCTTTTACACTTTGATGTCACCAAATCTGTGTAATTCTATCTCTGTCAGGAAATTACCACATGCCAGAGATTCCTCAATGAAATGCTGACAGTCTATATTCCTAAAAATGTATGATTCTTAAAATTTATTTTTATTAGGCTGACATCAAAGACCACTGTGGATTTGTTAGCCATTGTGAACTGAATTTTATCCACTATTAGTTCAGTGAGAATCTAAAGGAAAAATTCCTCCTCTTGCTGGGTTGGTCTTGGGTTGAATTTGCAAATTTTTTCTCTGTTTTAATTCAAATGCAAGTAAAGGATATTCTAAATCTAGGCATATTTAGGATATGTTTTTCCTCCAATCCAGTTTTATCAATTTCCTTTCAGGACACTGTGGCTTGTGACAAAATCTCTTTGTGATGACCGGTCCTTACTGGGTTCTTGCTGTTTGAAGATTTGTGCCTGTTACCTAAGAGTTTGCAGAACTGGACTTGTAAGCTTTTTGTCTCACAGTTTTTGACAGTTAGGCAAGAAATGCTGTGAGACCAGTGGAAATTGTCATTTAAAATTTTTCCAGCTTTTCTGCATAGGTGAGCTTAGGCTACACAAAACCAAACTAAACCAAAACAAGAAACAAAGAAACCACAAACAAACAAACAAAAACCCCAAACCAACAACCCCCACCAAACCAAACAAATAAACAAAACTCACTAAAAGCAAGAAAGTCTAATGTTAGCCCTGTGCGGTGGGCACAGTTGTTGGGCATACCCCTAAACTATTTCTGGAACCCTGTTTTCCAAACTGAATCCCCCTTTTTTCATGAAATACCTTAAGGATAACATTAGTGTTTCACAGTGTCCGTCCACATGGCCGCTGGCTCCTGTGCTTTCCTCACTAAACTGATGTAATTAAACAGGATTGTTCATTTTCCTCCCTGCAGTGCTTCAGTCCTGGAAAGTTTCTTCAAAGAAACTCTCGGCCTGGGACTGGTGCAGCTCTGCGGGCTGCAGCTCTCCCGGCGCTGCCAAGCAGGGGGAGGCTGGCAGCTGCCTGGAGCCCGCCTGCCCCAGGAGGTGTCACTGTTGGGATGGCAGGGCGAGCTCCAGAGCTGCTCTGTGGTTTTTAAAGGCTGCATTCGCCATGAGGTAGGAATTGACCTGTATTACACCTCCTTCCCTGCCCCCAGCCTTTCCGGGGGGAAGGTAACCACAGGTAAAATTAGCTGGTGGCTTATATGGTGTTATAGGCAAATAAAAATTTTACAAAAAGACATTGAGTGGTGGGTACTGTAAGAAATAGAAACGAATCCAGGCTTGTTAAAGTAGGTTTTTTCCCCCTAGTCTTCAAGTGTTTGTAAAAATCATATTGGATCAAGGAGAAATTATCATGATATAACTTTTTTTTTCAATTTAATACTTCTCAAGATGAAGGACAGGTTAATTTATGTGATGTGAGATTTATTTTGTAAATGTTAAAATTTTACTAGATAATGCTCTTAAGATATTTGATATTTATTAAATCCTCTTCTATTAAGAAAAAGAAACATGTATTTACAGATCACTCATGGGTTGAAAATCTTCAAACCATAAGTGTAATACAAATAACCGGTGTGACTTCCTAAGGATTTACTAGAGACTGTAGACTTAAAAAAAAAAAAATATTAGGAGTTTCTGTGACATGTATTCTACAAAGAAAAAAAATCTTAGTAAGTTAGGCTAAGATTTTGGAGCAGCCTACAACAATCCAAGGTAAGTTCGTTCCCTTGTAATTGTATTTTCCATCAATATTTTACACTTTATTTTTAGAATCAGTGTCTTACTTCAGCCTTCAACTTTGGGATTTATTTCACCAGATCTGTCAGTTTGCCCATTCTCTATGCGTTTTGGTGTTTAGAAATTTCCTATCTTCACAGCAATAACTTAAAACTTAGTGAGTTGCATTCTCTGTCTAGTAGATACTTCTTAATTCCCATGGTTTGTGGTTGATAAGTAGAATAACAAAAATTAAAGAAAGTCAGTTTAGATTTAAGTATCTTAAAACTCACAATGCATATTTTTGTTTAAAGGATACAACACAAACTCATTGATTTTCCAAACAAAATTGCTGATATTAGCACAAAGCACACTGACCGTTACCTGAAATATTAAATTTTACCTAAAAGGGGGTTTTAAAGTTCCTTGTCTTTATGTTGTCCCTGTGGAAAGCCCACAGAAGCAGGGATTCTCTATAATTCAATAAGTTCCTTTTCTTGTGCTCTTGATTTAATTTCTCTGAGCTTTGATGTCTGTTTTACTCCAGTTGTGAGAAATGCATATATAAAATGCCACACGCATATGAGAATTTCAAATGTAAATGGATTTAAGCCTCAACTTTAAGGGGAGTCCTGTCCACAAAGAAAACTGATTACCTGTTAATTTTTAGACCTATAATCTTAAAATGTCTCAAAATGTCATGGAGGCAAACACATCACAGCCAGGATAAATCTTTCTAGTCTTCTTACTTTTTAAAACAGCAAAGTTATACCTTACATGATAGCTTCAAAAAAGCACAATTATCCTATGTTTTGCGCCATATATTTATCAGTAATCCGTTCTGTGTGCAACTTTAAGATAAAAGCTTGTAGCTACTCCACTGCTCGCTTTTCCAAGCCACTTAAAAAAGGAAAAATTGCAGCTGGAGAGGCTGGCCAGTAGAGGCCTCTCTAGATTTGCCTTATGATTAAGGACTCTGACTGCCTGGAATCAGTCGCAGTGAGCAAAAGTACTTGAAAAGATTCTGTGGCGTGGGGGGGAAAGATCACTTTTTAATGCCCTTTTAAGTTGTAAGATGTTGATTAATGTTGCCCTTTACATTAATGATGTTTCAAGTAAAAGAAAACAAATTTAAAATGGATAAATTCTATTGAGGATGCATTAATTAAACAGAGACTTTACCATATGCTGTGGCTGGAGTGCTTGCTGGCCTTTCTGTTGTTGTTACCTGTGTAAAATCCACCCCATCCTCTACATGAATGCCCAAGCTGAATAGCCATTTGAATGCAAGCTTTAGTTTGATTCGCCATACAAGGGGTACTGTGTCACTGTGTTTTCTTTCTAGGAGTCACTAAGTGATTTCTATATCTGTTGTCATGGTGATATAGCAAAGCAGGGGAAAATGGGGGCAACTCCAGGCTTTCTCTACACCCTCTGCACTAAGAACTAAGATGTTGTTAGCAGGCCTATAAAACATTGGGCTTTATCTGGGCCTTCTTTTTGTTCTCTGATTGTCAATAAAACTCATTTTAAGGGTAACAAGGACATCTAAATGTCATCTGTCACAGTGTTAGAGAGATTAAGTTTGTTTAGGAACTTGTGCTGGACAAAAGGCCACTATTTGTTCGGCAGATACAAAGCAGTGTTGGCCATCAGCAATCGTGATTTAGAAGGAGGCTGCATGGAGCATCCAGGGAAGATCAGCTCAGTTGCAGGTGATAGTAAGAGGCTCCTTGACATGACAGCATTTAAAACAACACCAAAACAAATATGGTTTTGAGTTAGGAGTGGATTTATCAGGGTTTTGTTCTCTTGGGCTGGTTTTTTTTGTTACTTATCAGCTTTGTAGACTGCACGTTACTGGAGTAGCTGCATAGACCTGAGGGAAGAAAACAGCTATTGACAGCGGATGGCCTGTTTAAAAACATGACACACACACCTGATAGTCCTTGAATGAATAAAAAAAGAAGAGGGAAAGGAGGTTTTTCATGGAAAATCGAACAATAATAGGTGCTGCATTAACTCAGCATTTACTTAATAATGAGGCTAAATGGAAAGTACAGATTAATGAAGACATTGGTGTTATTAAAATCAAATCCTGGGGTTCATATGCTTTTCTTAATAATGAACATTGTGGCTATTGGAGAGGAAGAACAGGATTTTTTCTATTAATTTGGCACACATCCCAGATCTCATTCAACCAGAACCTATCCTCTGCAAAATGCAACCCATGGCCTTTATGTTGCACAGTCTTGCCATTTAATATTTTTGTTAATCCAAAAATAAAAAGGCTTTTCTTTTTTCAAATTAAAGAAAAGGAAAGGGTGATCTTTGAACCTAGATAATAATTAAGTAACACAGACCAGCCATGTTGATTTTAGCACAAAGGTTGTTTTAAAAATGTCCCTAGCAGGGACATGTGATGATGTTTATCGCACTACAACTAGATTTAATTCTGATGTTTGTGTTTGGGTAGCAATATGATATATAATGCTGATTGAAATATTTTGTGGTTTGTTGTGTATTTAGTGGGATCTAAAAGAGAATATTCAGGACCTGTATCTTGACAGGTAAAAATATTTTAGTCTCATTCAGTAAGGTTGCTATAGTTCCAACACCAAACACACAGGATTTGAGATGCAGCTGAACAATGGAGTTGGCAAAACTGAGTGCTCATTTTGCTGTATGCTCAATGTGAAATGTTTGTTTGACATGGAAGGAAGCTGCATAACCTACTCTGTGGTGGGGTTTGTGCATAGTGGCAGTAGCCACTCCTTAGTCAAGTGTTTCCCATTATTGACCCAGCCATGTTCCCTGAGGGTCTGCAGAGTGAATGGAGGAGGCAAACAGCATGGCATGGGAGACACAACCTATGGAAAGGGTCCTGGTCCTCTCAGGTAGGCGAGAAGGGAACAGCATGACAGAATGCTCTTTTACGTGAATTAGGTCTTTCCCTGTAACAGCTACCCCAGATCAAGCCATCAGCTTGGTTCTGCATGTGGATGAGAATAACTTTGGCTGAAGAAATAAGAGCTCCCAGAGCATGCTCTGTTAGCTTCTGTTTTCCCCATATCACAAGACTGCATTCATAGTGAAATTAGATGCAAACACCGCAGTAAATCCCCTAGGAGTAAACCTTGTCAAATACAGGAAGTAAATCCCCTGCTCTGGGTATGTGACAGTAAAAATTAAATATGTGCCACTAGGTGTATAGTAAAACTCACTACAACGTTTTCATCCTTTGGAAATTGTTTAAAACAGTTTATTGCCCAGCCTCTAAAAGGTGTATTGAAGTTGTTGCTATAAAGGACAGGAACCACCCTCACTATTTACCAAGGCCTGACTTCCATCCCTGCCATAGAGGGCAGGCGGAGAGTGCCCGATGGCAGAAGATCAGCATTGCTCTGTTGTCTCTTTCAATATCACTATGTCCAGGAAATGTAAAATTGTGGCAGGGAGCCTCTCTACCACCTACAGCTCCCTCCTGTGAAAGAGGCTTTCCCATCCAAACAATTTACATGGTTTTCTGACCTCTCTGTGACCAGGTTCTTGCAAATTACTTATTACCAGGAGGCCAGAACCCAGGCTTTAGTGTTCAGTATTGGAATCAGTTGGCAGGAAAAAACACCATACTGCAAGGATGTTGTGAGGAAAAAAATGAGTGTTTTTTCCTTTGCAGACTTTTTTATGATCATGACCTGCCACTCTTCTGTTTTCTGTTATTTTAGGTATGGGGTCATTCACCTACTCTCCACTTTCATTCAGCTACTCTCCACATTCTGCACTGAGCTACAAGACCAGAGTTGGTTCAGAAGTGAGGAGATCCCATCTCTCTCGTCCCTGCTCTGCTTGCATTGAAGGAGATGTCTCAGTTTCTTTCTCTCTAGGGCAATTCTTGGGTTTATGAAATGTTCATGGGACCTTGTTGGACCCTTGTACAAGGGGCAGTTTGATGATGTGAAATGCCTTCTTACTGTGGAGCAAGCTAAGACAAAGGAATGAATGAGTGACACTTAAGATTCAGATATTTGATCCTTGCCCAGTTATTTTATGTTTAAATTTAGTTTTTACATTTCCTTCCTCTGCCTCTGCAGAGACAATTCCATGCAAGCTGTCACCTTGGCATCACTGGGACAGTTAACTGCTACTCAGTGTGAGAAAGGGCTGCAGAATTAGGCCTCATTTAGGAAATATCTTAGGGCCATTAAAGGCCTGACCCCTTCTCTGGCTTCAAAGAAGTTATTGCTAAGTATTATTAGAGTGTTCAAACTGGGACACTTGTAATAGTGCCAGGAGCAGAAAATGCTCCAGCTTCAATCAGCATTTTGCATCAGCAAGGTCTGCAGGAGCAAGCTGGCAGCCTTTGAGCTTCCCATGTGCTGTTGGGAGTAAGTGGGCAAAGGTGCCTGCGAGTCTTCAGGTGCACAAAACTGCTTCAGCAAGGCCTGGATGCAGACTCCCCTCCCTGCACTGAGAAGCACATCGTGTTTTGCAATGTATTTTTTTGATGTGAAGTAAAGGCCAGACGAGTCAGTCCTGTTGCTTGGTGGGTGCCTTCAGCATCCACTGACATGAGCAGGAGCAGAGGGTATTTGCCCACAGCTGGCAAACTCTGACCTTTAGTGTTAAGTAGTGAAATTGTCTGGTTGTACACCAATGACTTGAATGTTGTGGGAATGTTTTAGACGTTAGTATAGCAACTGCTTAGAAATTGAAAGGGGAATAATAAAATTCCTTTGTGTTCTTACCTGACACAGATATTATATATGGTCGTACTTGATAAGATGTTTTTTTCAGTAATACTTGTTTCAATTGTATTCCTGCTTTTGGTTTAAATAGTAAAAGAGCAATGAATTAACTATCTACATTGAAAGTGTGTCACCTTCTGTTGGAATAGCAGGGAGTCAGAATATATTTTATTTTTATTAGTATTATGACTAATGATTATATGGGAGATGTGACCATTTAAATTCCCTTAGTAATGAGTTTCATGTTACATTTACAGAACAAGTCCTATGAAAGAATTTATTGCTATATAAAGTTAATTCGTAAAAATAATATGAAAAAAATTAGCAAGACAGCAAAAATGAGTTTTACTATAGTTTTATAACTGCTCAGTTACTCTGAATTGCTAAGATTTGTAAAGATCTTTGAAGATGAAAAGCTCTGTGTAATATTATTATACTGGCTTTGAGAAAGTAAAGGGAAAAAACCCAGTTCATCCTCTTATAATCCTTTTAGAAATTTTAACAAATCCAATGGCTTTCAAGTAGTGAAAATATTTCAGAAAGTGTTACCACCACTACTGTTGTTGCTCCAGGCTATGTTATCATATACCATAGTGTGCATGGAAGCAAAGCTTAACTAAGGTCATTCTAATGAATTTTGAACAGTTACATGGACCTAATTTGGCTTTCTGTCCTGTATGAAAGGCAACCTCTTCATGCTGCAGCACTCAGCAGAAACCCGTGAGTTGTCTTACCAGCCTCATCTGAGTTTTTCATCATCTGAAAGAGCTGCAAGTAATGCTCAGCCTATGAACTCAGTCCATGTGTGCGATTTTTCCATCTTCTTCATAGGGAGTGGACAACAGGTTTTTTCAATCTCTAAAGAACTGAAAATGTGTTTTATTGTGCTATCTCCAATTCTGGCTCCAGTTTCATTCTATCATTTTTGTTACCAGATTTGAGTTCTTGGGTACTAAAGGACAGCATTTGGCCAAATTCCTTTGATATCAGCTCTCTTCTCCATTCCCAGGAGAGTTGCAAGGCTTCATCAGCATTCCAGGAAGCTGTTTCCCTGTTGACAGAAAAGACACATTGAAATCTTGAACTCATGAGTTCCCATCAGCACTGCGTGGCTGAGGAGCAGTTCTAGCTGGGTCATGAGTCCATTATGCTCAAGTCTCCTTCCAGGCCTATGTCCTTCTTCCTACATGTGCTTCAGAAGAAACAGTTTTAATAGACAAACACAGTAAATCACCCCAGGAACCAAGTTAGAGTGTCTGAAAGTAAGGAAGGTCTCAGAGATTTAATGTTCTTAACAAAATATTATTTCCCATTCTCTCCAGTCACTGTGGGTATTCTTTCCTTTTAAAAGTTCAACCCTGGTAAATTCTTGCTCTCAAAGAAAGCCAGTGTTGATGAGCTCCAGAGTAGTCGGAAATCAGAATTTCCATTTTGCAAAATATAAAATACAAAAATTAAAAGAAAAAAGTCTCAAGAATTCCCAGTACCCATTATTGGTGCAAAATATTAATTGCTGATCACTGAGATAATTTACTTCAATAGCATTTGTTTCTTTTTAACTTTTATCTCACATAGGGTACAACGAAGAAGCTGAATCCACACATTTAAATGCAATAAAAAAAGTTTAAATGCAATATTTTACTTTCTCTGAAAAATGCTTGTTAGATTTATAACATTTGTAGATATTGTTACAGATACTTTATTTAAAATGCTTCCATTTTTACTACATTGCACCATACAGCAGAAAACTGAAAAATATTTTCTTCAGCTCTCTACCATAGTTCAATTATGGAATGAAAATAGTAGGTTTCTTTTTATCATTATTGCATTTGCCATCTTTTCATTTCAGTAAATCCCTTGTTCTAAGGTGAAGTTTCTAACCTTTCCCAGCTATTCAGTTTTCACACTTGGATCATGTCCTTCTTATGTGTCTCCTTTCTAATGTAAATAACCCTGGGCTTTTAACTTTTCTTCAGGTGAGGGTTGGTTTGGGGTTTTTTTTAGGTTCTTGACTATCCTTAATTATCTATTTTTTTTAATCAGCTTCCCATTTACATCTGCATTATACCTTTTGCTCAAAAGTGATTAGAAATAATGATGTATTTTTGAAATAGCTTTATTACTGGTAAAGTAATCTAATGATATTTTAATTTTTGCAAACATATTTGCTGGTTTTTTCATTGCAATTCAATACTATCATTAATAATGTTTGTGTTATTTGTCTTTCTGAATGGACAGTGAAAACATTTAAGGACCACTAGAAGAAAAAAAACAGCCCTGAAAAAAGTCATATATTTGCACATTAAAATATATTCATTGTCATGGTACCTCTTCACCCATCTAACTGACATCTCTCCAAGGGTGAATGATAGCCATCTTTAGCTGCTCATGGTTTGTCTAATGGAACCAGGTGTGTTCTGCATTGCTTTTGATTCTGCAGCAAGAGTAGCACATAGCTGTAATTTTACTCAAATCCCCAGCACCATTTTACTTAATTGCTCTGCATTTGTGTACTAGCTTTTTACATTTCACCTACTTGCATGTTCTTCAAGGTGAATATTGCCAAGCTGCTAAGATGCTTAATGGATTCTTACCTAAGAGCCTCTGACTCTTCCACAGTCTCATAGAAGGTTGAAGGACTGAAAGCAGGGTGTTTGAAGGCACCTGTATGGGCAGCTTAGAATCGTTTTGCTTAGCTTTAGACACCCAGCTGTGTCAGGAGGCTGATCTCTCTGGGTTTCCTGTCCTCCATAAGGAATGCTCAAGTGCTGCCAGGTTGCAGAGACACAATACTGCAAGTTCCTGTGAGTAAATCTCAGTGTTACAGGTATGGGCAGTTGTAAATTCTTCGTCTTGGTTTGTTTCATTGAATGTTAATTTCAGTGGACTTTTTCACAAATGTACAACTAATATTGCATGATGTTTTGGCTTCCTTGTCTGTATTGACATAAAATAGAGTTGCAGGATCAAGACCTCACGGCAGAGCTGTTGTTTCCAAGTACCAAGCATGAGGAGTTTTTGTGTGGATACTTGATTATTTTGGTTCTTGGAGCCTTTGCCTACTTTATATTTTTATCCAAGTTACTCAACATGGCTTTTAATTTTCGTCTTTCAGCTTCTACTTTAGTCACCCTGATTTTTGCCTAAACATTCCAGGGCTTTTTGTATGTGATCCCTTTTCTCTATATTTTCTTTCTATATATTTTCTTTCTATATATTTTCTTTCTATGTATTTTCTTTCCAGAAGCCAAAGGGTCTGATCCTAGACTTCCCCCTCTACAGTGGCAGCTCAGGAACTTTCTTGAGATTAAATACAATGTCTGTCCAGTGTCTTAAAAGTCTACTGTTTATTACTAAGTCCTCAGATCTGTCCAAAGAATTACATTGCAGCACATAGTCCTCGACTTCTAAATAGCAACAAATGTTGAGCAAGAAAGATTTCAGAGAGCTGAATTATCTCGTTAAATTAACTGGAACATTTTAATTTTTACTAGAGTTGAGTGAGCTTGAGTAAATATGACGAATTGGACGCTCACTTCATTTAGCAGACATCAAACACACACAGAACGTTGCCCAATTTAATTTAGCCCTGCCAAGCTGAGAAAATTCTTGTACAACATCAATGAAGAAGAAAAGGGCTAAAATTTACTCTCGGTTGAGAGTGCATGCTTAAATTCCCTTGACATAAACTGGAGCTGTGTATGTATGTATGTATATATACCATAAACCTTCCCTCAGGGAAAATCCTTCAAACACCTGCAACCAGAATTTGTGCTACCAGGAGTTATTCCCAGTAGAGTCAATTCCCTTTTGTTCTAAATGGAATATGTAACTCCTGTCTTACACCCCAAGATTTATCTCCTTTCCTCTGCTGTCTCTTATCAAACACATACCAGCACAGTCGCTTGTTCAGTCATGCTCAGAAGAGTGGTTGGCTTTTTTTTTTTTTTTTTTTTNNNTTTTTTTTGCTTTATCCCCTGAGCTTAATGGGCACATTTCGTGAAGAGTGAGCCAACCAGGTAAATAGCTGCTACTATGGAGCTTAAGAGCTACAGCTCTCAAATTAGGAGGTGCTTTTTGTCAAATAGGCCTCTGTAGCTCTAATATTAGTAACAAAACAAGGGCTTTTCAGACAAGGAAAAAATCTTTAGTCTGACTCTGTATCACACTTAACTCTGTTGCCTTGTCAAATATGTCAATGTTCATATTATACAGCAGCATTCATCTGTGAATGCAAAAGTGCTTTGCAAATATTACCCCTTGAATACTTTTAATTTATACTTAACAACAATTTATACTTAACAGGTTTGTGAGATGGTACTCAAAAAGAATTAGAGTGAACTATTTAAAAAGTTATCATAAATAAATTATAGTGATTTATTTGCTTTCCTGTTGCTCAACAGAAAGTTGTTGGCTTGAGCTCCAGGGCAATGCTACCTAAGCATGCTTCAAACAGCTTTTTTCTCCTTTTGTTTTAACACCATGTCCACACATCTGTACATACTTCCTTAACTCTAGTTTCAGCTTCTCTGTTGCTGTAATTGGTAAGCATCTTCTGGTAGAGCACCAGGAATGAGGTACACAGGAGGCAGAATGCAGTCCTGAATAGAGGTGTTATGGTCTCAAATGCATCCAACACACAAAAATAGCGATCTTCTTTCTCCAACTTGTTTACAAAATTTTATTACTTTTTTGTATGCTTCAGAAACATTAGCTAGAAACATTACTGAAGGAGTTCCTTGCCTTCAGGCTATGCAACTTGTCCCAATGTTTTAAGGCATTTTTATTGATTTTTTAAGCAAATTTGCTTTTAGCACAGTCTTTCATCCTATGTTTTCTGATGACAAGGCTGCACGCCTGTTTGCAGAACGCAATGTCACAGACACATGTTGTGAGTTTTAAACTGGTCTGTGAAACACTGCAATAGGATGGCTTTTACTATCACACCTCTGAAACTACAATAATATTGAGCTACTTACCTGCTTACTGATAACAACCCAGATATTAGTCATTCTTTATCTTAATTTGTCATCTAGTTTATTAGTCTAAAATTATTAGGTCTTGTGAGTAGTCCATTTGCTCATTATGCCTGTAGGAAATGTTAGTTTTGCATTAAAAGAATGCATTGAGGCAGAGGCAAATGAGGGGAAGCTGCAGGCAGGCTGTCTTTGGTGCTCTTGGGTTCCCGATTAGTCTGTCCTACGTCTTGAGTATCGGAGCTCACAACACTGCTTTGAGTTTTCTGACAACTGCAGGTGATTTTTCCCTTTGAAAGCCAGGATTTGGTATACAAAGCTAGGTTCCCAGACTGAATCATTTAAAGTCTCAGGTCTTTGTTTTGATCAGAGATGTGCACAGACAGGGAGTGAGTGAAATGACATTTGGACTGTGTATCAAGGAATGGCTGACCAATGAGAAGTCATTGCTGTGGAGCACATTTATCCTTTATGCCAATTTGGTGAAACTGCTCTCTGCCTGCTGAGGAATGGACAGGTGCTGCTCATCCTTGGACCACAAGGCTGCATTGGGGTGGTTTGTTTGCAGGTCTGTTTTAGGATAATAATTCTGCAGACAGCTGTGTTGTGTACGAAAGCTCCCATTCAGGTACAGGGCTAAAATAATTAGATGTGTTCCTAGCACAGAGATAATCATTGCCCTTCTATTTTTTGAAAGCAGGTGAACTTTCTAGACCTACCCTAATTCTCTGGGGTTGTCTCCTGCCTGATGGGCTGCCACCAAAGCTCTAAAACCCTCACACACAAAGGCACCATGGGACTCCCACCCTCAGCATGAGCTCTCTGCCTGCCTCTGGTGCTGCCTGTCAGACCCGCTTCAGCTGGAATCAAGGTAAAGAATCAGCAGCACTAAATACTACAGGACAAAGGCATAAACCAGCTTTGTAACCCTGGGCAACCTGGGTGTTTGCTGACTGACAGTGTGAATGACAGCCCGGTTGTCACTCTAAAATATCGTCTTCTAATCATTCCAGATGTCATCCGACAAGATGATGGCTACTAAAAAGGGAATAATTTGGGAAAAGTCATAAAGTCTATTATCTCCTGCTGAAACCATTTCTCTTTGCCATTTCTGAAGTCTCTGCAAAATAGATCCAGAATACCCCATATGTTAACATGCCATCAGTTTGTTAAGAGAGGGTGTCCACTTAGAACTGCACTGGGTGCCCCATGACATTCCTAGAGAAAGCTGCCCCTGAGCTGTGCCACGCCTTCATGTCTTGGCAGGTGATTCCAATCAGGCCATACAGTGTAGCTGAAATATTTCACCCGGTCCAAAATACAACAGACAGCAAAAGGCTGCCATAGTAGGTGCTCACCCACACAGCCTGACAAATCGGAGAGAGGATGGAGTTGGTCACAACAGCAGAGTGTAGTTTCTGGGTAGAATTCTTATCAATGTCTTTTGTCCTTAACAAAGAAAGAAACATCCAAAAACATTGCTAGGGCCTTTTCATTTTACTTAATTTATTCAATTGCATTTTAATTTCAATATGAAGAGAAGACCTTATTCTGAACTTCAGGCTGAATGAAGGGTTGCACATATAGGAAAATTAACAAATGAAAAAAGAAAATCTCTTTTGAGAAGGACAACAAAACATAAGAGATGAAGTGGAGGAGGAAGAGCGAACAGAAAAGACAGAAAATGATGATGTCTGAATCTTGAGCTTTAAATGTTGAAAGCATAGCCTGAGTTGCTGAAGTTAGAAAATATTTTATCCAGGTAAAACTCTTTTTTATCCAAATAAAACTAAGAATGAACCCCTAGATTGTTTCATTATAGCAGGCTCTTTTAAGGGCATAAGTTGCAACTGGAAAACTTTCATCAATTTTTGTGTCAATTCCTTCCAAAATCTAGTGGAGGAGATTGCAGACTGTAAGCCAGAAAATTCCATATCTCATTCATGTAAAGTATCTCAATGAAATACACCAAAAGGTTGCTGCAAAATTTGGTAGAGATGACAAAACTATGTTTAGGACAACTGTTAAAAATCTCTCTCTCCTGTGGGCTGCATTGGGCCTTATTCTGACATTGTCACTCACACTGGCTGATAACTGGCTCCAATCAATTGCAATGAAAGTAGTGGAATAATTTATTTAGTAAGGAGTTAAATTTGCACGAATTTAGGCAGAAGATTGTCGTAATTTGTCTAAGTGAATAATTTCAGATTGCTTGCTATCTACCTGAGAAATTCTAAAATGGTCAGGATGGTCATATGGAAGCATGGAAGAATCCCACTTAAAATAAAATAGGTTTTCTGACTGACAGTTACATTTCTATTGGTGTGTCATAAAAATACATTTTCTTCTTAACTTATCAGTTCCCCTTGCAAAATAGTTAATTTTATCACGTGGTAGCTGTGAAGTTTTAGCTTGTCCAAAGAGCAGCTTGAGTATAGCACCAATGGCTTGAGTTTTCAAACAGTGACTTGAGCAGTTTTGTGTAACAAGTTATGGTAAAAGATCATTCTGAAGCTCCTTCCCATGCCACTTAGATAATATTGCTTTCTGCTTTCAATAATATTTTGGCCATGGATTCTCTTTGTCATGGAGCAACCCAGAACAAAGTCGCAAAAAGTGTTTATTTGAGATTTTGTAGAAGGTGATCTTAACTTTCTCTTGAAAGTTGATCAAATTATGTATTGATTCTCGGTAGCTGTGATTCTTAACTGTAGCATGGTTGTTTCACTGTGCGTATACATATGTGGGGTTTTTTTGTTTACACATTCTGGATTCCTTTTATATCTATAGAGTAGATATATTTTTTTACAACTCTATGTGTTGTTCATTATTAGGACTCCCTTTCTAACTGAAATACAATTTTTTAAATACACCTTCTCTGTGTCTTGCTAAGTTTAGGTATCAGACACAACAATCTGCTGGTAACCAGTAACTCTTATTTTTTAAGCTAAAAGTGACATACGTGCTCAGACTGTAAGAATTTAAAATAAAGGGCTATAAATTCTGCCCTTGCGTGGTAATCAAGTCCTTTCGGATAGCAGAACTGTTGCAGTGATTCCACTGTGACAAGCTAAAGTTAGGAGCCAGTAGGAAATAGAGATGTACGAGTGTGCATACACATCTACGCATCTGTGTGCCTGTAAATGTTTTCTGCAGACAACTCTAGTGAATCTACCTAGTTATGTATATTATAGCAAAGGACTTTGATTTTCTACAAAACTGTACATGATTTTTTTGTTTATAAACAGGTTTGCCACATCAACAATAAAAATCCCCTATAATGAGTGGTAAAGTGCTTCAAGTTCATTCTTTAAATATACCAGACATAATCTGTCATTTCACAATATTGGACAGGCGGTTTGTTTTGCTTCAGAAACTTCACTAATTTTATTGTTCTGATGACATTTTCTCTTGAGTTTTGCTGTTGGTTAAAAGCCTGAAATGCACACAGAAATCTTAAGTTTGTAAAATCACTTAGACTGGAACTTAGATCAGTGTTTACATAGTTCCTCTGAACCAACAGGTCTTGCGGAGCTCTGATGTGGATGGAAAGTGTGAAAGAAAACACCAGGCCTGTAAGAAGTAATAGTGAACAGCAGATATTGAAAAAAAAATCTGTGAGGAACCAAAGGCAGTGGATTATTAAATTTATAACTGAATACTGCTAGCAGCAATTAAAAAAAAAAAAAAAAACAAACAACATCCAGTTTCTCTTCCCTCTGATATTTCAGCTATCCATTTCATATTGTTCCATTCTTTAGGTTGTATCACTAATACCACAGCTTCAGGGAAGCTGAAAAAACTCTAGGGCTGGCTTGTATGTGTTACTGATTTTCTTTTATGAAATTATAAAGAAATTATAAAAAAATCTGTTTGTTATCTTTTTTCTAGCAATGTCATGCCCTTAAATACAGTTTAATTTCTCATTACTGTGGTTTAGTGACATGTTTTGAGCCGCTCATTGTACGTTTTACTCAGTTTTCTATGGAAATTTCATCTGCCTATGCTTCCTCAAGACAATAACTCACTAGGCATCTGGATTCAAAGAAGTGACATTAACAAAATACTAAAACTTTTTTTTAAAAATCACAACTGAAATTTTAATGATTTGAGCTGCATTACAATGCTTTCGCAGCGGGTGGTTAGAAAAGTACAGCCAACCACAGGAATCTCAACGTACGAGCTTGGTTCCTCACCTCTTCCTCATGCTTTTGCCACTGGCTTCTGATGGAAGTAGGACTTAGCCCGAGAGACCTTTGCTCTCATCCAGTTGTTCTTATGCTAAAATTTTATGCTTTGATTCTTCTTCTCTATTTTGCAGATAGTTAGATTACTGAAGGATAAAAGGACCAGAAGAAAGTTACCAGTATTTTTTTTCACACTTCTCTACTTCTCAGTTTAAAGTCCCGTCACTGCCTAGAAGGAGGAAATAAAATGAAGAGGAGACCAATTATAGCATCCTTACTTTCCTGAGGCTGGTAATCCAGCCAGTTACAGTCTCAGCCTCTTACAGCTCAGTTTTCCCAGTAGCTTTAGGAATATTTCCTGCAGATTTGGCTCTCTGATGTCAGAGCTGACAGAGAACTGTGGTAGATTAGTTGGTAACTAGCAATCTCTTATAATTTATTCCAAGATATTTAAACTTTTGTCTGATTTTCCCATAAAAGACAGTTTCTCTAGAGCACATTAGATGGAAAATATTTTGCAAGTTCATTAGAAGAATTCCCATTAAAAATCTATTTGAGGGAGCTCCTTCTTGATTCTGAAAATGAAGTTGTAAAGGAGCAGTCTTTTCTTAAATTGTATTTGTACTGGGAATTCTCAGAAATCCCAGCCAAGAATTATTGTAGCATTGTACAAGGCTGAAAATCCCTGTAGCTCTATGTTTAGCACTTGCTAAGACCCCATGGCAGCATATGCTTTTCTAGTCACATCGTTCTTCTCTGTGACTGAAATGAATGCAAAATTTGCTATTTAGCTGAGTGAAATTAACTATCTTTAGTCATCTTTTTCAAACTTGAAAAACTGATTTATTATTTATTTATTATCTATCAAAATCCTTCTATTTACCCTTGATTTTCTCAATTTTTGCTTACTTGATTAAGCACCGTGTGCTCCTCTGAAGCTTGGATAAGAATGTTCTTGAATGTTTTGCTAATGTAAGTTTCAGCATTGGATCCATTGCTACAATGTTTGGGTTCTTTTGAAAAATGTGAGATTTTAATTGGTCTTAATTTTTCAGCATAGGAGTCCAACACTGTAACCCACATTTTAAGAATGATTGAATGCTTTACCTATATGGTAGTTCCCCTTGGATATGTATTCTATTTAAAGGTTAAAGTATACCTTGATGAAAATGTTTGCCTTTAGTTGATCATTGCTATTTTATCTATTGCTTCAGCTGTGAAAAGCTTTTTTATTTGGTTGAGGTTTGTTTATTTCTTGCTGCTAAACTTTTCTAACATTTTAAAATTCTTCATTACTTACAGGTTTGAATTTTGGCCTCTCTTTGGATTATTTTACAAAGGCAAAGTTTTACATGGTAAAATGCTTTCTGTAAAACACAGCTGTGGGAAAAAAAAAGTGAAGTCTATACTTTATATCTTCTTGAAACTTTATTCTCTTTAAAAAGGGTTTATGTAATTTTACATAATTCTTTTGGCAGGAATGTTTATTGCCCAGCTGGGTGAAATTATTAATGTACGTGTCAAGCTGCATGTTCAAAGATCAGTAATATACATATAAACCTCTTTGAGGGTCCTTGATATGTAGGATTTTTATTGGAGACCCTTGTTCCACTTCAGTAAAAGGATGACACAAGATGTTTACTTTTAAAAGTCTCTGACATCCTCCTGAGAATGTTTTGATAGAATGGCTTACATTTGGTTAGTATTAGTAAGCCAAACAATTTTCCATTGTTATCTCACTGTGTTTGTCTAGACCCTGTAAGGAGCTTTCAGAAAATATCCATCTCCATGTTTCAGTTAATTGATTGCATGTCCAGTAGGATTATTCTTTTTTATAAAGCTCCTTGTCCTTTAAGTTTTATCACAGAGATTTTACACAAAGGCATGTGGCAGAAAGCAAAAGGGAAATGCTGGCACAGTTAAGCATAAAGAGATATTGTACTTATATCAAGGCTAATATTCCTGTGTGTGGGAAAAAATATCAGTGTGTTCCTGCTACTTCTGTGTGCAAGATGTTATACCCGAGGGCTGAAAGTAATAGTTGCTTGTGTGAAAGTATTTACCAGTATCAAGTGCAGATGAAAGATTTTGGAGCCAGCTGAAAGCTAAGTTAATAATACTTCAGCTTAATATTTGAACTTGCACTCTGTCTGGCATAATAAATGATGGGTGATTTAATTTCATTCAAATTCTATTAGCAGTGTGATTAAAAGACTCAAATCCTTATCTGACATCTTTGCTGTGTTGTGATTTATTTGGTTATTTGCCATTTTATACATAATCTAGAGTCTCATCTTTCCTTTTGTATGATAGCTGAAATTTATCTTTCTGTTGAATGTCTTACGTTTTATTTAGAGATTGATAAGTCTCAGCTAAGATCATTGTCTGTTTAGGTAGTAAACAGACCTTGTTATGTACGTCCCATATTGCTTGCAGTTGTTTGGAGGTTACATGATTAAGCTGGCTGTAATGTGAATTAGTGTCTATGTCACAGAAATTCCCCATGCAATTATCACCCCTTGGAACTGCTGCAGTGCCAGGTTTAAGCCTGATAACAAGAACTGGTGCTTCTGTGCCTCCTTTAATCATCCTCTTTTGTTTACACTCTTTTTGGAGAAGCCACTGATCACAACTCCTGTAGCAGCAGGCACACACTGGCAGCAGAGGAATGCAGAGCTTGTAGTGCGATTCTGCTTCATAAACATGTGTCCTTGAAGTCTCCTGCACCCCAGCCCTGTCAGACTGGTAAAGTCGTGCTGCTTTTATAGATTCTTGGTGGGAGTGGTCAATACTGAATAATTCCCTTTTGAATTATATGTTTAACAAAACAATTCTTGAAAATGTCTGCTAGGTTGCAGATGGGTGCACAGGAAGAAAAGTGTGAGAAAGAAATTCATTCTCCAAAGGAGGGAGAAGGAACAGCACTTGAAGCACTTTCTGCAGTTGTCACCTCTGCTCCTTTGACAGGGTGGGAAAGGACAGACTTGCCCAGAGCTGTCCTCTGCCCTACACTGCCCTCCAAGCAGCACGGCAAGAGACGGTCTCAGTCGTGGGTCTCTGCACCACAGCACACAACTTGCACCTTGGCTATCTGTGCACCAACATCTCTGTGCAATGAAATCACAATGCCTTGTGTCTCCAAAGCTGGAATCAAGGGTTTGAGTGCATCTCAACAGCAAAGTCAGGCCTTTTCATTTCCTTGTCATCAGAGCTGAGTTATGTGAGTTCATGTTCTCTAGAGCAGTTTGAATTCAATTTAGCTGGTGATTAAGTTACTTTGTGTGAATTGGATGCTGGTAGGAATGTTTGTTCAAAGGGTTAACGTAACCTTCCCCAAGGTTGTAATGTACACTGGAAGATCAAAAGCTCCTCCAGACTCTCAAAGAGAGAAGAGAAAAAGAATTGCTTGCTTTTACAGTTTTCAGTCAATGTCTTCCTTCTGGGAAGCGAGTCTGTGTTTAATGTACTTAAACTCACAGTACAAACTAATTTTGTATCTAATCATAAACATAATTTGTCTGGTTTTTCAGATCTTCAGCTCTATGCAGTAGCCATTTTGGTCAAAGTATTTGGCATCAGTGACATCATCTTTGTTGAAATGCCAGACAGTGTGATGAGTCCCAGATGTTAGCGCACACCAAAAATTGAGAGAGTGAAATATAAAGATCAACTGTAACAGCTATGGAGGTAATAAAAAGTGATTCTGTTTTCTTCTAGTATCTAAAGATAATTTTTTTTTGAGGTTTGTTTTGCATACATTGTCAGTTAGGGACTATGTCCACTATTATGCTTGTATATGATAAGGACAGACTGTGATGTGAATTTAGAAGAACACTGAATAAAGCATGATTTAACTTCAGAATTGCATTATTTCCTTTGTGGTTTTTTCCAATCTTTTACACTTTGCTTGTGCAGATTATGATATATGCAGAATATGTGTACTGAGATCAAAATGTGCCTCTTTCTTAACTGCCAGGATTTAATTTGTCATTTGGTTAAGGGTCTTGCATGGTTATGTCAGCACATCATGTTTTCTGATGTACTATAACACGACATGCCAGTGTAACCACGAGCAGCACCATTTCCTAATGACTTGTCATGTCTGTGAAATGTAGAAAGGATGTGACTTGCTGAGAATCAGACTTGGGGTTTTTTTTTTAATTTTAAAATAAAATCACTCTCTGGGCTCCAGAAGTAGTTTCATAGAAGTATCCTTTAGGTGCTTAAGGGTAGTCATGCTTAATTATGAAGGTACTTGGACATGGTTTTATAGTGACCACATATCTACCCAAGTACCTTGTGCTGCCTGGTAAAAGAAGCATTAAAAAATAATATATCCATCCATCCAGAGCATCCTCAGATGGATAATGCTGACCTGACTAATACTTGCATGGAAAATCAAGCAAAGATGCTCCCTTAATTTTCTACCAGTAGTGAATACTTCCTTTAGATCATTCTGTTGTCTAGATAGCTTTCACTATCATGAAAAATTCCCATATCCACAGTTTAAAAATTGAATTGGAAAATATGTTTCCTTAATTTATTGCAGCAGTTCTCCAGGCCTTATAGGCATAACAAAAAATTGTATTAAAGACAAAGAGAGAAAAAGCAAATTTAGACTTTTCATATTGGGGTATTGCATCCTATAAAGATGATTAATCAGTTGGATGTAAACACATAGGTCATTGTCTTCTCTTAAAAGGCTTCATATCAGAAAAAATATAAAAATGAGTCAAAATATAACGTTGTTTTAATTCTTCTTAGTAGATTATCCTTCGTCTCTCTTTTTGGAGTGAAAGTTTTGGCGTTAGCCTCAATACAAGTCTTCTGAAACACAAAAGCAGTAGTGATGAGGTTTTTGGAGTTAGTTGTGATGCAGTTTTCACTGTACTGCTCAACCATATGACATTGACATCCCTGAGTATGTGGGAATTATTCTGAAATTATTTGGAATTTTCTTACCTTTTCTTCAGACTGCATGCTACTTTGGGACTCAACATTAAAACCCAGATAACTTATATTGTTCTTTCTGTTTATAGGACTGTACTCAGTTTACATCAGATGTTGATACATGAAGAATATGGGATTTTTTCAAGGGTTCCTAAAGCTGTTAAGACTTACAGGTGAGTCTTTCAGATACCCTTACTAAACCCAACATTCCACAGGATTTTTCTAGATCTCATTTTCAAAATTACTTGTGTTATTTAGGAGTCTAATTCACAGTTCTGAAAGCAGCTTGGATGCTTAGTACATTAGATCTCACTGACCTTCAAAGGGACATCTAAGCATTTATGGTCAGATACTGAATGTCAGAGGAGCCTGGTAGGATTCTTTTTATGGTGTTTCATCACCTCAGTCCCTTTGAAATCACTTTAAACATTTTCCTTCAATTTAAAAAATGGGGCGTGGATTTCTAAATCATATGTCTACTTATCAAAATATTACCTGTAATTTATTTCAACCTTGTGAATGCCTCAGGAAGAAAGTGTGTTGTGGATGCAGTGTGTTAGTAGGAAATGTGTGCTATGACTTTTGGGACAAATCTTGGGGTTTTGCCACTGATGTGTCATTTTTAGTCATTACTTGCTGAGCTGTATCATTAGAAATCTGAGTCACATAGGCCATGCTTAAATTACATATCAGATGACCCAAGTGTTTAAGGCAAGCTGGTGTAATTCAGCATCACTTTAAGCAATTTATGCCCCTGAAGATCAACCCCCTCAAAGTCCTGCATCTTCCTGAGTGAAATTATTTCAGCTTCTCAAGTCTCTTCTAACATCTCATTTTAGTCAGGACCCCCTACCTTCCCATCCCTGGCTTACCTGACTGGCTTATGGCACTGATGCAATTACTGTCTCCATACACACTCAACTATTAGTCTTAAAAAATGTAAAAATTTCACCTGAAACACAAACATACCTGTTTTAGGTAGTGTGTGAAAATGCTAAAGAAGAAAATCTCAAGAGGCAAAACAGAGAGAACTTTGCTGAGGGGTGAGCAAAATATTGGTTACATACAGTTATGATAATACAGTATCCTATTACGCAATAAAATATCACACAACATAATATTTTTTCTTTTTCCCTTTATTTGCTGAACCATTAATAAGTTTTCAAACAGCTTTGCCAGTTTTGCTTATTTTTTTCATACCTCTTTCCATTTTCTAACAGTCCTTTCCCTTCCTTTTCCCTTACATTCTTATGGCCAGAGAACTGTGCTATGACATGCTGAAAAATGTTTACTAAGGTGATTAAAAGTCATATTCAGAGTTATTGATTACACACCCAGTGACTTCTTGCCAGGCCACTATATTTGTGCCAAACTGTGTTATCAGACTCTACTAGCATAGCTTTAGTGCAGTGGTTTTTCATCAGTTCTGCTTAAACTACATTGAAAAACATTTTCCAGAAGCCACACATGTGATGTTGAGTACAGGGTTTGCAGCTGTCTCTGTAATTTTTAGAAAGGTGAAAAAGCAATGACTTCACTGTGTACCACCCAAGTCTGATTTTTTTGTCTAAGGTCACCTTATCTTTGTAGATCTTGGAAAATGATCATGAATATTTATGATGGCATCAAAAAATCAAGCAGCTGCAAATTGTTTACAACATTTTTAAGAATATGAAACCAGCTTCTACTATAAATCAAATACATCTGCTAGAACTGGATGAAAATTGAAAGCTCTTTGGTTCCATCCTATCCTCTTATGTACCTGAGAGCTGAAAAATCATCAGTAGCATGATTCCAAAACGCTGATGTAGGCTGTATAGATAAAAGGTAAAACCTGAAGTATCAAATTAATCATTCTAAAGACAGCACATGAAAGTAGTTTAATGAAATATTAATTTGAAATAGATGCCATAAAACTTTGTGAAAAGTTTCAAAATGTTGAATCACAGTCTGCCTAAAATTTTATCTCATTATGTTTTGTTCTGCCTGTCTAAAAATACATTCTTCCGTCACACAGCAGTTCAGATGTGCATATTTGAAAAAAGTGCACATAAAAAATGTACACAATATTGTCTTCAAATATATGTTGGATTTTTCCTGTACAGAACCATGATTTACAATCTACTGCAAATTTAATAGCTAGCTGGAGAAATAGCCAGAAGTAATCAATTTTAAATCTTGGCACTGCTGCCAAATTGGTATTTAGATGACATTTATTGTTTGAGAACATCAAAACATTTGGTTTTGTTCAAACTGGAGGAATAATGTGTGTGCTTTAGATGAGGCACACTATTTGCCTAAAAATTGTCTTGAATGAAAGCGAAAACTGTTCATTCCCCAGGACTATGATTTTCAAACGTCTTCTTGCCAAGTGCTGCCACCAGAGCCGTGGTGACAGCAGCCTCAGCCTGCAGCTCTGCACGGGCTCTCATGTCAAGGGGCAGGCTCTTGCATATCACTCGTGGTATCTGGATTGCAACTTGGAAGTGCTGTATTGACACTCTTAATCCATTAAAATGCAACCTTGCTAATAAGCACACTATCTGATTTAGAGACTGCAGTTTCATTTTACCTCTCTTTGGGATGTTTTATATTTTCTGTATTTGGTTTCTCCATGTCTTCCTACCCGTTAAATGCTACTTTTACTGTCCCTTGGTTTTTCACTGAAATACTTTTGACTTGGAAAGCATGTGGGATTTTAGGGTCTTCCCTGTTTCATGTTTAAAGGATAATGCAAAGATCTGTATGCTTTGCAAGAGGATCTTTGTCATCTGCTGATGCCATAATGATTTTTGCTTTTTCATATACTCCTCTCATATCCCCCTTCATACACACTTTTATGCAGCTTTTATGTATCCCAAGCACTTTTAGCCCACATACTTGTAATTCCCTAAGTCTGATAACTAGCTTAGACCCAAAGTTCTGTTAAGCCAAGAGACTAAACATCTTGGCTACGTCGTAGTGAGGGCATCAGAGAGCCCCAAATCCAAGGTCCTCTCCAGAACACATTCTGTAAACTAAGATAGGCCCATGCAGGGGGAACATTCCTCAATAGGGGGCTTCTCTTGAGCCTCCCATTGGGAAATCTGTGATAGATTTGCTAATATGCAAAGTCTATAATTGTATAAGCAAATCATCGTGGGAGGCTTTTCCGTGCATTCTCCGGTGTGCATTTTCCAACGTGCATTCCGTGCATCGATCTGGGGGGACATTCCTGAGGGGTGCTCCTGCCTGGATCTAAGGACCCTTAATAAACATTGAGGTAAAATCCCTTTTTCCCCTTTAATAATGTCTGGCTTTTAATTCTAAGCCCAGGTAAAGGCATCACTGCCATATAGTGCAGTCTGTTCAAGAAGCGGAACAATAAACTCCATTTCTTTTCCTGCTACCCAGTGTTACAGACTGTCACAGACCATCCGTCCCTGAGCAGCACTGCGTTACAATTCAAGTAAACCTCCTTCAACCAGCATGCAAGGCTTCATCAGAAGGCAAAATACTAGTCTGAGAGGATAATAACTGAGACATTCTTTTAATAAGGACCATTTTTAAATGTTAAGAATGACTTGTTTTAATTGAAGGAGAGGAAAGGAACTCCTACCAAGAGTCAAAGAGATCCCCCAGAGCTCTCTGAAGTCTTCAAATTGTCTTGTATAGAAATGCCTGAGTATCAGATATGAACAAAGGTTATAAAAAAATTCCATCCATCTCACTGTAAAGTTCATCTGAGGAAGTTATTCTCTTCTACAGTTAAAAATTTGGCTTTAGTTTAACATGAGATACCTGACCACTCTATTTACTGAAGGCAAATCATGAGACTCATTTTATAGACCCAGCTTTTGCCGAGTTTGTTTAAGCAGGGATGCAGAACAATTATCATTCATCCATTCTTTTCAACCTCCTATACAATATCCACCTGTTCTGTCAGACAGCAGGAATGTGTGCCACAAATACAGACTTCTGCAGTGACAGCAGCAGGTGTATGGCAGTAACAACTAATCAAACCAGCTGAATCGGAAGTGTGAACCACTTTGCACTTCTGCGCAGTGAAAACAAGCAGAAAGGACAGAGCTAAATGGTGGGGAATTTTTGTTTTGTTTTATTTTTAAGAACTTGCCTTTAAATTGTAGGCAGTGCAACTGGTAAGTACAAGAGAAAATAATGAGGACTTGAAAGGAAAATGACACTTCATCCTTGCTGCAAAGGACAGGCAGAAATATAGGTATAAGAGACACCCATTGTAATCACTCTGAAAAAGCAAGGCATGGGTTTTGATTTTCCTAAAGAAGAAAATGTAAAGGAACTCTTGTCTGTACCATATGACTCATGATGCTTCTTTACCAGGCTTAAAGAGAATTGAACTTGAGTAATAGCACCATTAGAGCTCTTTACCAGGAGCTAGTTCCTGTGGTTTCACTGGGTCCAGCTGCTGATGACTCACAGAGGAAGTGGCAGAGATTAGGTGCACAGGGAAAAAATCAGAAGAGCTCAGAAATAAAGCAAATCAACCAAGCATTACCTTCTGTGCACAACAGAACAATGGCTTAACAACTAAGGTTCAAAATGATCTGTCTTGTTCCCCTCATTTGTGCTATTCCTGTTGGAAAGACCACCAGGAAACATGTGAACCACTGTGGAATACACACTGTAATCCATGGAACATCTCAATTAATATTCCCTCTTGACTACAACTAGAACAATACATAGCATCAAGCAGTTTAATCTCCAGCAGTAATGCCTTTTGTAAGATCAAGAGGTCTTTCCCTTGAATTAAGATTTAAGCGAAGAATTTGAAAATTAGTTAGGTGTTCTGCATAATGTCTAGTGGTGGCTACAAGTTCCATAAGTAGTAGATAGGTAAAATGCATAGACACGGTCTGGTTTTCATTAGAAATATTGTTGTTAGTAGTTTCTCCTTTGTAAATTGACATTGGTTCCCTGTAGAAGAGGATTAATTCCTCCAACAGGCTTTGTAATGACATGTATCCAAGTTTTTATAAAATTTAAACATCACCTCTGATATTCAGTTTTGTGCTACAAAAAATATGTCCCTAGCATCAAAAAGTTAAAATACCTAACTTAAAAGGGAAGATACAGGAGGAAACATTCCAGACCTTGTTTAAATTACTATTGTACAGTAGTAGTGCTGCTGTTGGATCACATCACTACAGTCTTGGACACATAGCTCAGGGGATGTTTTCTTGGAAATTGCAAAGAGTTTAGGCTCTAAACTGCTTGGGGAGCACTTCCATCTGAGTTGCTGTAGATTGATAAAGTAGCTTATTACAAAAAAAAATACAACTATATTGACTAGATTAAACCAGTTCTCTAAAAAAATTCTTTTCAAAAGTATTATTAAGTACTAAGAGCACCCTAGAAAAAAATATTGCCAATTTTTCTAGGTCAGTGATTTATCCTTATTTTTAAAAATAAATTGGAATAGAGAATTTCACCCACATTCCACTTCTTTTTTTTCCATAAGAATTTCAGAGGCCAGATCAGTTAGTATTCAGAGATGCATTTTATAAACGTTTTCTTTAGTGATTAATGTACAACAATTCCCAACCATCTCTTTAGATTGTTAAGTAATTCACTTTACTTTGCATGTTTACCATCAGCTGGCATTTCAAACCCCACAAGGTGACTCTGTGACATTGGTGCCTGGCCTGTGCCACACAGAGTTTTGAAAAGGCCCACACTACCCTGAGCTTCAGTAGTGCTCCAGCTTATGCAATAAGCACTTGAAAAAATATTGCCGATAAGAAAGATGCTTCTCCTGGTGTTTTCCTGTATGGAAACCAAAAATGAATTCACTTCATGGCCTCTGTTCTCCCCAGTGCCATGGCTGCATTGTGTGCAGTGAGCAATACAGGCTGCGTTCAGGATAATGAAGGTTGTGCTGTGCATGGGGAGGTGCCAAGTCTGCAGCACATGGAGTGCCCAGGGGTCTGTGGGGTGCTGCTGACCTGGGGCACCAGGGGCTCTGAGGAGAGCTGCACCAGCTGTCCTGGAAGGCATGAAATTCCTCTTCCTTGAGTGCAGCCACATGATCTTTGCACACTCAGGAGCACGTGGATGGATTGGGTCAATTCATTTACTTTTCTCTCTTAAAAGTCTGTCATTTCTGTTTCAATATTTTCAGTCATCTCATCCACATTGACTCTTTGGTGCTTAGGTGAAGATGAAAGGGATGAAACCTTATTGCTATCAATGCCATAAATGTAGATTGAGGGAGGAGGCGAAGTGGAGTTAATAGATATTTGAAATTGTTTATTTGATACTGTTACACTATCCCTTTAAGATATGCTAATATGAACTGCTGTCAATACAACATCACTTAGTTGGTTTTCATCTGGACCTTAGAGCACAACAAAATTATTAGTACATAAATCTCTACTAATTTACTCTAGATTATGATTCTTTCATCAACATGCACATATAAATTATATCATTAATCATAATGATTTCTTTCAGTATTCATATGTAGTTTCCTGGGAATCCCACTGTAATTCAGCATGAATTAATGTCCACTTATTGGAAAGCACTACCTACACTGATATTTCTAGGGGAAAAAACCAACAACTGTGATGCATCTTAAACTACAGCCTAAATGACCGGGGTGTGGGTAAACAACCACCAAAGGAGCGTCACCGCAGGTAAAGGAAAGTTATCTTAAAAGCAGTTTGTTCCAAAGCTCATTAGGCCAGATGGCAGCTTGTCTTCTAGGAGCACGTAAAGCACTTCTGAGGGAATGTGGGGACTTCTCTCTCCTTCAGCCTGCCCTGGGGAAGAGCAGTGTGAATACGCAGAGTGAGGGGAGAGCTGAAGCAGGCAGGCATTGCTAGACACTGGAGGAGGCAGTGCAAAACCATCTGCTGCACTTTTTTGACAGGGCAGGAGCAATAATAACTCCATCAGTCTTAACAGGTAACACTTTCTAATTGGCCCCAACAATAAATTTCGCTGAGAGAAGCAGCAGTATTCATCCACTTTTCTGCAGAGTGGATTTTAGCCATGAATTTCATGTTTTGAAGCAGCTAGCCCATAGATTAAACAGATCAAAGACCTGTGGGTGAGATACCCTCGCCTCAGTTTCCCCCACCTAAGAAATGCAGCTGCCTCCTTGAGAAGTGCTGTGCCCTTTTTGGAGGTGAAGTAGGATATTACTTAATCTAGCTATCAAATATATAAATGGAACATACATATATACATATGCATGCTTCATAAGTGAGACAGTGAGGAGGAAAAAAAGGAACTTCTGACTATAACGAAAGATTCATTAGGAAAAATGAACTAATCAGTGCTCTCCAAGGAGAAATTCATTCTGTTTAGGAGGCCGTACCCTCTGCTGCTGCACATACTTAATATAATTTATATTATTATTTAAATCACTGCGTAAATTTTAGATACTTTTAAAAATCAAGTTAATGGACCATACTTTACTGCTTAGCATCATTTATATCAAGAATTAGTGTCTGTGGAGATAATATACACTAACATAGAGGAGAAAACACAAACAAGCAAATATCATAAAATTCATCTGTAGCATGGGCTTAAAATACAACTGCAGAAATGAGCCCTTGGAAGAGTTGTGTGTTATGTGGTACAGCCTTTCCTTTGAGCTGTGTGCATCCCTGTGTGTATGTACAAGGTACTTTTGAACCACTTACCCCCACACGGGGGGCCTGGCCTTGCACCAACCTGTCGTGGCAGAATATTTATTTTACTGGGAAATATCTCCCTCTCCTCACTTGGCATGCAAAGTAAGACAGGAATCCGGCATAGTTTTCCCATAGCTGTAAGAGGAAATGGAGATGGCAAATTAAGAAATTCTTGGGGGCAACACAGGCACCTACAAAAACTGCTTAGGAGCTGAAGAGAAAAGCTGAGGCGCTTTAAATAGACACAGCCTAGAAACAAAGAAAGATAGAAATAGAAAAATATAATGGAAACCTGAAAGAGTGAGAGGATCCTGGCAGCTGAGATAAATCCAGGGCCTTCTGCTGTGGGCTCATTATAAGACAGAATATATTCCCTAAAATGTCTTACCTGTACCAGGCAATAAAACAGCTGTGCATCATTGCTTCCTTCAAGATAGCTATGCTGTATTTCATTCCTCTTTTTTCTAACGAGGAGCCCAGTTTCTCAAGCTTTGAAATAAAGTCTTCCAGAGCCCTGCATCCCTGTCAATGTCATGCTGAAGTTCAAGTCAGTGAAGTGATCCATCGTGCTGCCACAGGAGAGTGGTGCAGAGACGGGACGGCCAAGGGGATGCAGGAGGCACAGGGGAGGAGAGGGACAGACCCTGGGAGATGGGAAGCACCCTGGGAGGTGGGTGCAGCAGCAAGTACAAGGGGAACACAGATAGTGAAAAGGGTTGGTAGCACTTCCTATTTCATAGAATCATAAAATAGTTTAGGTTAGAAAGAATCTTAAAGATCATCTAGTTCCAACCCGTTAGTCAGGAACAGGGACACCATCCACTTCTCTATTTTATGTTGCTCCTGAAAAATAGGAATCCAGGTAAAGAGAGAGTGATATAGTCCTTGGAGTGGAAAAAAAAAAACCCAGAGCTGAGTCCAGGAGGTGAAGCAGGGGCAGTACCTCTTGTGTCACTGGAGAAAGTGTCAATTATCCCATCAATGAAGCATCCTGTTCTGTGGGAAGGGTAGAAGGTTTCTTCAGATTTGAGCATTACTTTCAGATTAACCAATTACGTACGATTTCATTAAATATGGTCTTCCAATACAAAAATAGTTTGGAGCTGAGAATGCTTTGCTTTTGCACCTCATAACTCAGGCTTAAATTCATCCATATTTCATATTCCCTCATTTGCAGTATGCTTTCTTCCTGCCTGACTTGTAAACTTTCTACTCAGTAAATGTTGTGAGGTTTATCCATCTAGCAAATGAAGCTCGAGGCATAATGTCTTTGTTATAGCCACAGTGCAAAGACAGACGAAAAGGTAAGCTTTTATTAACAGCGATGAACTTGGGCCTCTGACATCTTACAGCAGGCCCTGACAAAGTACTTGTAGTCAAAATCTAATTTTAAAGACAGAGAGCAAAATTCATAGGCTACACATTGTCACATCCTCTTTGCACTGGCTAGAATTATGTTCTGCCAAGGGGACAGTGAGAGAAGCTGTTTACCAGTGTGATGATTTATTCCTACTTAAGGTTGGTTTCTTTGGGAAGTGCAAGTAATTTTTCACAAAGATGTGTTTTACCTTGCAGTTTGGAACGCAAAGAGCCTCTTAATTCTTGAATGTGATGTTGGACAGGTTTTTTTCCTTTCAAAAAACCTGCTAACAATTATGTTTTGGTCAGCTCATTTCAGGTAATAGTAATTGTTTAAACAAGTGCTGTACCTAAATTATTAGACTGCCTGCATTGCTGGGTCACCTGGCAGTTTTGTATGAGCATTTTCATTGCCTATACATAAATAATTTTCTGTCCTGATGAATTAACAAGCTGCTGCCTCAGAGTCTCTCTATGTATCATCTGTGTACTACCCAGTGTCTGAAGCTAAGTGGGTAGATTGCTCACAGCAACGTATTTCATCCATGTCCTTTGGCTTTGGACGCAGTGCGCACTTCCAGCTGTCCAGGAGCACCTCCATTACCCAGGCTTGTGGCAGAGCAAATAGCATTCTGGCCTCAGTCTTCCAGCAGTAGATTAGTGACAGCAGTAGGCAGACAACTTTTGTCCCCAGGGAATATTAGAAATCTAGAGCTAGAAATAGATGGATTAACTGAAATGCAACCCAACCTCTGATCTACATTATTGTCTCTCTTCTTTATCTCACAGGGGAAGCAGAGATAAAGAGTGATAGACACTGATAATGATGGAAGTCCGTGATAATACACCGGAGTGATAAACTTCTTTGTGGCCCTCATTGTGCCCAGTTGTCTTCAGCTGGTTATGAGCTCTAGCCTCAAGCTATTTACACCATGATCAGGCTAGTAATTAGCAAAATGTTTAATATAATATAGAAGCAATTAGGAGGTGATAACACGCAATTAAGATGTGTTTTCAGATTAAAGATTTTATAGTGCTCTCTTTCTTGAAAAGATAAAGTGCCTATCTCAAAATGTCAAACTGCAGTGATTTAATCTGAGTTATTTTCAATTAATATGCATGTATTCTTGCGATGTGTTCACCGTTGTTATTGACATTGATAAATTAAGCTCATCCCAGCAGAATTTATCCTTGAGTCGCTCTATATTTCCTGAATGTCAGTTCTTTATTTGTATTTTTTTTATGCCTACAAGCTGTGCACGATCTAACTCTAAGTCCCTTGATTCATCCCTGGGATTACAGTAATGTGTCAGTCTGAGTGGAACAATAATCTGAAAGGGCATTGTTATAAATAGTGTGTTAGAATATAATTGTTTGTCATGTCATTTCTCCCCTTTAAATCCCTCTGAGTCCTGTTTAAGTAATTTAGACAGCTAGAATGACAAGAGTCTTGAGACTTCACTTATAGAGTTGTCCAACCAGTCTTCAGCCTACCCAGTCTTTTGAGACTGTCTCATCTGCAAAGTAGGAAATGCAAAGAACAGATGAATTCCGACTACACTGCGGATTTGTTATGAGATTTTGCTCAGGCCATTTATAGAACAATGTAAATGCTACTGATACTAATTTTGCCCTGCCTAGTCAATGAAAATGCTTAGACAATAGACATTAGGGTGTTTCCTATCATAAATTAAGAAGTTAAAATCATAAGGATGCCTTTTGATGAAGTTCCTAATTATAAAAAGACCCCAACCAAACATGATGCAGGAAAGACAGACAGGTTTTTTATTATTGTTTGCAATGGTGCCAGCTTTTAAGCAAAAGTAATAATACTTTCAAGGTAAAAATTTCTAGAAATTAGTGTCCTATTAGATCATCCTGTCCAGCTCATGAATCATGCGGGATTATTCTTTGTAATGCATTTTTCTGCTGTTTGAGTGTCTCTAGATTTTTCAGACATGCAATGAAGCACCCACACATCAGAGGACCTGCACATAGCATGTATCGGAAAGGTTTTTCTCTAGCAAGTATTTCTTCTACTGTTTCTGCTAAATATTTTCCCAATAGCTAATGCTCACGGTTTTCAAATATTTGTGTTTATGTCTCTTCTCTTGCTCTTTCTAGGGTCCACTTACTGGTATTTTGTTCAGATGTGATTGCAAAAAGGCAAGTTAGCTGACAGTCATTGCTAAGCAATGAAATTTTTATTTGGCTTTGTGTCATGCAAGAGTGATTAAACTCTTTTGAGACCATGGATTTAGCAAAGTAAGATAACTCATCACAGCTTATGCTGACTGGCCAGTTGCTGTTATCATTTAGTGAGCTACCCCAGTTCTTCACAGGGCTGCTTGAACTCGTTAAAATGTTGCTGTTTGATAATCCCTGGGTCACTGGTGGTCAAACCGCCATATTTGATTCTTGCCTATAAATAAGCACCTGCAATATTCTTCATTAATTCTGCAGGCCAGCTTCCAGTCTCTCAATGTCTCTCAGGTAAGTCACAGGGGATGTAGAACAAAATGCAGCTCTTGAATATTATCTGTGAATACCTGGGTGTCGTGTCCTTCAGCTCACTTTCATAGAATTTTTAAAAGACAAACAAAGAAAAAACAACACAATTAAAGGAAGCTGCCAAAAAGCTGTAGAAATGTCATCTGACACCGCTGTTCGTTATACAGAAAAAGTTATTGACTTTTACATATACAAATTATCTGAGAAAAAACTATGTGAAGACTTGAAAAAAAGGCTTTCTATTGCCAAAAGGAAAAAGGAAAGAAAAGTATTAAGAACCTCTGCTGAAATTTTTTGGTGAGCAGGTAAACATCTCACTGTACCTGAGCCAGCAGGGGCAAGGTTAGCTTTTCACAGCTGATTTACCTTATAAGTGCCAAGGGCAGATGAAAAGTGGTGACAATGTAGCTGGCAAGTCCTAGCAGCCTGTTTTGTCTTGGATCAGCACCAGAGGTATGACCAGTTATGTCCCATCTACACAGAAGGTTTTGAACCAAAAAGAATTATGATACTTCCTTCCCCTGGTCCATGGGGTAATTCTGTGGGAGTAGCTTTGCTCAGGGGACCGTGGCTGGGAGTTGCTGGATGCATCATCCAGAGGGGATGCAGCAGTGGGTGTGAGGTGGAGTCTGCAACATCAGGACAGGTATCCCAGCCTGTCCCAGCTCATGCTTCATCCAGCCTGATCCTGCAGTGGGCCACCTGGACTCCAGCGTGTGAGATTTTGGGGGAGATTCCTTGCAAGTTAGCCAAACAATGCATGGAAATCGGTGGAGCAGCCAATGTCACCTTTTCAAAGATCACCCCATTATGTTCATCCTGAAGCTCAGGAAAGCCTCTGGTTTTCCAAGCTCCCTCCCTCAACAAGTTGTGCAGTAGTCCAGAGATGTTAATAGAGGGAGAAAGTAAATAAGGTTGGAAAAGTACAGGATCAGAATAAAAATTTCTAATGTTGACCATATAAGACTAATACATAAACTAACAAAGCAGCCACAGAAATGTGTTAATGACATTAAGATATGAACTGAGAGATGTATTTCTATGCTAGATTTGCTTTTAGCTACAATTATAAGACCATTTGTACAGTCTATTTTTGTTTAATATTTTTCTTTACAGGCACTCTGGCAATGCCATATACAAAGCTTACTGATTTATGCCACTTACATATTTAATAAAAAGTTATCTTTGCAGGAACCATTATGGATCTAGGTGTGGTTATGGTAAGGATATCCAATAGCTACTTTAACTTATACAAATATCCATTTTGCAAGCTTGCAGACTTAATTATAATGTAGCCTAGCTATGTATCAGTTTTAGTTGCGCTTCTAACAAGTTCTTTTACTTTTTACAAAAAACTGTGTGCATTACAAAATATTCTCAAACTGTTTTTGTGATCCTTATATTATCCCCTCACAGATGAGACAGTGGCATTTAAAATAATGTTGCAAAACGTGCTAAAGGGAGTTGTGGTTGCTGTTTCTCTGGGTTATTTTCGACATTATTCAGAGATTACGACAGAGATTAGTAGATTTCTACACTATTCTGAATTCAGAATCAGGCCCAATATTCCATGCAAATAGTCCTTCCAGTGTGATGTAAAAGGAAAGTGAAGAATTTTCCCCAGATCAACAGTGTCAGGCAGTAAAAGAAAAGGTACTGTTCTTTTTTCTTATGTTTGTTTCTCTGTTTTCACATTTATGTAACACACATTTAAGAAAACAGAGGAAAACAGATTTTAGTGGCGCTACCTTTGAACCTTAGAGTTGCTTTCCAACACTTATTGCAGTACTAACAAGCCACAGGTGTACACTACAGGAGCGGGTGAAAATGTAATTGAGGGGTATGATGACAGTTAATTGTCCATAATGTATTTATCCCAAGATGCACTTATGCATCTGTTATATATTTAGGTATTTGTTACTAGTAGCTTTGGTGATACTTAAGCAGAGGGGCATCTATATCTAAAAGACAATAAAAAAGGAAAATGCTATCAAGGGGCTCTAAAGTGGCAAGACAAAGAAAGTTTGTCTCTTTTTCACTGTCTCTGAAATGAATAGGTCTATTTATTTCAATGTGGGGTTTTTTTCCACATATGCCATATTAAGGTTTGTGTACAAAAAACTTGACTCCTGTTTCTGGATGTACTACAGAACTGAATTACTTGATTACCTGCAGGCATTTTAGTAGTGATGCATTTTTATATTTGCCTTTCTAATATAGTTTCTTCTCTGTTTCAGCTTATTGTTGTGATAAAACAGCTTTGCACAATAGACTAAAGTAGTGTCTATTCACCCATTGACACATAGACGATTTATGTGTGGGAGTAACCCACAAACTTCCCCTCCTCTTTATTGCCTTCCTCCATGCATGCCTTGAGAATAGATGTGATAATTAGTCATCTACTTTTATCTATATTTGTATGCCATCCAGACATTTCAGATGAGAACAAATCACTGTATTGAAGCGGTGTCCTGAATTCAAAATGCAGTGGTACAGCTTGGATGACTTTGGAGGATTACACATTTTTGAGGCCTGCTTCTGCTTTCTGTGAAGTCAACAGCAAAACTCTCACAAGGGTCAGCTGTGAGGGGAACCGAGACACAAAAATGAGGTTATTCTTCTGCGGATTGTTCAGCAGGAGTCAAAGCTGAAACCAAACCATATATCTTTAAAATTCAATGTAGATTGGACTAATAACAAAATCATTTTAGGGCAGTGGTTAGTATCAGGAAGATGCTCAATGAGTAGCTGATGCTCGCAAAAGTTATGAGGTAAATGGAGATGCTGTACAAGGGGGCAGCTTGTCCCACATCAGGCAGTGGGAGCACTGAGATCCCAACCCAGCTGTGCAGCACATTATACTATTTGGAAAGTTAACTTTCCAATCAGTCTCTCTTTCTTGCCATAGAACTGGCCTTGCATTTGGATTTGTTTGCACAGGCTCCCCTCAAGTTTAACAGTATTTTGTGAGGGGGACAGTAGTCCCACTTCATATGAGATCAGGGCCTATATAACCATATTATCTTAAAAGACCAGAGCTCAGTTCATATCAGAAGCTGTTTACTCATTGGAAACTGGCTAAACATTAGAATCTTAGAAATATTATCTGAAGTTGCTGAACATTGATATTAACCTGCTGCATGCTTGGAGTGCTCTGATAAAATGCAGTTGCTGTGGTAATTGTTATATTATGTTCAGAAAAGTGCCAAGAATATAATTGCTTGCAAAATGACTGTGCAGTTCAGCTTTAATCTACATGGCAAATTTGTTTACTAAAATGAAAAAAAAATCCAAGTGTTTGCGTAAACAAGTATATTCAGAAGTATTCTCTTTATTAAACTTTTAACACCAAAATTATGCTTGTAGTTTTTTAACCAGATGCTACTTGTAACATTTCCTGTTTGTTAAAAACAGAACCAAAAAGCTTATAGCACCCAAGGAAACCCAACAAAAAACAAAACCCTGAAACACAACAAACCCAAACCACCAGAGGATGATTTCCTTAAGAATGTTCTCTCAGGTATGTCCAGAATATTAATTAGGCCCATCTATTTCTGTCGGATAATAACAATGTCCAAGAACTGAATAGAATCTGTGACCTGTGAAAGGGCCATTCATATGCTTTAGTCTGCCTTAGCGCATTCCTTAACAAGTGAACATAGACCTTTTTCATAGTCATCCTAAATGTTTCAACTGTGTGTTTCATGGTTTGGTTCTTGTGTCTCCAAAACACATGGCTTTTTTTTCCCCCCTCTTTCTTTCTTTTCTTTTCTGCCTCTCTCTCTCTCACTTTTT
>VYXC01008640.1:1160771-1175805 GCA_013397175.1 Platysteira castanea
GGAAGTATTCCATGCTCTCCTCATTTAAATGCTTATGCCTTTATGGTTATTTTTACTGCCATACCTATGGGGCTTCTTACTTTATTGCCTGTAGCTGAAGGATATTTTAAAGGAATTAAATTTATTCAGTTTAAACCTTCAGGGGGATACAACAATATCTTAAACAATTAGCAATAATTAAAAAGCATCTATTCGAACTGTGCAAAAAGCAAATAGATTTAATTTAAATACAGTAGTCAGGACTAAAGGGTTTTTTTCATTAAAAGCAGGAAGGGTCTCAACTTCTCCCAAACCTTCTTTATTTTAGACAACTTTTCAGCAATTACTTTTTTAAAGTATTTTGTCAGTTGTTGGTTCAGAGCATTTCCCGGAGTGTTTGCATTAGGCATTACCAAAGTCTCCACAGGGCTGTGCCTAAGCTGAGGGTAGAAGTTGAGTTGCTTTGGAACCTTAAGAGCCTGTTACGTTTAATGTGACTCTTTCTATGTTCTCCTCACTGGCTGCACACATTTATATGCAGAACAGTAATCTAATGGAGATCAAATCAAATATATGTAATTGTTGTGTATCCCAGTAACTATAATACTTAAATAGAAAAATGACGTTAGAAATATTTTCTTTTTTAGGAAAGAAATCTCTGGTCAGTGGGTGATTGTTGGAGTCGATTGGATCTGCTGTAGTGACTCTCCTTTGACACAGTGATACAAGTGGGCAGAACAATATTCACAAGTGGTGTGAGTGCCAGAAGCAGTTTCTGGTGTGACTGGTCACCAGACGTGGTGAAAGTACCTTCAGATGGGACTCCAGAAGCTACCTGTGGTTAGACCGCAGGCAGAGCTCCTTCCCAAGGCAGCCCCAGGCCTTTCTGCTTGTCCATAATGCATGCTTAGGAATGTAAAGTCAAACCTGGGACATTTCAATTTGTGCTGCTATGGTCGAATTAGGGTGCTCATGCGATCCCTTGCTTGTGTCTGCTCTTCTCCCTCACTCTGTGTTTAAAACTATGTTCACAATTTTCTTGAGGATTATAGCACAAAAAAAGCTATTGGGATACAGTGTCACTTAAGTACTTTTGGTAGCAGTTCTGAGTTAAAGGTGCTTGTCCCCACCTGATCACTCTTGGTCTCACAGCACAGCTCACTGATCAGAAAAGAAAGATGTGCTGGCACATGATGGAGGCCAGTGCCTGGCAGCCAGGGAAAGGGAGTATTTCATAGGGCTGAGGCTGAGCAGCAACTGCTAGTGCCAGTGGAGAATAACATCTGCAGAACTGCCTTTCCTGGGTTGTAATCAAAATAACAGATTCAGACTAAGAAAGTTTTGTTTGCATAGTTTTTCAAGGTGCTTAAAAACACATGCGTTCAGGTTGCCTTTTTTTTTNNNTTAATTAGCCAATTACTTAACTAATGTGGTTTGGGGTTTTTTCAGCTCAGAGTCTGAGAATATATTCATAAGGAGATGAAAGGGAAGGGATAAATTCTAGACAGTTTGTTGTAAGTGCCAAAGAAAGTGACATCTATCTACATGAGCAAAATTTCTAACAGTGCCTCACATCCACTGGAAAATGCTTAAGAGTCCACAAATAGAAAAAGGTTAAAAACTACTGACCTAAATAATTGGTTCAATTTTCAAGACTGCTGAGCATCCAACTGTTCTCATTGATTATAAACAGATGATGATAACGAATAACAGCTCCCATAGTTGATGAAAGGCATCTTTTCTGGGGAACTTGTCCGCAGATGCTTAGAAGAAGGATACATCTAATACAAGTCTTTGATAAGGAGGAACATTTCTCCCTTGGTTGTCTATTTTGTATGCATAGCGTACATAAACATTTTTGCTTTCACACTATCTTATGTTTCTTAGAACTCAGTTTAGAATTGAACTGTAGCTGATAAGAGGAAGCATAAGACAAGATCTTATTTTCATGTGTGGATTGTAGGCTGCCTCATGCTTCAGTCCTGAAACTGCTTTCATATTTAATGTATTTTTTGACCACCTTTTTAAAACTTAGTAAATTCAACATCCTATAATACAGAGGAGTTAGAAAAATGTATGAGTATTGGGTTACATTTTATACCAGTTTTAGCTCTTTTCCTGGTTTCAGCATCCAACAGATTTTGTTTTGATTCCATATTGTTGTGGTAAATACAGAAGAACTGTGTTGTTTACTGGGAGGAAAATTGTACCAAGTGGTACTAGGAGAAAATTGAAGCTTGCACTTTAATTTAAAATTCTGAACGCTCTCCTTAAAGTTTTTCTTTTTTGATGTTGTGATTCATATACTTCAGATCTCTTGGGGTTTAGAGCTTTGTTTTAATTAATCTTTTGAAAGTTCTTGCAAGATTGATGTGGGCAGTGAATGTTGTCAGTCTTGTTTTGCAATACTAATGCTTGTGGCTGAGAAGAATCTAAGCTGAAAATATGTGATGTTCTTTGGTCTAGGAGGATTGGGTCAGAGCACATCTAGGAAGACTTAAGATCCAAAAGCCCACAGGCCCTGACAGGCTGTATCCAGGCACAGCGAGGCCACTCAGGATCATCTTTGAAAGGTCGTGGCGATCAGGAGAGGTGCCTGAGGACTGGAAGAAAGCAAATGTCACCTTGGAGTTCAAAAAGGGCAAGAAGGAGGACCTAGGGAACTACTGGCCAGTCACCTTCAGATCAGATCATGGAAAGTTTATGGAGCATCTCATTCTAGAGGCCGTCTCTATCCACATGGGTGACAAGAAGGTGATGGGGGTAGTCAGCATGGATTCACTAAAGGTAAATCATGCTTGTGCAACTTCATTGCCTTCTACGATAGAATGACTTCCTGGATGGATGAGGGAAGATGGGTGAGTAGAGGATATTGTCTACCTTGAATTCAGCAGGTCTTTGGACACTGTCTCTCACAGCATCGTTGTAGGCAAACTCAGTGGAAGTGGGGATGGGATGAGTGTACAGTGAGGTGGATTGAGACCTGGCTGAATGGCAGATCCCAGAGGATTTTAATCACTGCCACAGGGTCTAGCTGGATGCCTGTCAATAGTGGTGTCCCCCAAGGTTCAATACTGGGCCCAGTACTGTTTAACTTAGCCATCAATGACTTGGATGAAGGGCCAGATGCCTCCTCCGCAAGTCTGCTGATGACACAAACCTGGGAGGAGTGGCCAATACCCCAGAGGGCTGTGTGGCCCTTCAGAGGGAGCTTGAGAGGCTGGAGAGATGGGCAGAGAGGAAGCATCTGAAACTCAACAAAGGCAAATGCAGGATTCTGCACCTGGAGAATAATAATCCCAAACACCAGGACAGGCTGGGTCCTTGTGTCCAGCAAGTGAATTAAGCCATGCAAGGAGTGAAGGCAGTGACAGCTGTGCAGGTTCTGTATTGGCTCTCCTCACATATTGCTCCTTTTAGTGACACCCAAGTGCACTTAAAACCATCAGTTTCATGTTGTGACTTAATAGTTAAAATAAAGAGAAGTTGTTTAATAAATACTTAAGATCATCCTTTCCATTCAGAAGAGGGAGCCAGAAAGCCAAACTCAGGGAGTCCTGGGGGCTGTAGAAACAGGAAGGCTGCTAAGAACACACACATGCAAATGGCAAATTTGATTACAACGATGGGCTGTCTGCTTTGCAGCTCCTGGAAGCCCACCCTCAGCCATAAAAATGCAAAAATAGTGCAACAGGCAATGTGGCAGAACAGGGCTCTCTGTATTCATTCACAATTAGGTGTTCTATTCTGTTGTCACCAGATGCTGCCACGCACATTACACAACAGAAATGGGATTAGCAGGAATAACAAAAACCTGTCAAAGCACAAAACCGTGGCCTAGTAGTCCTGACAAATTAAACAGCCTACAATGAGTGCCAGAGCATGAAAATCACTCACCCTTCCTCTACTATCTCTTAGAGGTAGGCAGTAAATGCCTTCTTAAAGGCAGGCCACCATGCAGCCAACACTAGATGTAGAGGAAAAAAGATGTTTTCATTTCTGATGTAGCGTAAATTAAGGAAAATCCACCTTAACGTAACTAGTAAATATCTGAAAGATAAATGTTTCATTCTGTTAAATAAAGAGTTATTCACATGTTAAATTCACATAGTCCTGCTGTGGCTTAAGTGGCCCACATTAGAAACCCTGTAATACCCCAACAATCCATTTACACATCTAGGAGCTTCCATGGAGTGCTTTTAGTTTTATTTGTATTTGCGTAATGCAAGATAAAATAGGCCCAATAGCTATGTAAAACTTATGTTCTGGTGGGTCATCAACATGGGATGTTGGAAGGTTCAGAGGATGAGAGAAGGCTCTTTGAACAGAAGCTAGCTCCAAGGCTGGAAACCAAGTCAATACATGAGCTGTGTATTACTCTGGGATGGCTGCAGTGTTCCTAGGTTTTTAAGACAAAAACAGAAAGCTCGTGTATATTATAGCCTGTTTTACCTATCTTGAGTTTATTAATGGTGTCATTAAACTGAGCAGCTAATTCTGCTTGAAATTTTTCTAGAGGTATATGACGAGTTGCTTTTTGTAGCACTGTTGTCCATCCTGCATCAAACTAATTTCAAAAGCAGTGACTTGTAACAAGCTTTTTCATGGGCTTTTTCAAGGTTTCTTTTGGTTTTGTGGGTTGTCTGTCACTCATCCTGCCTTAATATTCCCTGTAGATGGTGATTATTGTCCATTTCTCTTGCATCTGTGCAGCTCTTTAGCTGAATGTTTTTCTCTGAGTCATCCTTAGACATTATTTGCTTGTCCTAAACTTGGTGAACGTTAATTCCTGCCATAACCTCAGCTTTATGTTTCTTCATTTTTTCTATGTATGATTTCTAATAACAGAAGTGATGTGCACATCTGCTATAAGGAAATAGGAGCTAAGTGGCTAAAAGATCAAAATCTTTAGACAGTTTTTTAGGTTATACTTTTCCAGTGTGCTTTTTTCCTCCCCTATACTTCTTTATCCTCACTTTTCTTCCTCCCTAAGGGGTGGCAGATAAGTCACTCAGCCTTAGTGCTACTGTAAGTTTAGATGACCAATTCAGCAAAGGTGACAAATGCTACTTTCTTGCCTCTTTCCTGACCCCATAAGATTTCCAAGATTTCTTCTGGGAATTACTTACAGAAGATGTATTTCTTCATCTGTGGCACAAAACCCATTTTTCCGCTTTATTTCCGCCCTCTGAGAAAGTCCTTGGAGTAATAGGTAAAATGTCAGAAATAATTAAGAAAAATACTGATATACACTGTGGCAGAGAATTATACCTTTTGAGATGGTCATTGCCATCATCTGTAATCAGTCCCCTGACAGATATAAATACCAGCTTTATCACCTTGCTTTAGATGATGATGTGTTGAATCAGTGTTGATGAAGACTATATTTTGGAAACTTCAGTTAAAGGGAAAGAATAGTTTCAACTGCGAAGCAGAGAACTTCAATTCAAAGTAGAGCAAGTACCTGACACAGAATACAGACATTCCTTTATATAATATCTATTTAATCCTGTTCATAAAAAATCTCTCTCATATGAGAAAAGGGATGACAACAGCACAGCTCTGTTCCAAAAAAATTCTGACTAAGAGCTTGGTTTTTGCTTGGCATGGAGACCGTGTATCCCGTGAGTACATGTGCCCAGGAGCAGTGTCTTTACTTTCTGGGCTAAGTGGCTATTTGGATTATTAGGTGTTTATGTCCTTAAGAAAGAACCTTGTTGCCTCGCGTCTTAAAAGAAAAGATCATATTTATTTTCAGGGGAAATGTATCATGACTAGATTTACAGCACCATGTGCTCAAAGATCAAATTGCATGACCACAAGCATTTATATTTTTTTATAGGAAATAATATAAAGGAGCAAGGAGCTTATGTGCAGCTTAAGTGTTTGGCATTTATCTTTTCCAAAATGCATTAGAAAGGCAAATGGACTTGGAATGCCAGTTAGAAAGCTAGGATCACTCACTGTAATTTATTGCTTTTTACATTTAGGTAGATTCAAAGTACAAGTTATAGTGCCTGCAGTTCAACTGCTCTACTATATTTTATGAAGTACAACGTAGCAATTGGTTGCATAAGGGACTAAAGATTTGGTACTAAATCCTCTTCAGCCTTTAAATGATCCTTCTGTATTCTTTGATTTTTAAAAAATGCCTCAACAACTATGTCTACATAGTAAGTGTGTACCTTTACCTGTTTTGGAATGGATCTCCATATAAAAAGCCTTGCGTCCACATGCAAATCTCTGTAGATCACTCAGCATTTTCCAGACCTCAGGAATTCTAGGATATTGGGACAGTGCTCACAGCCAGAGTTCTCTCTCTCTCTCACATTACACTTAAAAATTAGCTGGGTCCCAAATCCTCAGCAGGGGCATGCTGTGTTCACATAATGGACAATCCCTCAAGTGTGTAAATGAATGTAAACAAACTAATCTGCCCCCCCCAAATCTTTCATATAAAAGCTATAATCTTCCAGAAATTTTTCTAGAATTTTTCTGGTATGTTTTCACCTCTCTTTCTCTACCTTTAAATTTCTTTTCTCCTTCTCTATCTATTCAAAGCAAAACTAACAAAGGAACATCTATCCAACAATTATTATTATTTGCATCACAGATACAGCAGGTCTCTGATGACAAGCAATATCTCAGGGTTCACTTCCATTACACAGGTATGAAAATTCACTGAAGCTGATTTCAGGAAGTCTACACATTGCTGCCTTCAGAGAATTCTGTATTCTGGAAGCATGGAAAACTCCCTGATGCCTGTCCATGGACTCTCATGGAACATGATATGTGAATATAATCTAATACATGTATCAGGGACCTGGAAAGTACTTTGTCTTTTCATGTAAATGTATCAGCAAAGTCCCCAGAACTAATTTCTGGAAGCAGTAAGGAAAACTGAAAGAGCATAGGAAAGCTGGAGACTTTTTTTTTTTGTTGCTCAGCAGACTGTGTTTAGTGGCTGGGCTCAGCAAAGCACCACACACAGTCAGTAAAAATTGTTGGCATCACCTGAAGGCTATTGTTATCTCTGGAAGACTGCCTGTCATGTGGATAGCTTTCACGCACAATATGATGTGTGGTATGAAGCAAGTTTTGCGTGTTTTCTGCAAGAATGCAAACCCAAGAGCTGCGGAGCATATCTGTGCAGAAATGGCTAAGGGGTAACAAAACACTGCCTCCTGGTGCCCCAAAACCTGGTTCCACTGGAGCTTCTGCAAATGCCCCTTATTCTCACCTCACTGCTGGCTCCACACTGCTTTGAAATAGGCTCTGTCCAGCTGACATTGCAAAGGCTGAGTCTGCCTTTGAATTTTAGCTTGGATCAGATGGGAACTTTTAAAGTAGTTCTTGTGATCATCTCCATCATTTATGCTTTTGCTCATGTTGAGGAACTGTTTCACGTGCATGAACTGGAATTAATTTTGAATAAAAGTAAACCAACTAGATCTGATACACTCCAAAGGGAAATAGGTACTTGGTCTGTGGGGTTAAACAAAGGATAGTCCAAGGTATAAAAAAATTAATTAATTAAAATTAAAATTTCTTGTAAAGTAGATTTCTGGTCCTCACTGTCAACTGTTTTGCTCTGAAAATCTTCTTCCTCTGGTCTGCACTGTTTGCCAGCATGGATGTAGCCACATGTTCAGCTGAGCTTTTTTTTCCAGTGTAAAAAGATCTTTCTGATAGCTTCAGAAATTGTTCAGTCTGTCTGTGGTTCATGTTCTTAAAGTGTGAAATGGGGAAGGTAATACTTAACCATCTTTATCAAGCAGTACACAGATGAAAGCCCAAGCAAGTCCAAAGTGTAGTAATGATTTAACTGTTACTACATCTCCAGGATTCTCATACAATTCTCTTTAATATGTACATATATTTTAAAGTTGCTAATCTGAACTGTAAAAATACACCAAAGTTGATGGCAGTGCACATAATCAAATCCTCTTAATATAAGCTCTGCTTGGTTTCCCATACGATTTTTAGTGTCTGGTAACTGTTTATGGATTAGTTTCCACTGAAATGCTGCTTATTTGTGTGTTTAGAAAGGTGAAGGAGAACAGGAGCCTCTCTTGGGGGAAGCAGACAGTTGCTAAACAAATCTCTACTAGGTGGGTGCACTGTCACCCTAAACGAGGCATAAATAATGAATCAAATTTTAGAAGTAATGATCTTAACTAGGGCAGTTTGGTGCTGTGAATGTTTCGTGAGAAAACAAAGACAAAATTTGTAGTCTTTTGTTTCAGCTGTTTTAATAATGCTCAAATTTTTTTCAGTGAGGACTTCAGGTCAGTTGGATTATTGCCATTGAAATGAAAAAATAAAGTACTCCTATCCAAATGAGAATAGATTTAGATGGTTTTTTTCCCCTTTTTGAAAAAACAGAGCTACATAGTACGTAACATAGGAATTGCTTAATACATTAGGATATCGATCCATTTTTGTGAAATTACAAGAAAGCATGATAAAACACAATTTGCTATTACTGTTGTTGGCAGTACTTTGAACTGGTGAAAGATACTTTCCTTATTATTCAGATGTATTTTACTTCCTGTGTTAATATATGACAAATATACAACCAGTTCTATAAGCCCTTGAAAGATTTGAGACTCCCTTGAGTATTTTAAAATTACATTTGAGCCATCCCAAGTTTCAGCATGCGTTCTCATTGGCAGCATGATGTTAATAAATCATCAGAGCCCCATTGATCAACTGGCTTATTTAACACTGTACAAACAGCAAGAACTTAAACTGGGCCACAAGTCTCACTCTTTGCCATTAGGAAAGTTAATTATTTCACACTGACAGGTTGTTTAGTTCTCTCTAGCCCCAGAGTTAATATGAAAAATATTTAGAAGAGGTTTTTGGGTAAAGAACAAGCTGGGTCAGGTCTGATGCCAGATTAAGCCAGTCTGTTCTGGGTGAGACCATCACTGCTAGCTCTATTCAGAGCCTCAGCTTCTACACCTGAAAAATGGGGGAAATTATCTTGGCCCTTATAATGTGGTTACGGATTGACTGGGTCCCATTCATTTCTATCCATTTTCTACTCCTGCTGTAGGATAGAATTTCCCAAGTGCTGTAATCTTTAAGCAATTATCTTAGACTTCAGTCTGACTTGGCTCATTACATGTTTCTCTGCTCTCCATTCCCTGCTCATCTTTCTTTGATGTTGCATTTTTATATATTACTTTCCCCACATGCACTTGTAGGATTTAGCCTGTACTGGCCTTATTAAAACTTCACTATCTTCATAATGAACTGGCTCTGTTTCCTCATTTCATGTAATGAAAAGAAACCACTGTCAAATAGCAAACATTAATGGCACAAATTTCTGCATCTCACTAAACAGAAACACTTAGATCTTCACCTGATAAATTTAGTGCAATTTGATCTAACTCTGTCTCCTTCAAAACACCAGCCTGATATCTAAATTAGGTCTTAGATTAGAACTGTCGTCAAGACTCTTTCCCCTAGGGAAAACCAGAAATATTTGGAAAATAATTCAGCTCATATGAGGCAAATCATTAAATGCAAGGTGAAGGTATGTGAACACTCTCCATGGAGCAGAGGAGCAGCCACAGACTCCTCGAGTCCTGACTTCGCATCCTTCACAGAAGGAGCATCCACATATGCCACATTCTTCAGCCTGCCAAAAAGGTAATGCAGAGAAGGTAAGAAAAAGGGACCGAAGATCATGACTGCCATGAAGATTAACAAGTGGCCACTATTTTTTCTGATACCAGAAGTGTGGGGAATTAAATAAAGGCAACATGCACAGCCTCAGAGGGGACCACGATGGTTCTGCACAGTGCAAACCTGCATCCTGTGAGTATTGATCCTTTACGGGGCAGGTCAGTAAGCAACTGGAGAAATTTGTGGAAGAGAAATCCAGCAAGGTCTGCTAGTGGGAAGTCTCTAAGATGCAAATTTTTGCAGGCTGGCAAAGTTTTCTGACTAAATATCACTAAATGTTTGTTCCTTGCTTGTACGAACTCCCAGTCATCCCTTTGGTCACTACTAAGGCCAACGGGGCTGAAGGCACATCTTGCACAAGAACTTGTAAGACCTATTTTATGATATTCAGTACCTCAGCTGTCTGCCTTTGCTTGGAGAAGGGAATGTGTCTGTTCACAAAGTGTGGTTATGGGGTCTCTGTGGAGGAAGGACTGTTCAGACCTACTCATGGGCTTGCTCTAGCAGCCAAGTTGCACCTATGTATTAGCATTTGTTAAAACAAAGTTTCTAATACAGCATTAAATTGAATTTGAAATGAATGATCTGATAGAAATGCTATCCAGATGATCACATTTCAGTTCAGCAAGACTGGATTTCTTTTCATTTGAGGCAGCTCTGATCTAATTTTTTGTCTTCCCACCAGATTTTTATTTTTCACAGTCGGCAGTGTATTGGGCTACATTCTGGTAAAACACACAAATATTTTCTAACTGCAAACCATCATGTTTCAGTGGTCTCAGCTTTTCAGATTGTTATCTGCAACTGTTATTACTATGCTATTGTAGACACCACTTTTTTGCAGACTGAATGTGCTGCTATTTGAACCCTGATCCCATGGACAGTGTGTGAGCAGCGCCTTTAGTAGGATGGCAAATGCTGTGCTGCTAAACCATGGCCATAAAATGGGCATTGTTTCTTTGTATACACTGACCACTGAAAAAGAAAATAAGCTCTGTTTTTTTACTAATGGATTAATTATGTGAATTAAAATATTTAACCATTTTAAAGCCTAGAGCATGGATGTGCTAAGTTGTTTGTGGGATTGAATTTCTAATAACTTTTTTAATTGGAGGTTGAATTCAGGTCCGAATGGGCAGATCTTAATAGCCATATAAACCACTAATCACACCACTAGGCGGATCTTGATGTGCCTTCAATAATTAATTCAGGCAGATATCCTTAAATAATTCAGTTATTTTTAATTAAAGAAAATAGGGTATTTAGTTGATTTTTTTAGTCTGGGGAATATTTATCAACATGATTCCATGGCTTTACTTTTCTCTAATATTTTTTCTTTCCCTGCTTGGTATTTTATGACTTTTGGATTCTTTCTTAGTTAAATATTTTTCTAAAAGCAGAGACTTTGATTTGTAAATGTGAATGTGATCAATAAAAACTTATGGCTTCAAAGTGTCCTTATTTATATTTAAATCCTCTCTCTCACCTGCTGTTTGTTGCTTTTTAGTTATGTCACCAATCCCACTGGAGCTCAAAAAATTTAGCTGGTCTTCTCTAAACTCCCAGACATGTTCTTTTCCCATGTACTCTTCCGTCCCTGCAGCTTCTAATGTAAAACAGATTTAAGTTTGTGTAGAGCAGAGGTCAACATGAAAGCCTAAAACAAAACAAAAAAAAAAAGCTGGCATTCAACTTTTAGCTCTGGTTCTTATTATAACTCAAAGCTCTATTTTAGCAATTTAAAAATGGTAGTATTGTTCTACATCCATAACCTACCTTTCACCAAGTTTCTTAATGACTGTGATGCCCAGTTTAGATAAACTTCTAGACTGGCTGATGAGTATTTGGATGAACTGCAGGCAGTTACGTCACAATGGCAAAACTGACAATTATCTTGCAAAATTACCTGTGTAAATTTTATATTTATTTTGCTTTAGATTATGGCCAAGAGCAAAGCTTTGAACTTGTTTCTCCTATTCCTGAGTAGTTATTTGCAAAATCATTACTTTGGTGAACCTTTGGTATGGGTAGTGGGAGCAGTGGCTACATGAGATCCCTTCAGTGACAGATTTCCTAAAAGTTTATTGCCAAGTCCTTCAAATATTTATTCATTTTTTAAAGCAGAGCAACTTTTTCTGTTCTGTATTTTGCAGTATCACATCCCTTTCTGAAAGGCTCGGTAAATAATCGTGAATTGAGTGTTGAATGAAGATTAAATGCTGCATGTTATGGCTCAATGTGTTAGTCCATTTACCAGTATTGTATACATGTACCCAGCCTTCTGCATTTTTCAGTGTTAATCAGATGGAAATAGCAATCGGAGGTGTAATTCTGTGTTGTGCTTAAGATCATTAAACGCTGTGGTAATGGGTAAATCCAGAGCCTGCTGTGGCCTTACCAGGCAATCTGGCAAAGAAACCAGCACTATTTAACTGAGACGAGGCGAGCTGGACAATGTCTGCATCCCTGCTGAGGGACAAAGCCCCACTGTATCAATTTGCTGTATTTTAACCTACATGGAACATGTCCAAGGTGATGAGGATCTAACCTGAGTGCCCACCAACCTCTCCTTTTCTTGGAAAAGGAGTGTACAAAGAACAGGCCTAGAGCTGCTCCTCGGTGAGTGCCAAGAGTGTTTGTCCTTCTGCTCTTCAGTTCAACAACCATCTCAGGAGTAAATTTCTGTGGTAAAACTGCTTTTTTCACAGGAGTTTCATTCATGCAAAATGAATCCTGAGATCAGATAGAAAGTAAAGGAAGGTGTTGACTGTAAGAAATAATTATAAATCAAAATACAAAAAAAATTTTGTAAAGGTTTATCTTGCAGTGAGTTTGAAATCAGACTGAAGTTTGAAGGACACAAGAGGTAGGAACCCCTTCATGGGAGCTCAGTAAAGACTGTAGTCTCTGCTCTGCAGTCTAAAACTAGACTAATCTCAGCTGTGAATTTGGTATTGATTTAGCACCTCTTTTGCTTCTGGATAAAAGAGACCATTCTTTCTTCAGTGGTAATTTATTGTCCCTGTGATGAGATGGCTTCTTAGTGGAGACAGAAGATAGGGTAGAATGTGGAGAGCAGATTAAAAAGGCGCTGGTGAAACAGAGTCCTCTGAAAAAGAAGATGGAGGGGTTTTTATGCCTGATAGCTAAAAAACCATCATGGCCCTAGGGCCTTCAAATGTGTTTGATTCTTTTGTGTGCAATAAGGAATTTGAGCTCTTTGAGCATTTTGGGGAAGGTCAGGTGGTTAATTTTGAAGTGTTTGCCACAGCTGTGTAAATGTTAGAGAATCCCGTGAGGCCATGAACACATACTATAAACTCAAGAGCTCTGAGATGGGTATTGCAAGAGGCAGGACTTTATCACAAGAAAACTGTTGATGGAAAGGGAGAGTCATTTACAGATGATTCTGAGGTGGAAGGAAGGAGAGCATAAACTAGCATGCAGTTTGGATCTTAGATGCCATAGGATATTCGAGTAACAGATATTCTTTAGAATCCACTGAAGGTTTAAGATTATTTTAATACTTCTCACTCCTTGCTCAAGAGGCTTGCTTTGTTAAGCATGCCAAACAGTAGAATATTTTGGAAGTTTCAACAAATGTTATTGTTAACCCCAAAGTGCTTAAAAATCATGAATTCAATTTCAAAAAAAAGCTTTAGAAATTTAAAATAATAGAAACAGTACATGCAATACATGTTTGTGATAATGTTGCACATTTTCAAGCAGTCTCTGATATTATTAGGGGTTATATATCTTCTCTTTTTATTGTTAGACTTAATATATTGTATATCCTCCATTGTAACAGAAAAAGACTAAATAACTGAGACTTGCATATAATCTTAAGCTGGCAATATTGTCCAGAAGGCAGTATTTTTCCTTCAAATCTGGCAATTTATCTTCACTCTTGTTTCCATACTAATTACTCATCCACACTATTGTATGCTGATTAAAGTTATAAAACTACCATTTCCCAGTTCTATTTCTACCCTTTTGCATCACAATATTGATATATGGCTGCTCCTAATCTTGAGGATTTTTTAAACGTGGGGTTTTTTGATGAAATCATCAAAAAGAAATTTTGATACTCTCTGGTTAGAGTAGAAGGTGATCACATTCAGTCTTGTGTATGATCAGTGAACTTGTCTGGAAGTGTTACAGTGTAAGAATGGGTTAAGCTGAAGAATGTGGTAGAAGTTTTTTTAATTATTTTGGGGTTCATACATAGGAAAAAAAATTAAAAAACAAATCCTACCTTTGTTGTTGATGCCACTGTTTTGGAGCATATTATGTACAACTCTTTAATTAAAGCTTTGCATTTCAACAGACTTTCAGTTCTTCCTCTGGAAATACAAGATGCAGCCCTGAAACTACTACAGGTCTTCATCTGAGTATTAGATCACATCCTGTTGAAAGAAACATTCTCTCAAGAATGTTGTTCATTGGTTAAATTTTCATCATCATGAAGGGCTCAGGTAAGAGTTCATGTGCTTTTGGACTCCTCATATTCAAGAAATTGTTGTATAGAAATAATGGCAATGCATTGCATTTTGTTTGCTGAAGACTCAGATTCTGTCCCCCTTAGTGTCCTTAGTTCCATAATTACTTCACAGAGGTTAACCAAAGTAAATATGGATATTTACAGAGAGTTGGCTGTCTCCACTCACAAGCAGGACAATAAAGACACTATTATTTTCATGAAAATTCTTTTTAATGCTTAAAAAGCTGCATTATAATTACTCAAACCTTTTTTTTTCCTTCCTTTTTTTTTCCCCTGTAGTCGGAGTTAAGTATGTGAAAATTCTGTCTTCAGAATCTCAAGTTTCAAAAGCAACATAACTCTGGATTTTGGATGGTCTGACTTCCTTTTCCAGGGATGTGTCAAGTCCAGTATTTCAGTTTGAAACACTGATGTGACAGACTGCCATAATGCAATGTGTTTAACCACCTCAATGATGCATCAAGTGAAAGGAGTTCCCAAAGATTCAGTTCACACATGCACACACACACAAAAAAAATGAGGGATAAACAGAATGGGAAGCGGAACATAAATCTTTTTCACATAGTTTGGCACAAATTCAATTATAATTTGTAAATGTTCAATCAATTAGACCACTCAGTTGTTTAACTTATAACTTTGAAGGCAGATTATCTTTTCCAAGAGGAAAGCTTCTCTTAACCTAGACCTTTTATGTTAACTGCTTCAGAAGGAAAATGCTACATGAATAGAGATTCAGGAGAAAAGTGTGTAATACCAGGATGTCTTTTCTGAATTTCAAGATTCTTGTAGGAATAGGCTATTTAAACTTTTAAACTGCCAAATGACACACAAACACTCCCCCCTCAGAAGAAAAAGGAA
>VYXC01008640.1:1175832-1213709 GCA_013397175.1 Platysteira castanea
TTACATTAGAAACAGTAATCTAGTGTCTTCATAATGTTTAATATTTATAGTGATAATTCAATATTAGTTGCAGGTACATTTGGAAGTTGAAGAAACTGCATGAAAGCCCATTACTTTGTCCTTAATTTTCCAGAGTCTCACTTTCACACTGATTTTACTCGTAGCCTCTTTAAATTCAAAACCTGTCAATTCCCATACAAAATATCATAGTCTTCATACATTATCAATAGTCACTTCCCAAACCTTGGGAACTGCAGTTGCATGGCTTGGCTGGCACCTGGGTGCGATGGAGGGAAGACTTGTAAATATGGAGATACAGAAAGCTAAGAATGAGAAGGGAGGGAGATCAATACCAGGTGATACACAACATGCACTGTTGTGGTTTTTGAGTTCCAACTCTGTCTGGAAGGGCTGGAAGAACCCTTATTAAACATTTTTTTCCTGCTGCAGGTGCAGAGAGCAGGAACACTGGTGGGTTTAGCAGTCCCATGATGGCACCAGAAGCGATAGTGACACACTGGAACTGGAGGTATGTGCCCCCTACAAACCTGCAGGGCTAGTTGGTTGAATACACTTTAGGTGGACAAAGCAGAGCTGTCTGCAGTCTGGGAGCAGACTGGAGCAGTTCCTGAGTGGCTGTGGTCCACTGACAAAACAACAACTGAAATATTGTTCAAACTGAACACATCGCATTTACTCTCCTATTGAAGGCAGTCGCTGTGCTGGCTGCACAAGGATTTTAATTGAGCACTGAACATGTAGACCAAACCTAAATCATAACCAGAGGCTGTCTGAAATCTTGTCTGCCAGCAAGCGCAACAGAAACGATGTCTGTCCAAGCACTGCTGCCGCTGGGTTAAGACATAGCATAAGGCTGAGCTGCCTCACTAACTCTGGCTGAGTGCAGGAGTCTTGGCTGCCTGCTTTTGACTGCTTGTAACCTTTTCAAAAGCACCCAGATATCTTGCAATTCTGAATCTTATTGAAAGGCAGATAGCTGAGGGGTGACTAACATAAACAACAGCCTAAATGCAGTGAAGTTGCCTGGAATGGTCTCATAAATCTCAGAGCTCTCTTTTGCCTGAGTTTAGGTAGTTGTATTCTGTGGAAGCAGCAGAGTTACCAACTGAGTGTTGAATGGTGTTTAGTTGGCCAAAGCTGGCTGATTTTTGGAAGACCAAGTGTCTGCTAATTTTTTTCAGCCTCCCATTGCCCATGTCTGTTATCTGCTGTGGGACTTGGCACTGGCCATGAGATACTGCTCTGTAGGTGTGTGGTGCTCCTTGCCTGCTCCACATGCCACCCAGGGTGGTGCTGAGTGTGGAGTGCTCCCACAAAACCTGTGGCATGCCAGCTCTCTTCAATTCAGTGAGGACTGGAGGATTTTTTCCCTGTGGATCTTTTACATGCAAGTCAGGCTTCACATAGCCCACAGTCAAAAAAAAAAAAAAAAGGGAAAAAATCCTTCACTACAGAGACAAATAGCAACATGTGGCTGGAAGATAACAGAAATGTGCATGCAAGTGCAAAAATTAAATATGGAAATATGAAAATTAGGTGGGTTTGTTTTTTTTTTTTTGTGCGAAAGAACTGATTCAGTTTTCAGTGCTGGAAATTACATGGAGTTTTATTTTCTCAGCAGCTGATCTCAGAAAAACAAAATAGAAAAAGAAATATCCATAGATAAGATGCACCACCACTGTACCCTGACTTTTTGGTTTGCTTTGGAAGTGGGAGTCTTTTGCAAAACTTTGCAGCTGGCCTGAAAAACAACAAAAAAGATAAAGGCAAAAGAGTACATTAGAACTAAATGTGCAGAATGCAGATGTGCAGCCTTTCTGCCTTCCCTTCTCTACCTTCAGTCTTCTTGCAGTGTCATACCTTACCAAGGAACACTGGATTTCTTTTAAAAGACTGTTCCTTAATTTTTCACTGTCATTTTCTGCAGCTCCTCCCTCCCTCTGTATCCCTTCTCCCTGTCTGCAGCCCACATCTTTGCCAGATAGTTAATGTAAAAACGATTACCTCAGCTTCTTGCAGACTCTGCCCCTACTCTGTGGTGGTTTAAAGAAGATGCCTGGTTGCTGAAAAAAATTCACAGTGCTCAGCAACGAGGGTGGTTGTCTCTGAGCCACATCATCCTGGAGGTGGCTGTTAAGAGCTGCCTCCAGGAGCAGCAGAGAGAGAGATAGAGACTCCAGTGTTAAAGAGGCAGATTGTTGGGATCACTCTGTTCCTTCTCCTGTTAATGACTCAGTCTGTATTTACAGAGGAATAAAGTAAAAAAAAAACCACCCGTGGTCCTGTAATTTTCATTAGTCCCCAAGATATGAAATTATTGAAGTACTCTTTGGAAGAGAAGAAAATGAGTTATCTAGGCTTCCTCTTCCTATACAAGGATTTTTTATTATTTTTGCCCATATTGTATTTTAAAGTGCATGGTGCTGGGTCTGTCCCTTACCAGGGACCTTTGCTGTGTCAGGTACAATTAGAAACCAAGGCTGATTTGGGTCAATATTTCATCATAAGAAGCAAAGTGATAGGGAAATGAGCTTTCATCTGAAGGTTACTGGTCCTGGCCAATGTGTGGAGGCAGTCCTGACTGGAAAGAAACACAGGCCCATTTTGCACTTACAGACACCAAATTTTTGGGGTGCAAAAATTAGCAGCGATTTATTGAGTTTTCCTATCAGAATACATCCCCAAAACTGCTAATGCTGCAAGTCTGAGATGTATTTTTTGCCCTATAAAACACCAGAAAACACTTTCCATTTAAAAATTTTAAAAACACATGTAGTTTGATAGTTAATTACCTTCAACATTATCTAAAAAGACAGCTTGACAGCTTTTTTTTATTAAAAAAACAATAAATAATCTAAAATAGGAGTGGTTTATCAGTCCCATGCTATACATGAGCCTCATGACAGCTCACCCCTCACGGAAGGGTGCAGGGCTCTGTGGTGTACCAGGAAGGGCCATTAAAAATAATTAGGGAATCTGGTCCCATCTCTTTCCCATCTGACTAATAACAAGTTGTGCTTCAGAGCATGCTGTTCTAAAGATTAGAGAAGGCAGGACTGAAGTTAAGCTTAGAGGTGTACATGCCAGGCACACAGGGAAAAGAAAGGGGAAAAGAGTGTGGTCCTTTCCGTGGGTGTGTTGTAATATGTAGACCCCAAAGCAGAACTGAGACAGCCTTGGTGTCCTTACAGACAGTCTTTGCCAGCATTCCCCTTGCTTGACTGTTATTGCTGTTATTTTCCTGTGGGATTTTTGGGTGGAATCTCAAGGAGTCCCAGCCTGCAGGATGTTGTGAGTGTAGCATATGCCCCCAGTAGAGGCTTGTGCTCAGCAGGTCCATGTCTGACAGCCTTCCATGGTGATGTCTCCTGGTTTACAAGGTGCTCCAGACCCTGAGCAATGGGTATATGAACACAGAAGGGAGTAATCAGAGAGAAAATTACATGGTTTTTATAGTTCATATAGGTCTAAAGAAATTTAAGTTTTTCTTCTTCTTTTTTTTTTTTTTTTTGACAGAGTAATATCGTTATCCAAATGAGGCAGGCATCCTTTCATTGCCCTCCATTCGCTTTTCATTGTCACCCATGCACCATGTTCCCACAATTTGTGCTTTACTTTGCACAGGCGTTTACTATTCTCCAATTGTTTCTACTACTTTAAGATCAGATTTTCTCTGTTTCCTTCTCCTTATGTTTATTTTTTCCTTACAATGCTTCTCATTAAACTTTTTCTTCCACTTGATTAAGTCCTTTCCAATTGTTTTTAGTCTCTAGAGAGCATCTATAATTTTCCTGGGCTAGTTACAAAATTCTGATTGACCACTCCTCAGCTTTGAAGAGTGTCTTTTACTATCTCAGATGTATAAATTGTGCAGCTTAATTCATCTTCGTCTTCATCTTTGTCTTCATCTTCTTCCACCGTACAGTACAGTTCCTTTAACCACTCTTCCTGGTTTCCCCAGGTCAACTGATCATGTTCAGAGACCCTGGAAGGGTAACCTGCCCTGAAGATTCATGGTACCTGCTCATTTCCTGAACAGGAAACTGTTGACTTTCATCTCCTCACTACCACAGGTGACTCCAAGTATTCATTCAATATTCAATATTGTATGAGTCCGAAGGAGATTATGAGATAGACTGCTTCTTGTGTTTAAAAGGTGCACAAAATGATAAAAGCTTTTTGTTTTGCTTACTCCTGATTGGCTCCAAAGAGATGGGAAAGTGGAGATACAGACAGTTCCATACCTACCTGGAAGATTTCAGTAATGAGAGAGGATTGCTCTGGTCTGTCCTGCACCTCTCCATGATGCACTGAGGGCAGTGAATATCTGAGTTACTGTGAGCACTGGAGCAGATTTCCTTCCCTGCCTGGCTTGTCAAGGACTTGGTGTAGAGCGAGTCAAAGTACTGTGCACACTTTGAAATCAAAGGCAAATCAGACCCTTCTTTAATACACTGAGCACTCATTACCAAATTTTGGGGCACATGTTCCTTGGAATGATTGCTGAAAGGAGGCACAGATGAAAAATGAAGGAGTATGATACATTCTTTGTATATGACTCCTTTTGTGGAATAGGGGGAAGATGTAAAAAATGACAAAGAATTAACATGCAGTAAGTTGTGTTCATACCTCATATATTAAATAAACAGTTCTGCTAGAGAACCATACCTGACCACAAGGCCTTTACCCACTTTTATAAGAGCGAAATAGGCTAGATGATATTTACTCAGTTCGTCACTCTATTTTGGAAAAACTTTCGAGTTATCTATCTTAAAATAAAAAAAAATTAACACAAAAACACACCACACAAACAACTAAAAGAAAAGGAAAAAAAAAGAAAACCACAAATACTATCTGCTTTCTAGTTCTTGCAGTTTCATTAAAAAAACCAAATCTCTGAATCCAACCCAAGGTGAGAACTGTTTTATTGTATCAAGGAAGTAGTCTCTATATTGCAGCACCATATCTCTGGCAGGAGCCAGGATCTAAATATTCAGCTGAAGACACAGAATTTTGTGATAGCAAATAAGGACTACACTGCTTTAGACAGAGCTCTCTTATTTTCCAGTAATTTAAATTAACTATTGCAATGATGGAGATCCTTGTATTATACAAGCATCGGATTTCTGTTTATTCTGTTTGGTTTAATCTGACTATGGTGAAATAATGTGATATTTCATATTGACAGCCTAAATATCCAAACTGATGAATAAAAGGGTTTCCTTTTTATTGGTTTTGAATTTGAATCTCTCTATTATCACTTCTTGTCTTTGCGTTATAAAACAAGGAGAACAGAAGCACTAAATCTATATTCTCTGGACCAGCCATGGTTCCACATACTTTTTATCACATTCTAGAGGAAGCTGTGCTATTGTTTTATACAATGCCAGTAGTACCATAGCACTTCAAACAGATCTATGAAATGCAGTTCCTTCTATCCCTGCTGTTATAATTTCCTGGGACATTAGAAAAGATCCTGAGTCCAAAAAGTTGGATTAAGATCTCCACTTCTCCAACAGCTGTGTTCGCCATCTTTCTGTCATTTGTTTTGCAGTTCTTGGTCAGTCTGGGACAGGTTACAAATAGTCTCCCCCATCCTAGCTAACAGGCAGGTCCCGAGGCAGCTGGTTTTGCTGTCGTGCCCTAATGAGTGAATGACTGAGCCCTAAAGAAGTTAGTTTATTTTCTCTTATCCATTATGTAGCATCAAAACCTGTATTCAAACCTTTCTGCACTTTTAAGAGGTCTTCCCACAGTGTCAGGAGGGTTTTCTGAGCAAACTGTGCACCTGATACTCCTCAGACCCTAGTTACTGTAAGTCAGGCATTTATTTCTTTCCACAAGAAATCCTTTTGTGTTATTAAAATACGAAAATGCCTAACTGACTGACTTCCATATAAAGGAGGAGGGGAAGCAGCCACACATAACTTGAGTTACTCGAGCATAAGCTATTTTTATTCAATTGAGCCCTTTAGTTCAGATTAGGATCATAGCTTCCTTTGAATGTACAAGTTACTTTGAGTTCTTAGTTCAGTGTTGAAAAACTAACACTTCTAGACATCCCTGACAAGTTCAAATAAAAATCCATTAGGAACTTCTGAATATAAACCTCACTGAAAAGTTGAACTTACAAAAGTGCCTGCAGTCTGCAGCGTATATTAATCTTTACAGGAAAATAAGGAAACAAGTTAAGGTGGCAGGGGAAAAGTCTTGTTCGTATATTGCATCTTAATATTGGGAGAAGAATAGGTTTTTTTGTAGGTTTTTTAACCTACCTATTTGTAGGTTATAGCAACAAATTTATAATGGATGCTGAGGAAACAGTGAAAGGTTGTGATGATGGAGACTGGTACAAGCATCTTTTCTGCTTATATGTCTGTGTAGTAAGTGGCAATTGCACCAGTGTCAGATTCTCTTTGAAGACTATTGGTTGGTTTGCCTATTTATTTATTCATCACATATGACAAGGAAAATATATTTGCTTATAGGCTAATATATTGTAATAATAAAAGACACAATTTTTATGCTATTACTCCACTCTCTTAATAAAGAAGGCCACTGTTTTAACAGATGGAAAAGTCAGAACTGACCATGAAGGAAAAAAAAAAGCCAAAACGCTTCTCTAAAGCGAATACATCTGAAGGAGGTTGTAATTATTTCCTTCCCTGTAACTTACAGCAACATATTGAAAGTTAATAAAGATAAATGTAACATTTACTGGGTAATAAGAGATTGTGGAAGGAAATAAACAAACATAGGATATAGTGCATCTAAGTAAACACAAAGGTTGTAAAACCTTCAAACTCAAATATCAAGAGCACTGCAAATTAATGCTGCACACAATAGACCCTTTGGAAGCTAACTTAATCCACCCCCATGTATCTACATGAGGGCCATGCATAACAATGCATGAGCTGGATTTCCATTAGAGTTTCCTCTGCAGGCTGTCAGTTGTTTGAAGAAATAACAATTTCCTAGGCATGAAAGCTTTTTCAGAATGTTCCCACTGATGTGTAATAAAAGTGACTTTACTTTTTTTCCTTCCCCCCTCTCCTTCAGCCCCTCCCCCTGAGATGTGACTTCGGGGTGGGGGGGGCGGGGAAGGATGGACTTAGACCCTTGGCCCCCTACCAGTTTACCTTGCCTGGATTATCAGTGCAGGTGTTAAAATAATTGAAGGTGTGGTAGGAGATACAACCCCTAATAGCTTTTCCTATATGGAGATTACCTAGGTAGAGAATGCCAGAGTACCTGAAGAATAGGCAAGTGAGTACCTTATTAACATAGCACCATTCAGCGGCAGCTGCATATCTGGAAAAAAAAAACCTTTAAAGAGCCTATTCATCTATGTTAATGGGCCCATTGCACAGTACATTGTGTGGGAAATTAAGTCTCTGGCTGTGAACTTCCTGTGCTGTGCAAGCTGCCTTGACTCTTTTTTATTGCTTCAGTGTTATTATCTCCTCCTGGAAATAAAAACAATCATGTTCTCACATTTGAGAAGCCAAAACATTCCCAGATAACAAACTGGTTGAAAGTTTCTTTTGTTTCCCTTATTAAGTGAAAAAATATGTTTTGAAATTAAAGTAAACCCTAAATTAACATCAAAGCCCATCAAATTAGCTGAGCTGTCATACGCATGACAATGTTGAGTTTTCTTTTTCTTCCCCCCTCCCCTGTAAAATACACAATTTAAATTGCTTTCGTATTTATTGTTCCTTCCTTGGAATTAATTTTTGCCACAAAATATGTTAATTTATTCAAATGAGGCATGATTTTTGAATGTTTGACTGGCAAAAGAACTGCTTTCCTGCTGAAAGACTGAGGTAGAAAATAACATTTTTTTTTTAAACATTTCTCAAAAATACAGCCTCTTTCCATTTTAGCAAAGAGTGGACCATTTCTTTAAAAGCAGGTCAAGGAAAGTAATTTTAAAAAAAAATGCTTATTCAACTTCTTTCCAAGCTTCGTCATGAATTTGAGAGTAATATATAAGGTTGTGCAGTCTGTATCAACTTCAAGAGAGAATTATCATCAAATATTTAAACAATTTTCCATCCTCTCTTTATGATCCAAGTGCCGCACATTGCATCATCGTCATCATTATCATCATTATCTTCATCATGCTGATAAAAGGACTAATGATCAATACTAACTGATTACAACTCAATTAAGGAGGATCCTTTCAGTGTAAATTTTTTTTAATCTTGCCTCTTCTAGTTCTTCTGCATTTTCAAGTTAACTTAATATGTTCCACTCTTTAACATGTTTAATGAGCATATTGGAATATAAGTAAAATCATTATTTAATGTGCTGTATTGCTTCCACGGTACGTACTCTACTTCCCTTGGGCAACAGGAATATATAAAGAGCAGCCAAAAAACCCTGAAATTTTGCGATTAGAAAATGGAAGTTCTTGATATTAACTGCAATAGAATTTATCTCTTCAGATAAGCAGCTGTCTAGAAGCCTGGTAGAGATGGCCAGGAGAAGCTTTGAATCAGTTACCACGCAGCAGAGAGCATGAGGAAGCCACTGTGGGAGCAGCCTCCCACTACAAATCATTTTATCCAGTCTGTCTGCACAGACATCCCTTGCAACCATCCTATTATTTTTCATCAAAACGTTATCTGTGAACTCTTTGGGGCAAGGATGGCTTGCACACATGGCACCTTGCTCTGTGTTCTGTGCTTGATAGTGCTCGACAGTGTTATCATAATGCAAATTATTGTTGTTCCTGGTAGGGACTGCACTGAGTGCTCTTCGCTTATCTGCAAGTCTGACAAGTGATAATACAGTAACATCAGAGAGGGAATCAATATTTCATATTAGTTAATGATTTAATTATGGAAATTCTTCCCTTAATGCCATTTGTTAACTAAAGTCACCATAAATTGTATTCTGTTCAGCTCATCTTTCAGTGGCACTCTGAATTACACCTTCCTGACATTTAGATATTGGAATATTAAACAGATTTCTCTTTCCAGTCCGGTCCAACACTTTGTTCACAATGCAGGCCATCTGGGAATGTGTACCCATTAATGATCTGGGAAGCACTGTTAAGAGTTTGCATATTTTAAAAATTCGGAGAAAATTAAACTGCAGGAACACCAACATATCACATTCTCATTACATCAGTAGATTTGTCATCCACATTATTACTTTTTTCCAGTGGTATCTTGCATTGCATTTTTTCCCTCTTTGCTCACATGTTTATTTTTTAAAACAACATGCAACTTTTTTTCTTTTTTTAAGGCTGGCATTGCATGTTTTATAGTGTGCTGTTGAGAGTTTAAAAATACAGAGTGACGTCCCAGGCTAGCAATTCCCATTTAGTCACTTTTACACAGCAATATTGTTTTTATATAGCAAGTATGCTGTTGGCATTTCAAGAATCACAGAGGCACTAGTAATTTGGGTGCAAGCAAAATTTTTTGAAGCAGTCCCTGTAAAGATAATTCAGATTAATGGGCCATTTACAGTCTTGCTAACTTACTAACTGGCTATGTGCTCTAGGTAATCAGGGTGACATTACTGCCGGCACAAAAATGACATCTCGTCATCAGAAATTTTCTTCATTGGCATGGAAAATGCCAGGCACATCACCTCTGACTGTGTGGCCACCACATCTATTAACCTTATTGATTTGGAGTCGTGCTGTGCCACACTGGAAAACTACTCCCTGCTGAAAGACTCAAGTGGATCAATCCTGAACCATGAACAAAAACTCAATAACTAAATGTAGTAGGCACCTTTCTCCATTAAGTATTCCTCAAAGTAAATCACATTAGAGAGCATCACCGTGAGGAACTTACCTTGGGATTCCGTGATCTCCCAGAAACTAACAGGAAAAATAGCAAAATAGGAAGGCAAAAGATTCCATATTGCTAAACATATCTCTTGATCTTGTTCTCAAATATCTATCTTTCTATCATGATATTTTTATTTTATTCTACAACTCTGTTGCTCTTTCTAAACCTTAAAAAATTTTCCTTGCTGTTTGTTTTTCATTATGATTGTCATGATCTAGTAAGTCATCCGATGACAGATGATTATGAAGAAGAAAATTTTCTATCCTTTATGAACCCTTCAGCATTTTCGTGTATTTATCAGCATTCATTTTTTGAGACCCTCATTGTGGCAGGGTTTGAAAATGAAACAAGCCATCTAACTCCTTTGAGCCTCATACAGTTAACAAAGAAGGCAACAAAGGGACTTCCAGAGCTTCATATTTCCTGACAAAAGATAGAGGACGGCAGCAAGCCCCATTCATATTTAAATGTTCCTGGCTTTGGAATTAAAAGTCCATCTTTCACGTTACCATTTCCGTTCCTCACTTTTTGTTGGTGTTTGCTGGCAATGAAAACTTTGTCCCAAACATTAATGTGACTCTACAGCTCAGACTGCAGAACTTCTGTTCTTTGAAAATATTCCTTGTCACAGACAACTGAAGATTTCTTAAACGGCACTTGCAAATCATTATAGCTTATAATTGCCTTACAAAACTGATTTAGGACAAGAAAAGTATGGGTGCCATCACTCTGTGCACATGTGAGTAATGACTGATTATAGCTGAATAAGTTTTTTAAAGGGGCCAGAGGAACCCTTCTCGTCAGAAAAATTACTTACACGAGTAAGGGGTACAGGATGGGACAGGATCATTTCTGTTGTTCAGTACTGCTACAACTTTGATTTTGCCTAAAAGTCTGATCTGAAAACTTGATAGCTAAAACCTGCAAGCAAAGGGTTTAATTTTGCACTGGTTTTGGTGTTAATGAACAGAGCAAAGTTCATTAAAATATTTCTTACACTATGTTAAATCCCGCCTATTGTCTGTATACATATCTGTATTACATATTTTAATATTTTATTTCAAAGAAAATTCTGGATTCTGCAAAAAAGGGGAAAGAAAATGCAATGACATATTAGAAAATATCAGTTACTTGGGAAAAAGTGATTTCTCAAAGCCATGTAAAAGTCTGGAAAGTATTCTTTTTATTCCTTAGGAAATAACCCTGGGTATCTAATTAATATAGTGGAATTAAGGCCATTTATCTGAAAAACTGAAAAAAGATCTATATACGCACCAAAGTTCAGTGTTTGTCCCTGAGCTCTAACACGAGATATACTGTGTGAAAGTCTAACATGGGATGCACCATATATCATCTCTATTTAGAGCCCCTAGGCAGGAAGTATGGATATAAAAAAATAATCAAAATTACTGTTTTTCTTTACTGAAAGCCCTCGAAGGAATTCATTGGAATGAGTTCTGTCTGCCCATCTAATTGATAATTATTTAATTAGCAATTTATAATGATAATGGGATTTTACCCCCCACCAGTCCATCTTGTCTGTAAGAAAAATATAAGTAGACAACCTTATGTATTACTTTACCACTTTTGGCAGTTGGCACAAGATACTGTGGGCCAGCGTTGTGATTTCCTACAGTTAAACCATAAAAGCAATGTATTCTTATATTTTCTTTGCCCACAGTGTTTCCTTTTCTCATTACCGTGGGTGACTGGCATTCTCACAATGTGTGTGGGTGCACAGGCTTGTTGTGTCACTGTGGACAGTTCTAAGAGCAGCTTCATTAGTTCTTTTTACAACAAAAGCTAGGTTTTTTTTCCTGCCTTCTCTTTCTTTCCCTTAGTTGGCATGCGGGTTGAATTTTTCTTGGACCCCCTGCTTGACTTTTTTTTAGAGCTCCTTTTGAACAGTGCAGCAGTGTGAACACTAGGAATTGTAACTGATAGACTGTTTGCAGGAGAACTCATGAAAGTTCTCTTTGTTCACTTCACATCAACCAGGTTTATGCAGACCCTCCCCCATCTAAGGGAAAAGGAAATCCACTTTTAATTATACATTGATGGGAATCACTGTATAGTGAAATTGCATCAAGTGGAGAATGCCCACTTTATTCTCTTTTATCTAAGAATCCAAAAGAAGCACTGGTGTAAAAAAAAATGGATATGCAAGCATAGACTTCCCAATATAGAGCCAGGCCTGCCTAATTTAAATCAATCTGCCAACTCCACTTCCAGTCCTGATTAAAATTTTCCTCTGAATCTTTGCACTGTGAGGCTGTCTTTAGTCCTTGAGCCTGGAAGGTCTTCTTTTTGAAATCTTACTGAAAAAAAAATTCCAAAACCCAGTATTTTTTAGTGTGAAAGGAAAGAGTTGTAAGCATAAGATATTTTAAAACTTTGAACTGAATATAGATATTTTTTCCCCTTTTTTTCCCTCAGACAAGCATATTGAAATTGTGTAGAAGAATCCTAAGGACAAAAAGAAAGGAGATATATCTGGTGGCAGAATTAAGAGATTACATAACCTGGTGAGAAGTATAAGTAAACAAGAGAAGCACTTTGTATCATTTTAAGTTGTGCCCAGTGAAATGAATGGAAAAAATTTCAGCAGTACTTACAGGGACCTCTGAGATTATAAATCATTTGAGTAATCTGCTAACAAATATGTAATATTAATTTTCTTTCTTTCTTAAATTAATATCATAAGATACCATTAATAGAGACAACGAAGCAGGATATTCAGTTTTACTGTGTATACTATCAAAGTTTACTATGGTTATATTTGTCTTTTGAATCTTCCAGTACAAAAAGGAAATACTGGCATTTTTCTCAGACATTTAGTCAGGAAAGAAGTATTTTTGAAATTTCTCTTGAAGATCTTTTTTTTATTCTTTCTTAAGTCACTTTATCTTAGTTGTTCGAATTCATTTCTTTTATACAATTTAGTAGCTGGGGGATTTTTTTATATTGCCTGACAAAACAAAAGTTAACACCTGCAAAAGAAGTGTCGTGAAGACCAAAGGAAAACCAGCCTGCCTAGAAACATTGTATGATTCTGTCCTTATATGTTTAAGCAGAGTCATGTAAAGGGAGCTGGGTAAGACAGAAATGTTTTCTGCGGATTTTAGGAGGAATTGGGGCCTGGCAAATGAAAGAAGGTGATGGTGACAGTTCTTACCTCAAAGACAAAATCTTGATTACCTCAAGGTCAAAGACAACAGTGCAATTCTGTCTCGCAGCAACACCACGAACTTGTTGAGCTGTTGATGGACCCTTGTCTTAGGGAAACAAATCTGTGTACTACATCCAAGTAGAATCCACTCCTCTGCGACATGGTCAAGTCAAAAATGAATGATTAATAATTCTTTTGGCCCCATTCAGATTTAGACTTCTAGTCCTCTACTGTCCCACATTATCCCAGATTTTCTTCCAAGAACCTTCAAGTATAATTTTATTTCTCCCCCAGCAAAGGTCTGAACAAGAGAAAAGCATGGATATCCCAGCAGGGGATGAGGAAGTGGATGAGGCAGAGATTAAAAATCATGGAGTCTAAAAGGAACTGACTTGGAACTAATCCATGACTAGTCTTCTTGTCTAGAATATCCAGTAAAAAACAGCTATGAGCCTGGTAAGTCTCCTCTGAACTTCATTTCTTTACTCATCTGCAGTTCTCCAAGTTATCTACAGATATGTGTAGTGACAGAGAAGTTCTAAAAAGACAGGAGTTTTTCACAGAGATTTTTATTTATTTGTTGGGGCCATGAGTTTCCAATTTGAGCATAAGGCTGGATGCAAGTCTGTAGGATTACATGAGTCTGTTCATCGGAGGTCCCAGAATGGGAACATACCCCAGAATGGGAACATCATAATTTTCCAGATGGTCATAGTTTCAAACAAGGAAAAGAGGAGGCATTTAAGAGCTAAATACTAATAATTTTGGATATTTTTTGGCAAAACAAAGCACCTTGTGACGTTATATCACGTAAGGCGATTTGAAAAGGTTCATTAATCCTCAGGAAAGAGAGGAAAGACTTTTAAAACACAAATCCCAGTCAGATACCAGGGCTAAATCTAAAGTTATTCAGAATAGGCAGCCGGTCAGCTTCCACCCAAATGAGATTTCACTGTAGCCAACCACTAAATGACACAGAAGCATGGAAATTGAGGCCAAAGTAGCTGAGGAGACTGATCCATGCAAAGGAGCCTCAAGAAAAAGACTGCAGTGGAACAACTGATGCACAGCAGGAGTTGCCTGGAAGTGGTGCTTCTCTGCCTGCTGTGAGGGAATCATCCAGGGAGAAAAAGATGGGAATGGAACTGACTTGGGAAAGGCTGAAGGCAGGAGCCTGAGAATCAAAAAGGTAGCTTAGAAATATGGCGAAAAGTAAACCTTAGGTTTGATTGTTCGGGTTTGCTTCTTTTTTACATCCATACTGGACGTTATTTAAGAGTCATCAAAGACCAGTCTAAGGTTTGCTTCTGAGAATAAAGCCGCTGAGATGGATAATGTTCTTACAACAAAAGAGTTTTAAAAAAATGGGAACATTTTCTTGTCATGACTTCGTTGTCTGGATTCTCTATAGCTCTCCTGTAATAGACCAGGGCCACTCCTGCTTTCAGTGAAGTTGCTCATTCATTTACTCCCTCATTCAGTTTAGAATCAGGACTTTTTTTCTTTAAAGTTCAGAAGAATGTAGTTCAACAGGTTTCCTTCTGTGGAGAACTTAGGATCACTGCTTGAGAGAAAAGCCCTTGAGGCTGATGTGCTTTAGTTGGAGTTCTGCTGAACTGAATTTGCCCATGAAGTACTGTACCTTGCTCTTGCCTTCTGAAACATCCCTTAAGACTACATGTGTGTGTAAATAAAGGAAAATGGGATACAACGTCAGGATTTATGCTGTGTCATCTATGAAGAAGCTGTTTAGGTTGCATGGCGAGCCAAGAATTGCTGGGTTGTGCATGCACAAGCCGTATCATCCGTTCTCAGTGGTATGCGTTGGAAGACAGCCATGCCACTAGAAAATTCACCAAGCCAGACTTCCATTGCTGGATTTTTCTAGTTTAAGCTTACTTTGGAACCAGGGCTAATGTAAAGCTGATTTTAAAAATGTAAGATATAAGCTCATAGGTTCTTCAGTAGTCTTAGGTCTCTCTGCAAGAGCATTCTATTCCATATAATGAAATATTATTATTAATAATGAGAGGACAGATTTTTCCTGCTTGTTCGCATTGATACAATATTGCCCAAGTCCTCACAAAGGTAAGGATGTGTAATTGAATTTTAGATTGACAAGTTAACACTAATGATTAAATGCCCATCTTAAGGAAATGTCCTGAATAAAATCACTTCAGTCTTCAGCAACAGTTTTCAGGCAACCGTCACCATATTTGTGGAGATAGAAATGAGATTAGAATTTCTGTACTCTGCTTGGTTGTGTGTAGCCACCAAGGCTGACATCTATTAATGGAAAAGCCTTTGACAATGACACGTCTCTTTTCGTAAGAATCTGAATAGCAGTGACAGATCAGGAACCCCATTTTGATGCTCGCTGCATATTTTCCTTTCTCCTCAGTTCAGACATACTCATTTCATTAAGTTGGGTCGGTTAGGTCAGGCAGCCTTATAATTATCTCCCAGGACCAAAGCTCTGGCTGAACTTTTAGTTCAGAACATTGTGTCTTTGCCGGGACCTGATGGGGTTATCCTCCATTTCACTTTAAAATTATGAGGATGGATTCTTCTGTGCTTGTGTATACTTTGTATACCTGCCAAGTCCTCTCCTTCCATTCCTTCAGGTAGTCTCAGAAGTCACTGATTATAAATGCTGATCTGACTCTGTAAGCTTTCAGCAGCACACCTGAGGTTCCCATTTTCTTTCATGGTGAACAGTTTTTCTTTCTTTCTTTGACTTTTTTGAGGAACTGATTCCAAAGATTTTATTCACAGTAGTTAACAGGTGTGAATTGGTGTTTGCTAGCATAAGTGTCGTGCTGGGTAGCCCTTTGTTCCCTTCCTGCTGCTTCCCTGCTCTATTGTGGCAAAACTTACTTTAATAAGAGGTTTTTTTAATGGTTTGTACAGTGTGTATTTTTAAAGCATATTATGGAATAAAAGTGAATACCTCTCAGAACAATGTGTTCCTCTGAACCTCTAACAATTGAGCAGATTTCTTGATTTCAATGGACACACTCCAGAACAAGGGACTTGTACCACCCGAGCAGGAGTGCTAGAATCTGGCCCTCAACAGATACAGTTTTGTTTCCACCAGCATGTGCCAATTAAAATGATTCTGCTGTAATAAAATATCAGGAGACAGAAAAGGAACCGCCGTGAACTGAGGCAATACTGAAGAGTTAAGCGCCTTTCAGCTGACACAGATCCCCTGCTCCATTGGCGATCAATGGCAATAATGGCATTCACTTTGCAAGGTAGTGCTGGGCTGCTGAGGGCTGATTCTGATGCCAGTGGCTGGTGTGAGTCGTTGAGGGATATTAAAAGACCATGTTGGATGGGCGGCAGGAAGATCTGAAGGCACCAGAGATGTGGAGCAGAAATAATAGGAGGAGTGGTAAGAGTGACACCATTTCCAGAATATCTGAATTAAGAAGGAAGGCTGAGCTGCGTTTGAAATACTTTGTCAGCTCAGTTACAAGTAATTGTAGATAGTTTCAGCTACTAGTGCCTCAAAACTGAAAAGAAACTACTAAAATAAAAATTTAGTTTTACAAATCTTAGGGAGAGTGAGTTTAGCCAGCTAGCAAAACCATAAAAAATGTTCCTTCTGATAAGTATTTTCCTTTCAATGGGAATATATAATCTACTAAGTCTCTTTACACCTGTTTCATGCCTTTGTAACATGACCTAGCCTCATGGATGGTTCTCCTGATGTCCATAATTTGAGAAGACACTGAATTATATTCTGGGTGTATATATTCTATATATACTGGGCTCATATTAAAAGAAATATCTAAAAAAACTGTAGAGATAAGAATGTTTATACACGGTGGCTATTTTTTTTTTATTTTGCCTATTTCTCTTTAGTGTGACTAACATTGCTTGTTTTAATAAGTACTGCAATTGTTGTATTTGCTGAGCCTTTCAGTAATTACAACTTAATTTCTGTGCTGTGACACCATTTCAGGCGGATTTCACTGCTACAGATTTTACTATTTTAATTGTAAATTGACAAATTTACAATTAAAAGGGCAAATTGACATTTGCCCTTCACAGTTCAACTTCTTTCTGTTTTCCTGCTTGAGAGTTTTAAGTCTAGGTTTTTATTTTTCATACATGTCTGTTTAAAATCTCATTGGGATGGGAGAAATCCAACATCAAACAGTTAAAACAAAACAAAACAAAAAAACTCAAAAAAGCCAAACAGAGAGGGTTTAAGAGCAAAGAAAAAATGCCTATGAAAAAGAGAGGAAACTTTGCTGTATCACCAATATGCCAGGGCACACAGCACTCCTGGAAAAGAAACAACCACATTTCTTTTTTACCTCACAAAATTCCACCTCTTTCAAGAGCTCTCAGGCTTTCTGTATTCCCTATAGACTTTGTAACAAACCTTGCAAAATGCCTGGTGATGGCAGAGGCAGGAAAAAGACCTTGATAAAGAAAAGATTTGTCCTTGGAAGTAGAGAGCTCTTCAAAACTGAAGATCTTTGTGAATCTGCAGAGGTCCATTCCCAGTAACCAGAACCCGAATATGGAAGGTTAATTTTGTAAAGTCAGACATTGGAAGGATAGACCAATTTAGCCAGTGGCAGGTGACAGGAAAAGTCTGGCAGAAATGAGCTATAACAGAAATTATTTTAAAAATAAATCACCATTTTGTTGAAAGATGAAAACTTTGTAACAAAGACTTTTTCTTTCCTTTTTTAAACAGGAAACTTGCTCTTGCACTAATGTCCAATTTGGATGCTGAAGGAGGAAGAATGTGGTCCTGCAGTCCCCCTCCACATGCAAACTCACACTTTAACCTCTAGAATCACTTTTCTTAGAATCCAGTGTTTTGACACTAAGCATTTTCTCAAAAATAGTCATATAATTGTTTTCAAATAGTTAGAAGAAAAGTCAACATTTTGAAAGATGATGCAAAGTAACTTGTGTTCTCCAGATAGTTCTATTCATGTATTCTTTAGCTGTCATAAGTGCAACTGTAGTTCAGCAATTACCTGCATTACATTCACATCTTCCTTTTTCTGTTAAATTATGCACACACATTTTCAATTTATTAGCACTGGATAAGTGGCCAACTATGTCTAGAAGCCTTGTAATGTATAAATTACCCTAGCCAGTTCTAAGAAGGAATATGTGTCCATGAAAGTGAATTACTCACAGATCACAAATGAAACCACCTTTTCAAAATTATTTCAGATGGTCTAATTATCTGCAAAATGTAGGATTGGTTTTGCACTGTTGACATTTGTTAATATCTACCAAAAATGCTCGTGGCATTTTTGTATGCACAGCAGGAAAATCAGTATGGAACTGGAACTTGTTGTTAATAAAACTTGAAAAGCACAGCTTAAGGTCTTTGCTGAACTATAAATGGTTTAGGCCTCTCAAGCCTACATACTGTCTTAGGGTGAGAACATATGGAAAATACACATGAAAAAGCAATTATAGAAAGATTTGGGTTCAGGGTATTGATATTAATTAGAGGTGAATAATACTGATTTGAAAACTTGACACTTCAGGAATGGCAAAGCAAGGCAATCACTGACATGTCTGGAATTTGTATTACCTGTCCAAGCAATTTTCTTTTTCCTTCTGTAAGTGCACGGTATTGTTCATTTCAATAAGATATTACAGACAGAGACTAGACATTCAATTCCCCTTTCTTCAGACAACTGGGATTTAAATATCCATTCAGTTCAGTAAGTGGTATGTCTATCATGAAACTCCTTTTTAACTCCATGTCTGTGGCTGCATATGCGTGGTTGATATATAATTAATAGGCATTTTGCATCCTTCTGAGGAGCAGAAATGTGTACGTCAGTCTTTTGGGGTTTTTTTAATTTGTGATACAGGCAGTGGATCACTGGCACTGAATATCTATAAAAATTTTAGTGCTACATGTGTAAGAAAAAAGATCTTTCACAGGGTTAGATCAAAGACAATAAGGTTAGTGACACAACCAAAATTAATATATACTTCTGTCTCATATTAAGACCAAGCAGGCTTCTCTATCCATAAAAAACGTTCCCTTGTTATCGACTTATCTGTTTTGATTTCATTTTTCTTGAAACAAATTTAGTACCAATATTATGTGTGTGCTGGGAGTGGTTTGCAAAGAAGAAAGATCTGTCTGATGGGTTGTGACCTGACTGTGTTTTTGGGTAGATGCATTAAATGTGTTTTATTATCTGTTCATCTTCAGAATCAATGCAATGGGTGCAGCAAAGTCTGCTGAAAGTCCTGAAAGGAGTTCCCGGACTTCAATGCTGAAAGTGTAAATGGAGCACTTAAGTAATGTCAAGTCACAGCAGGAAAGAAAAATTAAACTTTAGAAACGGCCTTCAGCACTTGGCTTTCAGGAGACTCTTCCAGGTTTACTCTCACAGGACATGAATATAAGAAGCTAATTTGGACTGAGAGTCAATGGAAGGGATTTTGCAACAAATAAGAGAAACTACACAGGATCTAATTATAAGGATCAGATTATATATCTCCAGACAGAATTCAGCAGGGAAATCGCTGAATTTTAACTTTGATACCAGGTAAGTTAGTTAAGTGTGAATGCAGTTTCTGTGAGAACAGATATAATTTTGTAGGAGCTCAATGAACAGTGTGAGGTAAGATCTGGGTTCTAAAAGCCTTATAAAGGATCTCTAACCCCAAAGATCTTAAAAAACTAAGTTTTTAAGAAATATGAGAAAACAGCTTGGATTAATAACCATATAAAAATAGGAGACAACAGGTAGAAATAAAACAACTTTATTCACAACGAGTGGTTGCTCATAAAGAACAGAGGATTTGTGCACTCCTTCTATTCATAAGTAACATTTTTTGAGGGAGGGGGATGATTCAGAAACTTCCACTGTTTACAGATGATACAAAATTATTTAAGGTTGATGGATCTACAGCTGACTGGATGTTTGGAATAGTTCCCAAATGGGGAACAAAATAGTATAGGACATGCAGCATGTGTTCCAGTTGCTAGAAAATAAACACCTAGAGTTATCTGAGGGGGGACATGTCCTTTGGACGATGGCAGAAGCCACACACACAGCAAGTCCTTGGAGGTGACATTTCATGTCTGTGTTCGGGAAACTCATATATTCTAATTTATGCAGAAAAGTAGTCTTAGGCCTATGTAAAAGTGGCTTGCAAAATATTCAGGTAAGAGATTTTGAAGGCAATGTGTATGATTTTTTGAAGACATCCATAATGGCCAAAATTGAAAATTGATTGTTAAGCATTATTAGAAAAAAAAAAAAAAATGTATGGTCCTGTATAAAACTGAACACTGTGTTCAGTGTTGATCTTTGAATCTCTAAAAAGATATAGGAGAGCTGGGAAAGAACTACAAGGGAGATGAGAAGAATGTAACTGCCTTCATACAAGTTCGAGTACATTAGGACTCTTCATCTCGCAAAAGCCATGTCAGAAGAGAGATATGACAGAAAACTATGAAACAACCATGAATTATGTCAGAATGTGAACAGGGAATCATCATTCACTGTTTCTCACAGTATGAGATGCAAGGCTCCCACAGCAAATGAGCTTTTAAGGTTTAAAATGGAGAAAATGCTGCCAGTTGTGGACTTCATTTCTATAGAAAACTATGGAGGTTAAAAGTATAGATGGACTGAAAAAAACCAGTAAGGCAAAGTCATGTAGTTTTGTCCATCAGTGGTTCTTAAACAAGATGACCTGGAGGCAACACTAAGCTTAGTTACTTTGTAAGTTCTGCATTTCTAGAATGCAGGAGGGAAAAAAAAGTTTTATGCATGCCACAGTCTCTGCTTTACTCTACCCTGTGACCAAGACTGGCGCCAAGGAAATACAGAGGATTTGGTCTGACCAGCATAACTGATTCTGCACTTTTATTATGAGATCCCTCCCCTTGACCTGTAGTGCACTGGCTTCTCCACAGCATAAGTGGAGTAAAAAGGCAGGGTATTTTCTTCAACATGTATACCATTGAAAGCCAAGAATAAATTTTTTAAAAATCTGAATACACTAAGAGAAACAAAAGAAACCTTCACGAGGTTCCTTCAAAAAAAATTCATTGTCTCATATTTGGCTATATTAACTCTGAATCATAGAACATTCATAATGCTCCTTATGCTGACAGTTCTGACTACAGAAACAGCCTGAAATCATCACTGAGTTAGATGCTGGAAGAGAACAGCCTTTGAGCAGTTACAGAAACTTTATATAGCCAGTCAGGACAGCAGCAGTGTAAGGGAAATTCTGGTAGGTGCACATGCTGAATTCAGACATGCACGAGTTAGTTAAGAGATTAGGGACAATACCACTGTGGGGAGAAACAGAAACACAGGAAAAAAGATTCCAAAGGTCAAAATCTTCATGGATTTCAATGACCAGAGCTACTAGTTGTTAATTCTATAACTCCTATTTCTGGTTGTCAACCCCCATGCAAACACACTCCTACACTGCCCTGAAATATTTGGCTTGCACCTCTTATAGATGATTCACAACCTTTTGCACCCAAGCAAAGGCACCTACAGCTTATTCATACTTGTATAAAGCAGCTATGCCCAATTCTGGTACATTCCAGAATGTACTGAAGGAAGCATCTTTGCAATATGGCTCACTGAGTGATTTCTACAGGGTCTGTGTCAAATCAAATGCCACTAGGAAGACTTTATGAGAAGTCATTTTTCTCTGACATGCCTGCTAGATGTTTCCTGCCATCTGGGGTTGTTCTGCGCTTTTGCCTGCCCAGGTAGATGTGTTTTCTTTGCAAGGACAAGTGACATCAACTGACAGTGTTTAGAGAGATAACTCTGCTTTATACAAGGATACACATGAGCAGTGCTCAACTTAGAAATTGTTACAGCTCAAGGTAATATAATGGTTACAGCCAAAATCCTAATCCGAACCACAAACAAGTAATAGGATAAAGCAGGCTCCTAATATTTGACATGGCAGGGTCCTAGGACATTTATTTCTGGAATCTGGAATAGAAAAGAGGAATGTATCTCAAACCAGGAGGGCTAACGTGAGACCAACCACATGCATTGGCAGATAAATTACAACTTCAGGCAGTGTATGAGAAATAATAGAAAGCTGACAAGAAATGGAGGCAGGGTAAGAGCAATTTAGCAATAAAAGGTGCATCTTAGCAGAGTCAGACCTTGCAAACCAAATTAAACAGATGGCAAAAGCTTTCTCAGTCATATGAGGAGAAAAAAACCAAGAGAATCACTGTGCACTGAGGACTGAATAGAAATTAAATGTAATCTAGGTGTGACCCAAAATCTAAATTAGGATTTTGATAATTTTAAAAAAAAGATAAAAATGAGAAAATTAGATTAAGTAAAACATGAATTTATTTTTTTTTAGAAGTCATTCAGATGAACTTGTTATCTCATGCCTTTTATTTTAATGACAACTTGATTGTTGAGATAAAGCCAATGTACTAGATTCAACCTTTCTGCTCTTCAGTAAAGCATTTGATGCATCACTACATGGGAAATTATTAGTTAAATTGAAAAAGATAAGAGCGAGTATCAGGATTGTAAGATAAATAAAGAAGTGACTGAACAAGAGACAAGAGTGAGTTATGTTGAAAGGATTTCTCTCTCTCCCTGGAGGAAAGTTACTAGTAGAGTTCCTTTAGGATTGGTCTGGGGATTAATTTTATTTAATATTTTCCTTAATGGCCTAGGCAGAAAAAGTAGGAGTGTACTAATTAATTTGCTGATGATACAAAACTGGGAGATGTCATGAATACAGAGGAGGATTGGAATATAATACAGGAAGAATTAAATGACCTTGAAGACTGGGGTAGTAGAAATGGGATGGAATTTAAGGTCGTGTGCTGCAAGGTCATGCACTTAAGGACTAATGAAAAGAACCAGCTATGAACTGGAGGCTCATCAGTGGGAAGTGACAGAAAGAAAAACCACCTAGTTGTAACAGTCAATCACAGAATTACTATGAACTACCAGTGCACTTAGACCACAGACAAGGAAAATACAATTTGGAGCTATATCGAGTAAAATATTTTTAATGAAGCAAGGAGAGTATTTATGCCAGTGACTGAGGTGCTTGTTAGACATTGCCTTAAATTCCAAATCCCTCAGGTTAAGGTGTAAATGTTCTGGGTATTTTTAACAGCTGTGAAGGATGCTGACGACTATGATGATCAGAGGAAAGGATGGCCTGTCTGAAAAGAAGCTGTGCCCAGGAAAACAGAGGTTGGAGGGGTAAAAATTGCTATCTCTAAGTATACAAAGAGGTAAACACCAGGGAGAAACAAAAGCTCTTGAATTCACACAATAATTTTGACATGAGAACAAATGGACTTAAAGTGGCTATGAATACATTTGGACAAGAAATGGAGGAAAGGAGTGTGGGAGTAAACACAGAGTGAGCCAGATTTATTTGCTGGGCTTATGTGATGTGATTCATGTCCTGGCACATGCTTGAACCTGATGACTCCTGGTCAGCCCTGTGCCCTATTTTTCAGGCAGCCTTGCTTCCAGTCCTTTCCTTGGCTGACTATATTTTCTGGGACATTCTTGGTTGTACTTGTGGGTATATATTTTATATACACGAGTATAACCTCCCTAATATAACACAAATATTAGATTATATCTTTAGCTATCTATTCTCCTCTTTCCTGAGAGGCAAACAGCAGCAACAGCCCATGTCTTGCAATGACCAGAACAATGGAATAAAGCAGAAATAAAGCTGCTGTTTTCTTACAAAATATTTGTTGTATTGCAGCAAAAAATCTAAAATAAGAATACAGTAGTACAGAAAGTAAGCACTTGAGTCCCATTCACTCAAAAAAAGACATTCAGAAGTAAGAACTCCACTGAAAGACAGTCTCCAATTTTTGTCTTTTTGTTCCCATTCAATATATTTGCACACATTTTTTAAGTTCCTCAAGTATGTTTCAAATTTAAAGCTCAGTACATCAACCAAACCATTTTTAACATTACTTAATACTATGTTACTAAGTTCTTATGTAGTTCCTTCTCAGAGAAGAATTATACTTTCAATATTGATAGGAATCTTCTTTTGTGAAGACTACAGACTCTAATATTTTATAACAAGTTGATTAATTTCTCAGAATATACCTATTTTCTTATCTTAACCAGGCCATAACTATGAGGTTATAATTCCTTAGTTTTATGTCATTGCTATCAACAGGAATAACTGAGGGAGGAGGAAGCCTCAGTTGTCTCTCTGTTGAGTGACATGACATAATTATAATGACTGGAAATAGTCCCAATGTTCTGTACTGTATTTGTGGTATAAAATCAAAACAGTCATATTGCACCATTAATGCTGTCTCAAATGGATACTCTTATTTCATCCTGAGAAATTCTCTCCCTAGTATGTCTCAAATCTCATATTCCAATATTATAAATTAGCAATGCAGGGTTGAGAAGCAGCAGCAGCACACTTTGATACTGAGTAAATATCGACAATCCTGTGATTCCCAGGAAAGGATCCTGTCTTTATGATAAACTAGTAAATTGAACAGGTTTCTCACTGACTAAGGAGTTCCAGCTATTGAAAGTTTGAGATTGTTTGTAATGATTGCTGCATCTGACAAATATTGAACTATAACACTTAGTCTGTGTAACCAACAGCTTACTTCTTTTTGTCATGTGCTGTTGTGTTGTGTTTCATCAGCTTCAGAGACAATGTAAAATAATGCAAAGTGACACCATGAAATACAATAAGATGTGACATAACACATTAGAAATTTAAAGAATGAAAAGCTTCAGTCAATTCAGGAAATGGGAACCCTATCCAAATTTATTGTGACAAGTAAGAACAGTGAAAACACTAAACACTGTTTTCAAACCAGAGGGCACCATTGTTTTTTGACCACCCAAATTGCTTGCAGATACTGCCATCATCTTTATTTTTAGTGTAATTTAATAGCACAGAGCTGTGAGATTTTTCAGTTTGGCTGATGTTTTTGTTGTTTTGGGGTTTTCCTCTCCCCTTTCCCCAGCCTGCTATGAGTATCTAAATATCTAAATTGGCATCTGAGTGACTTGATGTGTTTGTCAGCAGCTTTCCATTCTGAACAAATCCGTTCCTTGACATTTCATAAAAATGTATTGCTAACATGTTTCCAAGGATTTTGTAAAAATCCAATCCTATGAACACAGACTCAGAATGGGTGAACAAAAAAGCATCTGTGTTAGCACAAAAGAAGTGTTTTCAGTTCATATCTAGGGTATGTTAATTGAAAATCTAGAAACAGGCTGCTTTCCTGTAGAGTACTAAAATGAACTGGAATATGAAACAACTCTCTTAAATCTGACTACTCCAGACTTTTCTTTCTCACATTTTCACTGTCATCTATTCATATCTGTCTGGTGATATTTAGGTCTGCATTAATGGATTAAAGTCCACATTGATCTCAGTTGGAAAATATGAGTTGCTGTTGCTGATCACCCTACGCTATTGCCAAAGCCTTCTCCTTTGCTAGTAAAGTCAGATTCTATTGAAGTCTATCCCAAATAGTCATCTGTATAAACAATGATATGTGATTCTAAAGTTCAAGCACATTTTCTCAGCAGCTGTACTAACCATTTTTATGTAAGTTTTATTTAAGGGCAGCACTACCATACCATGAAGTCAGACAATGAAGAGATTAAAACTATTTTTTTAAAAGCCATTTTAGGGCCTGGATGGCTCATTTGATCACACACTGGCCTTTCATCGCAGGGAAAAGCAGCTCATATCTAGCCCTGACTGTTGTGTTCAGAAGCAATCTTTATGGGATGCTTATAAAATGTTTATAATGAAATGAGTACAAGGGTTCTTGGTTTATTGTCAGGACAGTGAAGAACAGGGAGCTGTCAACTAGTGCATGGGCAGGTGAAAATTAAGTCTTCTGAAAGGGGTTTTTAAAAGTGCAAAGCTCATGCAGGCACCTAGCTAAGCGAATAATAGACAGGTGACTGCTAAAAAACACATTTTCCCTGGTAAATCAAAATTAAATAGTATACCAAATCCGCCTAAATCAATAAGTGCTATAAAAATCTCTGTGGAGTTTAATTTTTGTGCACAAAAGGATAAAATCCAGTGTTCATTGAAATGGATGAAGAAATAAATGAATTAAATATAGGCTCTTCTGTTGTGGTCCTGATGTTTTAAAAAAAATAATGATTCTGAAGCAGATCCTTAGCTGAATGGCACATCTGATTACCTCTAATAGCTGGGTTTTGTGTAAATCAGATAACAATATATAACTATATAACCATTTTTCAGAGTTAAATCTGCCATTATTTGAGATTTGAGCATTGCATCAGCTGAGAAAGTGGCTCAAAAATGTTCAACTGTGTTTTAACGTGAATTGGGATCCAAATTGGTAATGTTGCAGTAGAAAAAAAAAAGTTGTGTAATAAATTTAAGGCTGCTTGAGCAACTTTCTTGAATTTGTTGCTCTCAGGTAGAATAAAATTTGATACTGATGTGATTTAAAGCCAGCTTTTAATGTATTTATATAACTAGCCACAGCTAATTTAAAATCTGGCCTGTAAGTGTTGTTGTCTGTTCAGAGTTACAATAGTGATTGCATGATACTGAATTTCAGTACACTCAGAAAAACAAGCCCCAGGAAAGCAGTCTTCCAGCTTCCCGTATTCTTTAACTGTAGTCAGAGAACAACTTAGAGTTTTTCAAAATCTGGTTACAATTATTTTCTTTTCCTTAAAGTCTAATAATTATTAGAACTTGGCAAGTTAAAGCTGAGTATCAAAAATTGATAGGCTTTCCATGAGCTAATTGTTGGCCAATACAAGGCAGTTTATTAAAATTAATAAACTCTTTTAAAAATACAAGAACTTAGTTTCAAGTTTTATAAGATAGCCAAATGATTGTCCGCCAGTGAGATACCACATATATACATATAAACACGTGCATTCAGTTTGCACAGATAGCGTGTGTAATGTAGGCTAAATTTAGCTGGTTATGGAGAAACCAAGAGGTTTCTGGAGCTATACCTTTTATCCCATCCTACTACACGGATGCAGATGCGCTGCAGTGAACCTCTCTATTCCTGTGCCCTGCTTGTTCTGCACTCTGCAAAGCAGAAGAGGCACCCCAGGGATGAGTTACCAATGGGAGAAGAGCCATGGACTTCATCCTTAGCTAGGGGCCTTCAGAGATGGCTGCTTGCATTTACAGAAGTACTGCAAGCACTTTTCCTCTCTACAGAAAAGTCATCTGGGAGGCTGCACACCTCTTCTCACCCCCCTGGGATTGTCAGGCTTCAAACTGTGCCTTCAAAAGAGCAACTTGAAACTGGCATGGCAAACTGCTTATATTATAATTTATGAACACAGTGGTGAGTAAAATTGTTGTGTATTCTCTATTCTTGCAGTCTCCAAGTGCAGGTTTCTCTGTAGCAGCTTGCCAGTTTAATGAAAGTAAGGGCTGGTAGAGAGGAGGGTTGTGCCCATTTATTCCTTGGTTTCTCTGGTACAGTTGGCAAGAGACCAAACTGACGTGGTGTCTTTTGTGATGTGGACCTCCGCCCACTAGCTCTGGAGCAGCCCACCAATATGTTCCATGTAAGTCACCAGAAAAACATCACATGGTAATAACTTCCAATCACCAAGGACCTGTCCAGATTTGAACCTGTAACCCAGAGCTGAAAAGTTTTCTCTAACTCGGCCTTCCCCTGGGCTCTCCAGTACCTGACCATTTCAGTCAGAAAAGAATAACACTCCTCAGGCAGTACTGATTTCATGCACCGGATTCTGGAATCACTTTTTCAACTGTGTTTGCTGCTCCTTTGATGCCCTCAGAACAAATATAAGTTGTATAGCAAATACAAAGATGTTCTACACCAGCTTTTGGTAGAAACCATTGATTTTTTTGATTTTTTTTTTTTTTTTAAATTTTTTAATGTGTACCTCCTCATGCTGGCTTCTGGGAAAAGCTGCCTTGCAATTTGTGAGGATGATAAATTTATACAGAACTGGCTGATGGGGTGAGGGATCAGTTTCTTAATACTTTCTTGTACTGGAATTAGTATTAGAGCAGGAAAGATCTACAAATTGTGTGGCATTTTGAAGTAAACAGGAAATTGAATAGCAAATATTGTTTTCACATACACCAGTATGAATATGGATAAATTGGTCTCAGAAAGCAGTGGAAATTCTGACAAAAAAGCTGAATTTTCTCCAAAAGTTTAAGTACTGCTTTCACTGGTGTTACTTTGGCATATCCACATGTTTTTAGCAACAGCTTCAAACCACACAACAGATGTGAAATAAGTCACTAGTACTTTAGGCAATATTAATATTGGTAATGTTTAGAAATGTGTTTTAAGTTCAAATTCAAGGGATGGCAGAGGTTTTTCTCTTATCCTTTCATGTATTAGAGGCTCCAAGCAGGAAATCAGATATGAGGAAACAGAACTTCTTCCAGCTTCAGCAGGAGTTCTGAGGAAGCAATATGCAACCACTGCTACTTTCAAAGTACCCCGCTATAATGTGTGTGTACCTTCGGGTCCAACAAAGGCAAACAACCTCTTGACCTCGCACTTTCATTGATGGGAAAAAGTTATTGAGCCTATATTTTACCATATTTCAGATTATTACAACATGCAAAAGAAACACATTCATTGAGGGGAAAAAAAAAAAAAAAAAGAAAGAATTAATGAAATCCAAAATTCTCAATTGTTAAACCATCCATTCCACTTCTAACTGTTTTTAAATCCTCTTAGAGCTCAGTACAGGGAACTGAAAGGCTGAACAAAAATAATTTTAAATCCACATAATGCTAGTTTCTGCCAAATTGCAAGAAGATTTTCAAATGGTGAAGCTTTTTGCATTCTCATTTGAGTATTCTGCCTTAGTATACAAATGAAGGGAAAATAAAAATCAAACAATAAATGAACTTTGCTGTGGTGTCCAGATTAGAACCATGCTATGTGCAGAAGTGATGGGCATGTAAGCCCTTCGTATCAGGAGATCTGTCTGGCACTCATCAGGCAGTGTTACTTGATCACAGCTGGATAAAAATGCACACCCAGGGCAAATCTGTAAACACCAGCTTAATCTGCATGGGAAAAGTTACTGTCATCTCCTCCGACAGAAAAAGCCTCCAGGACATTCCAGCAGTAACAGTCACTTCAGTTTTTTACAAATGTTGTCAGATTTAGACACAAAACCATTATAGATGTCAGAAAGCTACAACTGAAAAAAAAAAAAGTACTGCTTTTTAGGTATTTTGGTTTAGGAAAATGAGATAAATCAGTAGTTGTATCACTATGACCAAAGTGTGTGTGTGGAGAGATTCCTATTATACAGCACTTGCCAACAAGCTACAGTTTAGACTGTAATTCACTGTTCTCTAGGACATTTAAAGAGATTTTTCTTCAGGGGAGGGACAGTCATTTGAATAATATTTTGCAGGAGTCTTCTTAGTGCATAAAGTAAAAACAACTCTGTCTTTAGGATGTGCCAAAACCTGCTTTTGACTTTTTAATGGTTCTGACAACAGTCATATTTGCAACTGCAAGACCAGAGCCCATTGCTCTTGTAATCAGCCCTGAAGAACACCCTAAATCACTTCATCATCAGAATAGCTATAAACTAATGTGGAAAAAAAGGGCTTTAATCAATTCTAGACAGTTTAGATAAATTATGCAGTTAGAGATTCATGGTTTGCTTGTCTTTTTCAACAGATTTTCCCGTTTCCTTCAGAGAGAATATGCATCTACCAAAAAAGAAACTTTAATTTAAATTTAATGTGAGCTGGACTAGACCCCAGAGTTCTCAATGTGAAAATCATAATGCTATGAATTCTCTCTCTGACCTTGTATCGTCCCTTCTACCCTCCCATGCCCACACCCATGCATAACAGAGATGTAGAATGACTGGCTTCTGCAATGTGTTAAATAGGAGGAAAGGGAACATTCAGAAGAAAACTAAGTATTTGGGGCTTTCCTCAACCCAAGATTAATGTCAAGAGATTTTTCTTAGCATTAGTGTCAGTGCTAGCCAGGAAAAATGATCCCATTAAAGGACCCCTCATGAATAATTCATGAGGCCCAATTTAGTGTTAGTACTGAGGGTGAGAGATAAACAGGTGATAGAGTTTGTAGGGAAACCATTGCACTTGACATGGTATTTTGGTGTTATTAATATTATTTTTTAAATCTCTATATGTGTTAGAGGAAGGAGACATAGCTTGTGTGCTAAGACTCAAGCTACTGTTCAACTTTGAGTCGAGGATTTATGTGATCTGTGTTTCCAAATCATTAGTGATGAGCTATTCCCCCTAAGTGCACTAAAGTAAAAAGCTCCACAGACAAGCTGGTAATTTAAGGGCTGTGTTTGGCAACAAGATTCCTCAGTTCTTTGCTGTTCTCTTCTAAGTCCATTGTGAGTACAGAAGAATAGTTACTGAATATAGCAATTAAGGGTTTTTTCTCCCCAAATTAAAAGTTACATTTTTGCAATAATTGTGGTAGTTGAATAATTTATGTCCATTTAAATAAAATAATGTTTAGCACTGATGTTTACTGAAAATCTTTTTGTATTTAGTGTAAAAAGATAAAAACAAAACTGATGTAGAAGTACAGGGAGGCCTGTGAGATTACTACTGTGCCTGTGCAAACTGTCAGACTTCAAACTACTACTAACTGACTTGTTTAAATTATAGCATGAGTTGGTAGATTCCAATCAAACAGAAGTTACTAGAGATGGGGCTAGAACTGGTTGAACCACCTGAGCTGGTCACAAAAAAGCTCCTAGTAAGGCTATAGTAAGGAGCCTTCAGTGTAAGCAGTGTCTTGCTGATTTCCATGCATTTAGAAAACCAAAAAAGAAGAGAAGAGCCTTACAGTCACTCAAGGTGACTGGGAGTTGTGCCTTTTCCATGCTGCCCCTCGTAAAGCCAGGCAAAATTAACACCTCTGTGTCCATGTTGTGCCAGTGTTCTGCAAACCTCTCTCCTTCTCACCAAGCACGGAGAAATGACCACCAGCCACGTAATGGGTTTGTTTCGTATTGTATACTTTGCACTCCTCACTTTTAGCTAGAAATGTCAACAGAAAGAGGAATTCTAAACCCCTGGGATCTCTGAACAGAAAATTTGAGAGCTGACTATGCCTATGTGTGTTGGGCCTGGCAATGTGATTGTTTTCCTTTTGCCATACCAATTTTTGTATTCAGCCATAGGAAATTATTCTGATTTGCACCAGTAGAATTCCATTGCTACTTCCAAGTTGCGAGGAAGGCAAATTAGATCAGCATTCATCCCCCTGGGTTTATTCTGATAAATATTTACTGAAGATTGAATTCTACAAAAATGCCACTAGGATTTTGCTCTAAATAAAAATTATGCCATTGGACTTGTGGCCTCTATTGCCATGATCTGTGATCTGTCAATCCCAGATGCTCATTCCCATGCAGTGGCTACAGTTTGCATGGTTGAGCTGGTTTAATCCAAAACCAGGATGTCTCCACCAGTGAGTGATTGGCCTAGAGGCATGAAGTGACAGGACAGTACTTCAAATTTAATTTACTTAAGTAATGTTGCTGGTCTTTCTAGAGTGGTCACCTCTGTGGGACATTGGTTTTGTAAGCTAAATGCACATTTCTCAGTGTATATTAATCATTATCCCCTTAAGCCCCATAGGGTGACATAAATCTACTTTAAAAAAATTCTGTAGTGACATGTCCATGCAAATGATAGTTTAAATTCCTATAGTAAAAACACCATCAACCCCCCAAATTTCATTTCTTGAAAAAAAAAAAATTAAGTCCGTAATAAAAAAAGTTCTACTTTTGTAACTGTTCCTCATGAGCATTGAAAAAGTCGGGCAAATAAAATTATTCTCTGCTTTGAAACTTCTGGTTTACTCTCAAAGTGGTTGAAAAATGAAAGTGAAATGCAATCTTGTGATCCAGATGTTGAGGTGAATAATAATACAGCACACAGACAACAGGTTTAAAGCATCAGACTGAAAATGTATTAACCTGATTTTGTAATTCTAAGCCCCAATCAAAGAGTCCTAGAGACCCAGCTATAGAAGATAAGGCCTCGTGCCATCAACAAGAGATAGGTTTTTTTCAACCTCTGCTCTTCAAGTCACCTGGGAGATTCAGCTCACTGTTCAGCAGGAGTAAGGAGGAGAATAAAAGATTCCTCTCTTTGCTTGGCTTTAAAGTTTCCTCCTTCTGCAAGGATCATGATCAACTATGGGGTTCCAAACTTGGGTTCACCTGGGGATCTACTCCATGGATTTGCTGAGAAGCTAAAAGCCTGATGAGGACACACTGCCCCATGTTCCTGCAAATACCTTTACCCTAAGAAAAAAGGAGGAACACGTGGTGGTCCATGAGACTGGTTACTTCCTTCTGGTGAGTTCAAGGTCTAGTGAGAATGGAGTAGGAAAGATCCAGTTTTCACTGCCGTTTTCTTCCCTCCTTCTCTTCAGAGCTTTATAGGCTGCTTGGAATATATTTTCTTGCTTCTGTGCTGAAGCACTATTCCTGAGGGGAGGAAGAATGGCATTCTGATATACTGGCATTTGGGCATACCTTTCTCTTCTGTAAGATGACTGTGTAGCTCAATTGAACAAAATATGTGTGTGTAAATACATATTTGCTTCTTTGGATAGTTGATAGCTATGAAAATTGTACGCTCTATGTCTTTTTTCAGGTATAAAAATTATGTACTTTCACAAGTTTGGGAGTATCTGTGTTTTCTGTTGCATTTGAGGTGCTACGTAAACATTATTCTGTAAAAATGCTTCTACCTTGGCTTATGCTCAGCACCAATTTACATTGTAATACTACTGACACTGCCATTTAATTTGCCTACTTGCCTATGGTCTAAGTGTAGGTAATTTACAAACCTTTAACAATGTTCAGCTTTCCCAAATGATAGGGAGAACTGCAATTACGCTTAAAATGCGCTGGTGCACTATGTGTCAGCAAAAAAGGACCTACAAAAGACATAATTACAATGTAATTGCCCACAAGTTCATGAAGTAAACATACATTATTAGAAGGCACTCATCTATTCAATTTAAGTGACATTACAGATAACATATTGCATAAATAGGAAGCCATTTTGTGACTAGTTAGTATAATAATAGGAGTTGAAATTAAAATGTGGTATATGTATTCCTAAGAGCACTTCAAGCTTAGCATCTGCTCTATAGTGCCTTGAATTATGCTCCATTTCCAGTTTTAAACATTTGAATATTCTCTAAGGATGTACACCAAAAAATAACAACACTATAAGGTATCTCCTTTAAAAAAAAGTTTCAAACAAATGTTTAGGCTGCCTAGGGCCATTCGTATCCAAGAAAAACATTAGAAGAAGAAAACTGTTAGAGGCAACAGGGAAAAATTTCAGGAGTTATTTTTGATGAGCAAATTGTTCAAAATGATGCAAAATTTAAGCTCTATTTCATTTTTGGTCATTTGATGAGACCTGGTCATGGTTCTTTCACATCATGCCAGGAAGAGGCTCTAACGTGTCTGAAAACTTTCGTCCTTAATTACACATTTTAAAGAATTTGGCCTTGTACATTTTTAATGAATTGTGGTTGAATATGTATGTAGACTAGCTTTGGTCACTGGAAGTTCATGGTCCCTCTGGACCACATCCCCTCTGGACTGTCCGCTTGTTTCTGACAATTTCTAGCAGAATAGGCTTTGCAAGTATTTAGGGCAAATAACTAGCTTATTCTCACAAAACCTCTGGAACACCCATTCCTCACATGATAACACCATATCTTCCTGAATAATTTTGTTGGTTTTCCAGCTTGCTAACAAAGTAGTGTGTTTATCCCAAGTTCCCAGTCCTTGGAGAGGGGTCAGGCTCCATCTCAGCAAAGAAGTAGAGCCAGAATTGTGACTTTGGGGACTGTATAGTTACCAAAAGCAAAGATCTCCCCTTAGATTATGCATGTGCTGTTAAGAACTTAGTTAGTGTAAAAAACCCCATTTTGTTAAAAAAAAAATCTTTACTATTAAGCTGTTATGTTCTATGCTCTCCCATTGAACAACACAGTTCAGTTTGAAAGTCTGGCAAATACCTTAAAGCTGTTGGAGCCACATATTTAATGTTTTGCTTTTTTGTATGACCTTACAAGCAGTCTGACACAGTGTAGATCCAGAGGAGATTGTTTACTTTTAATTTGCTGGTAACAATCTTCTTTGCCAACTTTTACAAACAATAGTGATATCATAGATTTTTACTTGGGATTCCACACCGTTGAACACGCTTAATTTTTTTCTCTTTTACTTCTTTCATTATATAAATATAATAGTGGGTTACAAACTTGTTAAGTATTTCCTTTTGGAAAACATTGTCTGATACTTGATACTGTACCAGGACTCAACCTAAATTGGTTTAATTCCTTGTACCTGCTGTGTAGTTAGATGAGATCAACTAGACAGACCCTTCCCGTTGGTTAAAGGTCAAAAATAGCCTAAAGACATGTTGTTTACAGCACATCATATTGAGAAATATACTTTTCATAGAAGGTATAACCATATTTTCATTAACAGTGATAAAAAAGCTTAAACAGCTTTGTGGATAGAACTACAGGGGATTATTTTTAATCACAAATCTATTTTTAAGAAAATGTAGAATAAAATTCACCAGAGAATATTCTCATTATTATTTTACCATAATTATTACAGATTATGTAAAATGTTTTTCTATTTTTCCAGTATTTGAGTACATTTGAGAAACTCCAGACACTTCAGAGTAAGAGCCATATTCTGCTGACATTTATATAACTATAAATAACTTTAGTGATGTCTGCCCTCTGCAAAATTGTAAAGGAGTCTCTGATGGCTGAAGTTGTAACTGATATTGTTGGGTTTTCTCATTTTAATTATTGTTAGATGACAAGATGGAAACTAATCAGTTTATTTAAACTTTTCAAATTATCTCATCTTTGCAAAAAAGAATCAAATTATTAACAAATTTTTTAATGCTTTGCAAGATTTTTTTAAAATGTTTTGGGATCTTTTTTAACAGAAATGAATGAAAAACAAATTAAGTCAATCTTTGCAAAGCTATGAGTTTTTAAGAAATCAAGTTAAATAAAAAAGAGCCAAGTTAAGATATGTAAAGGCTGAGTCGGGATTTTGTTGGATGATAGCTTGAATTTTACATTCACCTATAATATCTGAGATTCAATGGCCACTAAAATGTTGATATCATCATATTTTCAGGCACTGATATTGCTTTTTATATTTTTTAGGCAAAGCTTTCAAAATTTGTTAATTAGTGTAAACTAACCAAAAATGCACAGCAAACACTTTAGCTTTTGAGTTTGTATTTAGTATGCAGAGTTTCCTAGGAAAAGATTTATTTCTATGATATTTTCTACTAAAGAGAGACACTACAAATTTTTCATCTTTCATTTTTACTGGACCTCAAAGTCTCAGTATTTTAATTGAAAATGGTTTATATGGAACTACCAAAAAGCAATTGAGAATTTTCTTGAAGTACTTAGGCTGGAAAATCACTTTTTTATTGAGCTGAAATGTTTAACGTGTTCGTTGAAAATTTCAAAGCAAGCTAGGAATATTTTGTATTTCAGAATTCATGTTCATTGGTAGGTGACTTAGTTAAGGTGGCCTTTCTTTCTTAAGGGAGAACCTGGAAAGACTCGAGACTTGGATGTAACCATTATTTCTTTAAAACTGGGGATTTTACAAACCTTTGTTTAAGGAGTGTGCTTATATTAACTAGAATTTATAGAAACAATGGAAGTTGTTCCCATGCAGTGATTTGAAGGGACCTGGATTTAGAAGCCTATGTTCCTTCTATAGCTGGGGTAGACACAAACACCTCCAGGAAAAAGATTCATCACAGTTAAATAATTACAGGGTTTCTTTACAGGGGAAAAGACTGTGAGAATGGACCACGTCAAAAAATACATTACTAATAGACCGATAGTTATTTGTGTAAGATATGAATAATACGAAGATCTTTTAGTATTAGTTATATGGTAGGTAGCAAGACAATGATGAGTTTGTCAGATTAAAAACAAAGCAATCCTATAAAGTCCAAATGCAATTTCTGAAGTAAAAACGGACATGAATTTTTCAAACATAGAGACATTGTTTTGTGCTATTGACATTCTCCCAAGAGCCATATCTGTTCACACAAGTCATCTCTGAAAAGAGGGAATAATATTTTTGGGCTTATATGGCTTGACATTGTCAAAAGACTAGACAGGGAAGATCTGGTAACTCTGTAATTTACAACATTAGTTAATTAAAGCACTGATGAGGAGGGGAAAAAGACACAAAATTATGATGAAGAATGGCTTTCAGATATTTGTGGTGGCAATTTGCCTCCTAGGTGAAATTCCTAGAGTTTTCATAAAAGATATGTGCTCCAGCCTTGTAAAGCCTGATTTTATTACAGAGTGGTGCTCTCAAATCCAGTGATGTCCAACCAGCCACTTGACAAAACGCATCTAGATGCTAACTTTTGAGGTGCTTTGGCAAATCATGATTTGCTAATGTTTTGATGCATTTGTAGGTACTGGAAACTACCTTTGTCTCAAGATGCGAAATCAAAGTCAATCTTAATGTCAGATACCATAGAATTTCTGAATATTCATGATGATACCTTAAATTCATGACTGTGCTTCATCATTCTTGGTTTACCTTTTCCAGTAATTGTTTACCAAAAAATTTGGTACATGTTTTAAAAGAACACTTCAATGAAATGAATGTATCTTAAAAATGCAGCAGGTGGAGAGTGTATGGCTAACATGGACAGGAGAGTCCATGTTTATATTTTATATGACAAGAGCACTAACTTGGTAATTAAGTAAATATTGTAATAAGTATGGCTCTGACATCCACTTGAAGGTTATAACTCCCCAGGGAACAGATGCTTAATTTGTGGCCGTGATAATAACAACCTAATGAACCTCCCATCCTACTGGATAGCTTAATAAACTTCAAAGAAAACAAAACAAGAATCTATGAGTAAAAGTACATCCTTAGCTTTTCATTAAGCAAAATGAGCATGAGTCAAGGCCCAGCATGGCTTCCAAAGTTAAAGCTACCAGCTACAAAGAAAATGTATGCAGAGAAATGTACAACAAAAGACATAGCTTTTAAACCTCCAGTTGAGTTTCCATAAATGTTGCTTACAAAAGCTACCATTCTCTAGGTTAACAAAAAGTTGTGGATATGTTCTTCACTAAATCCTCTTTTCCTCTTTTCTCATATAATCCACCTTGTGCACTTTATCTCAAGTGTGTTTTATCTGATCTAATCCTGGGCTCATTCATTCTCAGATAGAAGCAACAGGATTATTTCACACTTAAACTAGGCCCAATCTTTCTGTGGGTCCATAAGAGGACACCTGGGTAATGAGAAATTATCTGTGGAACAAAAGATTAAGCAGGTGCTAGAGAAAAAAATGTTCTTTCAGATACAGCAATTTTAAGGAAAAGATTAAACATTTTTATTCAGAAAAAAAATGTTCATAGGAGGTATTTTTTAAAGGAATGCGATTACACCATTAGTACCAATATTATTTGGCACAAGTTTTATTAGGAAAAAAAAAGGAAATCTGTTTCAGTCACCCTAAAATGATATTGATTTCCTAGGACTTAGTCTGGATTTTAATGGGTGTAAAGTGGGCAGCATGCAGGATATATCAGACCATTAGTTTTAACCAGGTCAAAGAGGCCAGTCATATCCAGTCACAACTTCTTCCTTGTTCTACCAGACCTAATTTTAGCACACCTACAGTTAGGAAGAGGAAGGAAGCCTCATAACTCAGTAAATTAACTTCAGATTTTTTCCCTTTGTAGTAGGCAAGACAATTCAGACACAAAAATAAAACCCTCTGCTCCA